>VXBL01006680.1:645381-834143 GCA_013400195.1 Aramus guarauna | reverse complement strand
AAAAAAAAAAAAAAAAAAAAAAAAAAAGGAGGATAATGAAATCGGAGAGGGAAGTTGAAGAGATGTGCCAAGAAGCAGCCAAAAATTAAGATAGGAAAAAGGAGTGAGTCACCACTCTGCAGCAGGATGGTATGCCATTTCCCCCCTGCTTAAAACTCTCACACAGAATTGTGGAGCTTACACACTTTGTCAGAGAGAGAGAAAGGGAATAATACTTTCTGTGGGAAATCTATGGTGTGAAAGGTCTCTAGGACTTGGCAAATAACTGATAACCTGCAAGAATATATGTGGAAACATAACCACTGAAAAAAAAAAAAAAAAAAAAAAAAAAAAACTCTAAAACTAAATCCTTCTAGAAAGAATGTTATTTAATTTAAAAAAAAAAATCACTGTGTATTTGTAATATTTTCCAATGTTTAAGCTTTTGTGATTTATGCTTTGAAGCTTTTTGCATATCCATGAAAGACTAGAAACTTTTTTTTTTTTTTTGGTACAATGCAGAAAATGTTGCAAATTTCTTTGTTCAATGTAAGACCAGTAGGTAACAATCAGACTTTGTCATGTATTACAGTTATGTGGATTTTCTTACCTAAATTTCAAATGGTTTCAAAACTATTATATGAGAATGGTCAACAGTGCTGTCAACGCAAAGGTAGCTGGAACTGTGCAAACTATCTGCTTGCTTGGTGTTTGGCTGTGAAACTAAACTATCATCATCTTGCATGCCCTCCTTGCCTCCTGACTTAGTATGATCCTGCCACCAAGAGTGGTCTGATGGTGAAAGATCTCATTGAAGAGGTTGAATTTGCATCTCTTGGGCCTGCAGTAGAAGCTGGAGGTACTTGAAGCTATCGTTCTCAGTAAGCAGAAGTGACATAAAGACTAAGACTTGATGGTAGATCATGAAGTTTTAGCTGTTGGCTAAGAGGTTTTAGTAACTAAAACACAAGTGCTTTTAGCTGTTAGTTCAGTACTGAGGTATTAGCAAGCATAACAATGGTGCTATGAAGAGGTTTTGCACCGCCTAGGCTTGCAGAGTACTGCAAAGGTTTGAAAACCTTCAGCTGTCCCACTGGGATTTTCTTTCAGTGTATTTTTGCAGTTGGCTTCTTTTGCAGTTGGAAAAACGTCAGTAAGTCTTTACCTTTGCATCTCAAAGCTGCAAGTTTTCACATGAGATTAGGGCAAGAGTTCATTTGTTTAGGTGTAGCTGGTTTGCCCACAATTTTGCACCATATTACCATGATACTGTTTCTTCAGTGACCTGATGCATTTTTGGTAGAAATGCCCTCAACAGTTGTCTAATATAAAATGGAAATGAAATGTTTCTGATTTTTTAGTGCATTCCTTTTTCCTCTACCAGCTATCAAATTTCTCTCCTTCAGGACTGCTGTTCCTTAGGGGGCTGCTCCTTAGCCGCTTGTCCCTTTCACACATCAGCAAAAATGCAGGCAGCCCTCAGGCAGGGAGATTACTGTCAGAGGGTCACAGGTTTAGACAGCTTTACCCTTTTTATCATAAGGGTTTTTTTCGGTGTGCTCATTGTCTGAAATATTGCCATAGATTTTTAGCTGTCGGCGTCTATTAACCAAGTAACTTTGTTCCCCCTATATCCAGACTGGAAGTTAAGTTGGAGAAGGGAGGCAGAATGGCCTGCATATTTGTTTTTCTGTTACACTTAGCAAACTCAAGTTAACTCATTTATATTCAGGTTGTATCAAAAATGAGTAAGATAAAAACAAGGTTCATATGTAATTTTTAGTCTTATTAGTATATAATAAAAATAAAGTAGTGTAGGTTAGCTTACCAATTGTATTTTTGCAGTAATAGAAGGTCTTAGAGAAACTTAGAATTGCTATAATAAATTCTAAAACTGAATCTTTCAAAAAGGAAAATTAGCATATGCACACAGAGGCTGATGAGACTTAGGTAATGAATTTTGTTGATAGATGACTGACCTTGTCCATTTTAGGAATAGAATGAAAATAGATAAATTCGTAATAGAATGGGATTGTCTTACTTATAAATTGTCAATACAGGAAAACACCTAGCCAGGCTTTTTCTTAAAAAGGATAAAGCTACCTCTCATCCCTTAGCTGCCTATGGAGCTATTTCAAGCCTAAGATTTAATAAATATGTTGCACTGAATGTACTTCACAAAGGCTTTGAGAGCTTGTTAGATTTGAGTTCTAGTTATAGCTGACACAAATTCCGAAGTTCCCTGCAGATAAAAGGAAATTATTGTTTCTTAGGAAACCAAAGTTAAAATTAATTTACTTTCAGAATTATGAGCTTGCTGTTTAAAAGTACTTATCAAATTTTCACATCATAACAGGTAGCACTTACTAAGAATATTGGCACCTTCACTCCTGTTCTAACCATAGACAACACTAGACGTTGTTTGTCTCTTTTTTCTTTTTTGCAGACAGCTCTCTGCTGTTTGGCTCATTTTATTTTGTGGAGTTTTTTAAGGATGGGTTTGATGGAAATAATTTTTCAGGAGTTTTTGTTTCATTAATTTTTGAATGAGATTTCACCTTTCCCCCATCAACCTAAAATAGCTGGTTGAAAGCTCGGGGTTAGAGCACATAGCTTCGCATCCCTTTTCATGGTGAGTTTATAACTTTATTCTTAATTCATTGCTTAATTTTTAATATTCCATGCAAAACTAGTGCTAATGCAGCATTAATATTGTAGAATCAAGTACTCAAAATAGGGCAAACAGGTTGAACACTCATCCTTTCCTTTTCTGCCTTCTGTGTATGCAGAAAATTGTCTCACTAGTGTTAAATACCAATAGTCAAACTGTATAATATAACACAATTATAACATATAATGGACTACATCTATTTCACTTTGCTCTCATTAAGATCCTTCTGCTGTGGACATTCCACAAGTAGAAGAAAATGTATTTTGTTAATCTTTGTTACAATCAGAATCATCGAACAGCACTTCCCAAGAGACAATCACTATGAAGACTATGAAATGCTTTATGAACTTTTCCAGCAGGAGTCAGTTTGCTCTGATTCCAGCTTGAAATGTGAATCTCTGCAATTAACCTTGACTCTGCCCTTTCCGTAAACGATAGCAGATACAAACTTCCGCTCCTAATTTGTGAATCTAAGTGTTTTGAAGCCCTTTTAAAAGGGAAATTCTACCCAGACAGACAGAAGTTGAAGGAAGAAAACTCAGTGTCCAATAAAGGTAGCTGAGAATTAAAATAAAATGTGGTATTTTTTTGGAAGTAATGCATATGCTCTTAAAGATGTTGGAACAGAATTATCTGGGGCAGGTTTATCTATTTCATGTATCTTCATAGACTTCATTCCTTTAGAGGTTAATAGGATTATATTAAATTTTATCATGTTAATCACTGAAATGGAAGAGGCAATATTATCCTCATGGTTACAGAAAGAACAAGGGTCTTAACTTACCCAAGGTCAAAGAAGAAATTTGTAAACTGTGGATTGTAGCATTTCAACTGTTACATCGTTCTGCCTTAGCACAAGCTACGGCATATGGCAGTCAATCTGTACAATAGGTTTTTGCAAGTGAAAGAACAGAGAAAACTCTTGGGAGTGTTGGAAGTCTGATGCTGAGGCAATCACAGATTTTGTGGAACATGCAGGCTTTTTTTATTCTCTTCATGAATTAAATTTAGCATGCCGTATATAGTTCAGCACTTGTCGCACATAAATCTAAGTATATTGAGAAATATGCTTTAACTACTCTCTTGCCTTTTAACTTACAGAAATTGGCATTTTATTGGAAATCTTGACATTGTGTATGGGGTTTTCACACAGTCCTATTCTGTTATTCTAAGTCTCTGTTGGGACTTTGAGCATGCAGAACACAAATAAGAGTGTAAGTGACAAATGCTACGATTGAGGTTCACCTCAGTAGCAAGGTTTTGGCTCTACAGGACGTTCCAAGGCAAGATGGGATGCTAAGAGGTGTGTCAGAAAATGCACGGGCAGGGAATGAAGGGAAATGACAAAAGCATGTGACAGCGCGGTTACAGCAGAGGTGATGGTGCCTGCTTTGCTGCACCTGCATGGCTTAGTTTTTGCATGGGGACAAAAAGAAAGTCTGTCTTCATGCTGACTTGTAATTTACTGAGGAAAAGCGGATTTTATGTTCTACCCATTAAGCCACGCTTCTTCTGCTACCTCATAAATGGCAGAGATTGAGATAAAGGTGAACAACAACATCTCTAAATTTTCTGGTGAAAAACAAGTCACAGAATTATTTTCATAAAGTTTTCATTGGCATTTATCAATGAGAGAAAGTGCATGGAAAGCCCTTGTTTGTCATACGTACCAATGACAAGACACTGGGATTTCTGTATTTATTCCACAGCATGTTTGTACTTGCAGCAATGCAGAGTGGGTCATTCAGGAGAGGGGAGTGAGTAAGGGAACGCTGAGTGCTGCTAGGGTTTGTGCTCCTTTTGGGGCTGGGAGTAAAAGCTTCAGCAGAAAAATGAACCTGCACATTTATTCGTACTTTTTTTCTCTATAGAGCAAAGCTTAAGTAATGCATTTGTATGGTAAATGTCACAGTTTCTCATCTGGCTCAGTTTGAATATTCAATAATTATTCTCTGTGATGCTTGTGACCATACTGAGATTTGATTCAAGAGCCATTGAAATAAGCACCACAAGAGGGAAAGCTACTGGTTTGGTTTTGTTATCATTTTGCTTAGGCCACATGCACAATGCTGGTCTTCACATTTAAAATACCTTTCAAAGATATTTCAATGAATTCAGAAAATACATAATAGAACTAAAGGATCCAGTGATTATGGCTGGTAGTGGTACTGTGAATTTAGTTGCTAACAAAGCCTAACATAATCTGTTTTAATTAACTAAATTATTTTTTCTCACTAATACAGTTAGAAACGTGTGGTTGTTTCTCAAGGACCTTGTACCAGTGTTCTTCCTTTTATAATAAAATCAGAAAGAAGAGACAAGTTTCAGCTTATTTACACAACAAAACTACCATATCCTTTAGAAGTAACAATCATGAGAAAAATGTGTCTACTCTACACTTTTTAATCCTCTAAAGACATATGTGTATGCTTCAGTGGGTCTTCCCACGTGCATAAAGCAGAGGGGTGACAGCCTTTAAGAGTACATTTTAAAGAGCAAGAGAATAAAAAAAAACAACAACCCAAACCCTAGTACCTGGAATATGGCATGTACCTCTTTTTAGTAACAGACACGTGAAATTTGACTGTGACGAAGAAACTTCCATGGGTCACTAGTAGTCATTTTGTGTTTCATAATGGTAGCAAATCTGTGAGATAAGCTTAGAAAAAGGAGCACTTAAGGCACAAGTTTACATTTAGTGGGGCGATGTGACAGAGGCGGAGAGAGACAATTTTGTAGCAGGAATGAAAATGTGAAAGAATCAATAGTATAAATAAAAATGGGCTAGACCTGTAACCGCACACAGTGAATGGGGACTTGTCTGTGGGAACCCAGCCTTTCAACAGGCTTCATGTCCCATGAAGCAAAACAATCTGCATCTCAACACTTTACTATGTTACTTTTCAGCACTGTGGTCTGTGGTTGTATTTCTGTTGGTATAGCTTGTGTATTTTGTATAATTTGAGTGCTTGGTGGAATGCATGTTCTGAGGTCTTAACTCCTCAGCAGGATTATCCAGGAATATCCATGGCAGTTTATGCTTTGAGTTTTAGCTGAAATATTTTCTTGGCTGCTTATTAAATGAGGAATCTTCTCCCTAGAGTATTTATTTCAATAGAATGTAATTAAGGTGATTTACTTCACAAGGAATATATGAATATATGTGAATAAAGAGCGACTCATAATAATTTCAGTCACACTTTAGATTACCTTGGGAAGTTGTTTCAGTATGTAAATACATGTATGCACAACCTGATGCACATCTTCAACTAAGGAGAAGGGATTTTCAGTTCTTCTTTTCACATTCAATTTCTACAGCTCTCTGTTTCACGAGAGCAAAAGTTCTCCGCAGTACTTAGCTCTAGCCTTCTGCCTTGTTTAAAGGCCCTCTTCAGAACACCTTGGCTAGGGAGGATCTCAGCTCTGCTATACAAGTTTAGAGCAATGGTGAGGTTAAATCAAGGCAACCGTGAAGTGACCTTCAAAGTTTGCAGAGAGAGACAGATTATATTTCTATCGGTAAGAAGGCAGGTTTTATAAAAAAAGCCACTGTGGAAGGTTAGAGAATGGAAAAATGCTTAACTGATTATATTTTAAGATGTTGGAGACAAAAAATGGTGAAGTCCAATACATAAATAAAGATTTAAAGGATATTAAAAGATGAACAAAGGTTTCTAAGAAATGGAGTAAAGTTAATCAATATAGACTGTACAAAATAAACAAAAAGGAAAGAAAGCATTGATCAGCATGTGTTGAAAGCTAGTGACAGGGATTCATCTGACTACACAAAAGACTTAAATCTTCGCATACTTGTTTGAGTAAGATAATATTGTCCGGTCTCTGAAGAGCTTTTATCTTGGTAAGATGTATTCTGAAGCATCTTTAGCAAGACAGTGATAGCTATTCAGGACTGACAAAAGACCATAGCTGCATTAAACTCACCATTTCTCAAACAAACAAACAAAAAAGGTACGTACTTAATGAGGACTGAGGTTGAAAGAAAAGTAAAATTAAGCCTGTTTGCACACATGACTTAAATCAGTTTCTTTCAATAAATAGATTTTTTTTTTTAATAATATGCAATGTTTAAGGGAAATTACAGTTCATAAGTATGTATGTTTTAGCTATGGTCTTAGGCAGTAGGTGCTGAAATTGGTATTCAGGCAGAATAGATTAACAATTACTGAACTGAACAATTCTTTAAGTATTTAAAGTGTGATCCACCTCAACATAAGAATTCAAAATTTGTAAGATTAGTCGTTTGTGTGCTGCAGTGGTCTGGTATTCATATTGATGGAGGGGTCTGCACTGAAGATCTCCAACCTAGAAAGGAAATGTAGGTTTGTCAGCATACAGAGCTTGTACTGTGCTTTGATAATCCTACAAGTTGGTTTTCTCCCTAAAAGAGATGAATGAAAATACTGGTTTGTATGTTGCATGTTTGGAGAAACTGATCTTAAAAAAAATAACAATCTGTTTTGCATGTTAGCATATTGCACTAGAGAGGTAGTTGAAATAATAAAATATAACACTTAAGGAGTTGTTGATAAATTCAGTGTGTGTAACTCCAGTTCCCTATCAGCTTCTGTCTGCTGTCATGAATAAGTGTTTTCTCTTGTTTTCTTAGCTTCTTTTCTTCTTTTTTTTTTTTTTTAAACTTTCATTCTGTACCTGGTTTAAAATTAGCTAGAAGATTATGAGATTTATTAAGGAAATTTCTTCTAAAAATAGACTTCCATGAAAGTAATATCTGGTGCATTGTAGCATAGTAGTTATTGGGTTCCATCCAAGTTCATTGAAGTAATTTTTTGCTGTGGTATGTTGTATGTAAGCTACAAGTACAGGGATTTACATGGGAGTAAGGCATCATAATCACCATTCAATCAAAAAAAAAAAGCCTTACAGTTTTTGGGTAGCCAGAAAAGAATTCTGAATCTTGTGGGATCTTGTGAGAGCTCTGATGGGTCTTGCCTTAAGCCAGAAAAACTTAGGGGTTGTAGGGCTCTTTATCCTATTCACAGTAGAAGCTTTCTAAAAAAGCTGAAAAAATAGCACGTAGGGCAGAGAAAATATTAAACTATCCTGATTTAATTATTATGTATCTCTCAGTGTGTATTGGAACCATTTTCTAAAGCTTTCCTAGGAGGCCACGACTCTATGGACCTTATCTAGATGACAGGTTCAGAGAAGCATCCATTCTGTTGAGGAACTGGCCAACCCAGACCTCCAAATATCTCGTATCTGTCCATCATTAGTGAAACCATGACGTGCTGAAATCCACTTTTCGCGAGTATTGTTTTCTGATGCTTTCATAATTCTCAATTTTGCTGTTCACAGAGAGCGAAGAAGTGTACCAGCGCCAGGTGCTGTCTATTTCCTGTATCGTCTTTGGCATAGTCGTAGTGGGCATGCTTTGTGCAGCGTTCTACTTCAAAACAAAGTAAGAGCCTTCGTCTAGCGTGTTTGTTATTTAGCTTCTGTCCTTTTTACAGCTTTACAATTCTTCAGGTTCTCCCCTCCTTTTGAAGCTGCTGCTAGCTCTGGACAGGCTAGAACAGTTCCCCATGGCTACAGTATCCAAGTCAAAAAAAAAAAAAAGTAAACAGGAGTAATACATGTTTCAGGAAAGAGGAGATTGTGTCCTTTCCAGTTCTTTTTTTTTGGTTTTTTTTTTTTTTCTTTTGACAATAATAATTTTGTGTCTTTTACTATCAGTGCTATAATCACTTTCCTCTTCTGAAAATAAAATTTTAAACATATCATCTCCTTTTTGCATTTCATCTCATATCCCCAAATGTCCCTTTTGTTTCTGTATGCTGAGAACAAAAGTCAAGATAGAAATGCAGGAAGAGACAAGTTCTTTGCAGAAATCTGTAACCTGTAGCTAATCGTTGTACACTGCTGGTGTAGTTGCACCATGAGTATCGGTAATGCACAAGCACATTGAACTGTCCAAGTAGGGTGGAATCACCTCTGCTAAATTATTTTCAAGTGAAATAGTCACTGTCCACTCTATTCTTTATCCTCCCAACTGAACATTATTTTATAATATTTATTGTTATGTGTGTAATTTGAGTTGCAAAAAACTCATAGAATTTACATGACCTGCTTGTCAGTGCCACTGTATCTCTAAATATGTTCTGTATGGTTGTCACCCCTCATTCCTGTTCCAGCTGGAGCTAATGAGAGAACACATATCAATATAAATAGTACCTGCGTGAGGTTAGTCGTGGTGGCTGAGCATCAAAACTGTGGAGGTTTGCACTGTTTAAAAGTTTGGATGCTTATCTGAAGGACTTATCTGAGGACTAGCTTTTATTTAAAAAAAAAAAATAAAAAAAAAATTACATTTCTATCAGGAAAAAAAAGAAGTTGGAAAAGTCACCAGGCCTTTTTTTCCCTTTTTCTTCCCTTCAAAGTTCAGGGGTAGCTTGTGCGTGATTTCAGTGAAGATTTGAATTGATTCACGTTTCATCTAAACACTCTTACCCGTTCTAATGTCTTGAGGGATTTTACCTAACTGTTCTTTGGACCTAGAGTATGACAGCGATGCTAGCTGGGAGGAGGATGCTGTGGCAGGACGGCTCCTCTCTGCGAACTCCTCGGTTGTAGTTTAAGTTGTGAGCAGAGGCAGCCGTTTTGCCACTGCATCAAAAATGTCATTGTGCATTTTAGATCTGCAGAAGAAAGAAAGAGGGAAATCCTGGAAAGGCTTGGGGTTTATGCTGATGAAGAGGGATTCAGAAAAGGCAGGATGGGGTTGTCAGTTTGGAAGAACATGTGGTCAGCAGCTGAGCGTAGCGTGAATAAAACGTCCCTCTGTTTTCAGCTGTGCCCCTCTTGGTTGTGCACTGTCGTAGGGAGGGGTGGAGAGCGGGGTTGGAACAGCCTGAAAAATACCGTGACTTGGATGAAGTGGTGGGCAGAGCTACGTCTAAAAATAATGAGTAGAAATAATGCTTCCAAGATGAACTCACAGGACAATAGTGCTTCATATCTCAGCAGGAGGTGGGGGGGTGGGTTTGGTGTTTTACCTGCATTATAAATGTGATAGTGAAGAGTTACTGGGAAGAGTTGAAGCGTGCTTATGCCAGATTCTGGGAAATGAATTTTGAAATTTAAAACATTGCTGATGGCTAGAGAAACTCTGAATGGTGCACCCCTTAAGGAAAAAGTTCCATGAAGACACTGACCCTGCCTTACTTAGTCTGACAACTGTATAATACCTGCTGCTAGAAATACGCACTTCCCTATGCACCATTAGATTAAAAGTCCTTCTTTAAAATAAATTCAAGCTGAGGAAGTTTAGAACTATAATTAAACACTATGCCCTTCCAATTATTCCTTTTAGGGTAATCAAGAAAGTGCTGTAAGTGTTAGCAACAGAGGGAGAGTACAGTAACGGGCTGCTCTTTATGGCTTAGACTTTTATAAATGGCTAGTGACTTTACTTCTTGCTGAAGTAACAACACTTTATTGCCTAATATCTCTAAAGTAGAACCCATAAGGCCCATTTGTTTTGAAAACAAAAATTATAAAATAAATATATTAATCGGTGAGTAACTTTGAATTATTAATACTTTCTAGTTTTATAAGTGTGCATACTATAGTTTGGCAAAATGAATATGCATAAACCTAATATTAATGTTAGGTTGCATGAGCATAAAAGGAAATTAATTATTAGATTGTTTCTCTCAGTAAATTACCTTCGGGAATCTCAATTGTAATGTTAGAGATTGCAGCAGTGAAGCTGAATATTCCAGTTTACTTACACGTGTTTATAGTTGTAAAAACAGCTCTAATCCTGGGATTTCTAAATACATCCAAATTAGAGTTCTGAAAATATGTAACTTGTTTTGTTATTTTCCGGATTAAATTCTAAGAACATTGTATGTATAGGAGACATTCCCAAAGTCTGATGCTGTGATCATTTTTTTGCTGTCATTGGTTGGGCTTTGTGTGAAGTCTCCATTCAAAAATAGTCATCGAAAAAGACTGATGCTCCATAACCATTATGGAGACTAACATGCAAGTGGTTGGCTTTCCAGTAGGACTTACGGATATATGTGTAATGTCATGAGGAAATAATTCCTTCAGTATATGTAATTTAGCTGATCAGAAAATAATTATTCATATTTTATGAATTTCCCCTGGAATTTGATGAGAAACTAAAGAGTTCATTTTGCCATTTTATAAATTAAATTATTCAATTTCATTGTTTTCAAAAATGAATAGATATCAAAGACGTTTTTAAAAGAGATGTTTCAGAATCCAATGACTAATTAATTTAATTTGACACTATAATCCTTCAGATTATATCTCTATTCAGATTATTCTGATATTAACTTTACAGATTGTTTTGGCTAAGGAAGAATTTTGAAAGTTTAATAAGTTTTTGTGCTTGAGAAATTATTTCCTCACCCATCCATATTCATAAATCTTCGTAATTATGAGCTCCTAGCTATACTCAAAACATGCCACTCATATTTGTTACATGCTTACAATGTAAATTCATTCTTTTTCATTTGCCATGCTGTTTCAAAATAGGATATAAATAGAAAGCACAAGAGATACATACAGAGTCCAAGATTTATTATAGCTTATGACCTGTATTCAGGAAATGTTCTATAACAAACACCTACTTCTAAGCACGTGCTTACAGCTTTTTAAATTTAAGCAAATGCTTAAATTGTGCAATGCTGAACCAGAACTAAGGGACTCAAAGGCAGAAGAAATCCTATATATTTATTTTAATATATTTAAACCTATATTATTAAAATTGAGTATCTGAACTTTTATATTTCTCCCTGTTTTCTTTCATATTGAGACAACTTGTTCTTCCTCACCCTTGACCACTTACATAAGTCATTTTCCTCTGGTTTCTTACACCTTCCTGTGCTAGACACAGACTCCACTGAAAGAAGCTAAAATGACTTTTATACTTCATTTGATGTCAAATTCACTGGCCTGAGTCAAGTAAGATGTTATCAAACTTGACCATGTCACAAAGCTTTCAGCAGCAAAATCACCAAAAATTTTTCAAAATGTTGCTGAAGTTTCTTTGCTAAAATTTCAAATTTCAGTATAGAAGGACTGTATTTCCTTTATTTCCTATCAACACTTCCCTGAAATGACTTCCTTCTGAAGTTTGGCTCCACATGAATTGCTGTCCAAGACCTGCTGGTGGCATGACGCAGCACTGCTGCTGCTGCCAAGTCCTTGACCTTGCTGGGTGGTTTCCAGGGCCTTTGTAGGTTTGCTGCTGGAGATGCATCTCCTGGGGAGAAAAAGGAAGGAGGGAAGGAAAGGAAGAAAAGGAATTAAAATAGTATTGTGGAGTTATTTCTCATGATCATTTAAAACCGATAGGCTCAGACAATGTAGCTTATCAAAAAAGATTGGAGACGGATGAAAGGCCTTAAATATATTTTGCTAACAGTTTTTGCTCACCTGAGATATCTGTTTGCAGCAGATAAAATAAATATTTAAAATAAAGTTTGCTGCCTCATATCCTCAATCATGTGCAGAACTTTAAAACTCCGTTTGTCAATATAGTGTGGCAGAAATAGAAAGCCTTTATTAATAGTGCAATTATTTCCTGAATATTGCAAGTGATTCATCTAGTGGTATTCCTAGCTCTGACATAATGGATCATAGTATAATGTGGCGAAAAACCAGCCTCAGATACCATACTGACATTTTTTTCCAAGTTTAAGCATGTAAGCAAAAGCTGGTCTATACACGATACAGGGTTATAGGTCAAGTCTAATCAGCTAGCGGAAATCTTGGGTTCTTTGACTTTTTCTAGCCAACAGGGGCTGATGCCTGCTGTATTTGCCAAACTCTTTGTTCCAAATCAGCACAAAATGCTTTTTTAATATTCAGGCCTACTTGGAAGCTATTGTTACTTATGTAATAGATGATCTTACAAAATTCTGCACTAAAACAACTAGCATGCTATTCTAGTAATCTGAGAATAGAAGATATTTTAAACAGAAGAGCTCTTTTTTTTCCTTTCTTAAGCCTCGCCAGAAAATGACCGCTGTATTGAAGTATTAGAGACTAGTGAATTAGCCCAGCTGGTTAATCTAATATGGTGAAGTTTTGAACAAAGGGAACCATGGCTATAAAGATTTCATGGCTATAGTAGAAGATCAAACCACCTATTTCTTACATGAATTTTATTCTTCTCTGCAGGAAACAAACAAAGCAAATTCATGAACAGCTGAAAGAAACACAGAATAGGAAAACCTACAGCCTAAATGCTTCCAGCATGATGGCAAAGTCAGAGTGTATGGCACAAAGCCGAGTCCAGCTGCAAAATGTAAGTAATGCTGCCAGCTACAACACTTAATAGCCTGGCTGCGTTCCTGCTGCTGATGGCAGCACATAACCCTGTTGCTATTAGCATCTGAGCAATGGGAACAAGAATTCTCATCTCTTTCATAAAATGCTTCCTATCAGGCCGGTTAATGGAAAATACCAAGTGGAGATTTTTTTCTAAAGTTATTTCAATGGATCCTGGTACATTTTGTTCATGTAATAGTCCTTGCTAAGCCCCCTAGCTCTGCATCCAGCAGTGGAAATTACAACTATAGTTTCCGGCAATACCTTAGCTCCTATGTATGGCTTATAGGTGAAGTCGGGGTCCTTGATCTTAAGTGATTTCAAGTCTTCCAATACTTAAGGGGAGCCTGCATGAAAAAAATGTAGAGATTTGTCACTGTTAATTCAGAATAAATTCAAAATCTAGAACTAAATTTGCACATGTAAACTAATGCCCAAGGGAAGACTGTGCAGGTGGTCTCATTTTCTTGGGTCTTGAGTTAAAGGCATTTTTGATACCAGAAAGAGATTAGTTTGTTCAAACTAAATTTGAAATTTATTTAGTAATTTTCTGTATATAGTTATACATTTGTTAATACAATCCCACAATCATGAAATACACAAAGCATATTTGAAATAAGGAACTTGAAGAGGACTGATTTATTTAGCCCAGGATGCAAGGTATTTTCCCATGCACGTCATTCTCTTCCCCGTGGTAATACACATTTAGTGCTGTCTTATTTTGAGCAAAGTCTTTGGAACAACTGAGAAGGATCCTGGTGGCAATATAATAGGAAATCATAAAAGATACACCGAAGCCTTTCTAACTGCTTCACTCTTTAAAAAAAAAAAAAAAAAAAAGTATCTTAGCTTTCCTTAAAGGGCTGACTACTTTATTTGCTAGATTCCATCAAAATAGTGTGAGTTTAGCAAAAGTGAGCACTCACGCACACTTAGCCACAGATGTCTCAGCTCCTGGTTTACATCCAATTAATGTACAAATACGTATAAGCCCTTTTAACCAATTCAAAGTCATCAGAGCCTCCATGCTATGACAGAGGAGTTGTCAGAGCATTGTCTGTGTTCACTAAAAGTTTTCTTTTATAGGAGGACCGTTGTGGTCATGATATGCTTTGTGGTTCAGGAAAAATGTGCTGTTTCAAGGAGGAAGATAGCTCCACTAAGCTGACATCATCACAGCTTAGGGAATCTTGTGGTCACATAGGAGTTAGGGCTTCTCCCCCCAAAAAGGTGGTGGGATCAATAGCCCAAATGAAGTGCATCTACACCAATGCACACAGCATGGGCAACAAACAGGAGGAGCTGGAAGCCATTGTGCAGAGGGAAAACTATGATATAGCTGCCATCACAGAAACACGGTGCTTTGACTCATACAACTGGAGTGTTGCAATGGATGACTGTAAACTCTTCAGAAGGGTTAGGCAAGGAAGGAGAAACGGTGGGGTGGCCCTGTATGTTAGGGAGAGTTTTGACTGTCTAGAGCTTGACAATGGTGACAATAGGGTTGAGCGTTTATGGGTAAGAATCAGGGGGAAGACCAACAAAGCAGATATCGTGGTGGGAGTCTGTTATAGACCACTCAACCAGGATGAAGAGGCAGATGAAATATTTTATAAGCAGCTGGGAGAAATTTTACAACCACTAACCCTTGTTCTCCTGAGGGACTTCAACTTACCAGATGTCTGCTGGAAATACAGTACAGCAGAGAGGAAACTGTCTAGGTGGTTCCTGGAGCGCGTGGAAGATAACTTCCTAACACAGCTGGTGAGGGGTCAGCTAGGGAAGGCGCCCCACTGGGCCTGTTGTTCATGAACAGAGAAAGACTTGTGGGCGATGTGATGGTTGGAGGCCATCTTGGGCGTAGCAATCATGCAATGGTAGCGTTTTCAGTTCTTGGAGAAGTAAGAAGGGGGGTCAGCAGAGCTGCTACCTTGGGCTTCTAGAGGGCAGACTTTGGCCTGTTCAGAAGCCTGGTTGACAGAGTCCCTTGGAGGCAGACCTGAAGGGCAAAGGAGTCCAGGAAGGCTGGACATTCTTCAAGAAGAAAATCTTAAAGGTGCAGAAACAGGCTCTCACCATATGCCAAAAGATGAGCTGGCAGGGAAGAAGGCTGGCCTGGCTGAACAGACAGCTTTGGCTGGAACTCAGGAAAAAAAGGAGACTTTACGAACTTTGGAAGAAGGGACAGGCAACTCAGGGGGACTACAAGGAGGTTATGCAGGGAGAAAATTAGAAGGGCCAAAGCCCAGCTAGAACTTAACCTGGCTACTGCCATAAAAGACAATAAAGACTGTTTCTATAGCTACATTAGCAACAAAAGGAGGGCTAAGGGGAATCTCCATCCTTTATTGGATGCAGGGGGAAACGTAGTGACAAAGGATGAGGAAAAGGCTGAGGTACTTAATGCCTTCTTTGCCTCAGTCTTTAATAGTAAGAGGAGGAAACAGCCTCAGGTTGCGCCAGGGGAGGTTTAGATTGGATATCAGGAAAAAATTCTTCACCAAAAGGGTTGTCAATCATTGGAACAGGCTGCCTAGGGAAGTGGTGGAGTCACCATCCCTGCAGGTATTTAAAACACACGTAGATGCGGTGCTTAGGGACATGGGTTGGTGGTTGGACTTGGCAGTGCTAGGTTAATGGTTGGACTTGATGATCTTAAAGGCCGCCTCTAATCTAAATGATTCTATGATTCTGTATTACTTCTAGCCCCTAAAAAAAAAAAAAAAAAAGCTGTTGGGAGTGTTGTTGGGTTGTAATCGTGGCAACAAAATGTAAAGTTGTAAAGAGCTTTTGTGATTCTTTTTTTTCTAACATATAAAGTAGGTCTTGCTTAACACTAAGAATATGTTCTTTGCCTTTTTCTCCCTGTAATTCAGTGCAATATTTTTTCAACCCATTATCACAATGAACTATTTGATATCTTCTGAGCAGCTGACAAACACATCAACAATCTTCATTTAAGTCTTTTTCTTTTGCCATGACATTAGCCATAATGGCTGAAGTAGCAGTTTGTAGATTCCAGATATTGGAGATTGAAAACCATTATTATTATTATTTATTATTTTAATCCAAATTTGCTTTTCAGCTTTTAATGCTGTTCAGACTGGCATTATCAGTGCTGGTAGTTAACACACCGTTTTCTTGTTCTTGTGGCTGCTTGCAGGCAGCTGTTTTCTCCTTGCCATTAATGTATTTTCCCTTTGGGAGCAAAGATACTAAGGAAGAAAAACAGACTGACCTTGTGCAGGATGCGGCGTAACAGCGCAGGGTAATAATGGTTTCTATTGTTAGCAAGATTATAGTGCAGGAATGCATGTAGGCAGTTCATGAAATATTTACAAAATTTGGCAGACTGGAGGTGAAAAAAAAAAGGTAGGAGGTATAGCGAGGCAGCAGCAAAGAACTTTGAAATGGTGTTTCATAGGAATGGCTGAGTGGCTCCCCGTCGGAGAACAGAGATCTGCCCCAGGTGTATCTGCCGGGCGGGAAAGGGATCAGGCAGTGGTGCGGGGAGGAGAACATTCCTGCTGCTCGCTCCTGCGGCTCTGCTCCCGCCTTCCTGCCCATCACTGCCTGGACATGATCTCCCTGTGATTCCCATCTGCACCTCCCACCACTTGGGTTTGGGGAGAAATCTTAGTTCTCTTCATTTCCAGGAGCCAATAAAGAAACATAAATAACTTAACGTGGTTATTTTCTGGAGATTAGTCCTCCAGTCTGGCATTTCTTTTCCCACTCCCAGTGCTCCTCTTACATAGGAAAACTGTCTTGCTTGTATGTCATCTTTCTCTCTTTTGCTAAAAAATTCTCCCATATTTTTCTCCTGCCTGTTTTGTATGGACCTGGTGATGCTTTCGGGTTTTTCATCCCGCTTTTTCTTCTTCTATAGAGACGAATACGTTAGTGTAGACCTGAGAATAGTTGCATAAGGTTCCTTATTCTTGATAACTATTCTAATAATGACTATTTTGATAGAGCCATCACACTTTGACTCAGAGGTTGCTGCATTTAGTAAAGGACACATGGATCTTGCCAAATGCTTTGTTGCTCTAGAAAGAAGTTTTACTTATTTCCCAAGACCCAGGGTATAACAGATAGTGTTTCGAGTGGTGTGTGGCTGTGAAGAGATTGACCAGTCTCAGTGAAGTACTTTTTCTCCTCATTATTCCTTTTTTCCTTTTTTACCCTTGACTGGACTTTAGGAAAGGAATTATTATTCCTTACTTATTTTTAAAGCCAATATTGAATCTTTTTTTTTTTTTTTTTTAAATGAGAGAATCCATATGAAAGTATCAAAATTGCTGTTAACAGAAAAAAACCCACATTTCATTTTTGAACCAAGTATTAAAATTAATTATATATTTGCATTTTATTCTAGCTGAACTCATTATACTTGCATTACTGCAGAAGGAAAAGAAAAGGACTTCAAACCTCAGTCCCTACGATATCCCACCTCTATGCCAATGAAAGCTTCTTTACAGTAGTGTGATTATGAGAACCATACACATGGTTAAAAGCTCTGAATGTTTGCTTTTAAAACACTCTCCAGTTGTGTCAGTATTCTCCTGCTACATCCTAGACTACGGGTTACCTTGCAGCAATCCTTACTTCAAAAGGCAGTATTTAAGAAATGGATTTGAAGTGTTGGACATTTCCCCAAGTTCATTAAACATCCATTTGGGAGGATTGCTCTTTCAGATGTGAATATTCAAGTTAAGCAATAGGATACTCAGAAAAAGAAAATGGAGCTGGTCAACTGAAGAATGTAGGCTTTTTAGAACAGCCTTCACTTAAGCAGTTACTCTCTTTGGGGTGTTTGCCCTCTGGTCAGCAGGGTAAACAGAAGCAAGGAAGAATGGCCACATCCCAGCACCTCCCTTGGCAAGCCCTGCGATTGAGGAAGAACACAAGGAGAGTTAAAGCGTTTAAGTTACAGCATGGATGCCTCCCTGTCATTTGCTGTATTGCAGGAAATAAAGCTTTTTGTTTGCATTGACAATATTTTGCAGTATAATATCCTTTTTCTTCCCACACTCAAATGTATTACATCTCCTCCACTTCCTTCCTCTGCTCGGTTGTGCTTCTGTAAAGTGAAAAAAAGGGTTAGATTTTGTCAGGACAGCTGTATTCTCTCCGAACTCCTGCTGCTCATAGCTGGTAATTGTGTTCACCTGTGCTGAGTCTATTTCTCTTGATATCGATTCCATTATTTTGTTAGGGATACAGATTAGATGAAAAATCTACTGTAAGCGGGATTCATAAATAATTGAAAACAACTCCTAGTATTTTTCCTGAATCTCCTTCAAGTCCACTGCTTTTCCCAAACATTCTGGCAGCAACACGCTTAATTTCTTGCTAGGTTTTCTAGCGTCTTGGGTTTGGATGCTAATGCACTGCTAATCTTGCTGCAATTCTTCAGTCAGGAGATAGATGGGCCAGTTTCTAATGCAGGATCTTTGAGCCACACAGGAGATTCAGATTTATTTCACCTAATGCATGAAAATTAGGACTTCCTAGTATTACCTACCCCTTCCCAAAGATATTATATTATCTTCAAGAGATATTTAATGAATGTGCTCCACAAGAGCAGCAAATGGTTCGATTCCTCACAGGCAAAGGGAAGCAAATTGCCATTCTCAGCTGCCCCCCTTAGAAAGACAAGTGCTCTGTGCCCCCTCACTCTGAGAGGAGATGCTGCGGCCCTCCTCCTGTTTTTCTGTAGTTCACCAATCTTCATGAGTCTTAATCGTGCTCCTGATTACTAGCTTCCTTTTCCACCTTGACTAGAAGGTTTCTTTAAATTCTCATAACTTGACAAATATGTCATGCAACACACGCACACACACAAAAAAAAAAAACAACCAAAAAACCCAAACAGCCAAAGCTTTGCCATTCCTTTAGTGATTCTGAGAGTTGTCATGGTTGTTTAAAGTGGCCTTTTTCACCTCTGTGGATTTTAATACCTTCTCCCATGGTACTAAGTGGATCTATTAATTCCTCATCACTTTCCCTCTGAGGTGGTTAATGTGCTTTTCATGCTGTAGTGTGTGGTTTCACTTTTCACTGTACTTGTTTCTAATAGCTTGCAATCACTAGCTCCAGGTTTCTGATATTCTTATACCAAGGGGAAAAAAATGCTCTTTTTTGTGTCTTGTTGCCTTTTGTTGATAGTAGCAGGAAATAAATTCAGTTGTCACTGTGATAGAAATGCAATTAATACATGTTGAGCAACAGATACACTTAAATCTTTTAAAAGATTACTGTGTGGTTTTGCCTGAGTTACAATGTGATTTATCAGTTAAGATCAAGAGCAAATTTCCCATTTCTATATCACATGACTACTTAGGAAGAACGGCCAGAATAGACAAACTTGAATTTACTGGCCTCTGTCAGTGTTGGCAACAAAACATATAGAGGATATGGGAACAGCTGTAAGGACATTAAATATACCACCTGACGGGTTTTGTACAAGGTCTGCCCATCCAAAAAAATCCCTGGCTCTTTACCTGCGTGAGGCACCCTCTCTGAATGTCATTTAAAGCTGACCCCTCTGCCTTCTCAGTCCTTTTTGAAGTGGAATCCCCCCATCACCTCTCTTCCAATGCCACTTGCCTTTCTGGATTTTTTATTATTGCTATTTTGGGAAATTCATTGAGGAGGAAGACCTAAGAAAAGCTGGGGGGAGGGATGGGTGGTTTGTTTTGCATAATACTAGGACGACAGTGTCAAGCTATTCTGCGGCACTTGAGTGGCATTTATTATCCATGGATCCTACATTTTAGAAAAAGGAATAGAAGACATGGAGCCGAGGAATTACGTGCTGACAATGGTACAGTAGGTCAGTGGCAGAGGCTGATTTCTTGTCTCCTGGCCCAGGCTTCCTTTGCAGATTTGCTTAGCTTTAACTAACGGGGGGTGGAATTTTATTGTCAAAGAGTTGAGATGATTTTCTCCATGAAACTGTGGAAAATTGAAAATTTGCAAAATGGTTTATTTTTAAATGCTATCATTATTCTTTAATTTATTTAGCCATATGCATCAGCGTTTCTCAGTAATTGCTCAAACAGGCATAAATAATTAAGCAAGAAGACAATAAACGCATTAAAAAACCCTAACAAATAGTACAGATAAGCTTTCAGCGATGCTTTCAACCTATTGGAACAGTCCTTTGAAAGTGTTTCACAGCTTATTCTCCATCATGGCTGAATATTCAGCAGCTCACAACAGTCCACAGAGCCCAGCCCAGGTGAGAAGTGGGCTGTGGAAGCAGCGGGGTGGGCTCTGCTGAGATACAGAGGGGGAAGTAATCCTGTACCCTACTTCTGGGGGCACCAACTGATACTGCTGTAAACTCCTCACAGAAATCTGAAGACATTTTTCTCCAGAGATGATCTCAGAGGAGGGATGTGGCCTTACTGTTAAGCTAAAAGAGAATAAACCCAACTGTGTTTAAACCTATTAAAATGTGTGAATAATGTGATACATCCAAATAGGTTCAATTACATTGTTCAAATTCTCGGTATATTCACACCCTCAATTACAATTGTGATTCACATTTTCATTGTAATTACTGTTATGGCTGTTATGGCAATTGGCAGTGGTGTATCTGAAAATGGCATAAAGGAAATGTTCGGTTAGGGGGAAAAATATCCTTTGCAGGCTGTGCCTGCGTGGTGCTGGGTGTTGGACCTTCAGTATAATTTGCTAGTCAGCATCAGAGCAGCTTCTGGGGGTCCTGGTTTTCCTCAGTTGTGATGAGGGAAGTCTCCGTATACCATCATTCCAGCCCACATCCACCTTAACCATGGATGTAGCAAAAGGCGCAGCTTATCTCTAACTACCCTTCATGATTCCCTTCATACTCGTGGTCTGATAAGCCATTCAGATTTTCAATGTAGTATCACAAACACACACAAAAAAAGGACAGAAATAGCTTCCTGGCACTAACAACCCATTCTTTACATAGCTCAAATTGATTTATTCAGGTCAGGAATCACAGACAGTTTCATTTCTGCAGCTGGCAGGATAACTATTAAAGTTTAAAACCTTCACAGACATGAGTACCTTAAAAATCACACTTCTGTCTGAATATTTTATCTACAATGTTTACAAGTGACAACTAAGATCATGGTAACTGAAAGGAATAAGAGTGGAACATGTTTCTTCTTATTTCAGTTGTGTGTACTTCATGCGTGCAGCAACGTTTTGCATATTGTCACTCTCGTAGCTTTGCCTTCAGAAGCATGTAAACCGTGATTTTGGCCCTGTTTATGTGGGTTTTTCATAGAACAGAAAGAGGGAGGAGAGCATTGGAGAAAAATTAGAAGATCTGTTGTCTTATCTATAGAAATCAGTCATAAGTCTGAGTAGATGGACTAAAATTACACGTAAGCCATTTTTTAAAGAGAATAATCTTGTATGACTTTCCTTTTTGATTTTGCTGAAGTCTGCGGAAACATAGATAAGTGAGAAACAGAAAATAATTCTGTATTTTTAAGGACTTACTGGTCTTTTGCTAGACAAGAAAATAATTATGAAGAACTATGCTTTGAAAGACATCTTACTGTCTTCTCTACAAATGTTTATGCTTTGCATCATAGCACAGCATTTTTTATTACTGTGATTTTTTAAAATTATTATTACTATCTAATTCGTATTTTCTTTCTAAAAGATTTAATCTTATAATAGATTCCACAATACCAGTTTATTGTAAGGATAACATGAATACCTAGGTATCTAGTACTAAAAATATAAACTCAATACAGAAGGAAATGGATTAAAGAAAAATAGACCAATTAGTTTTAGTGCAGGTCATTGTAATGCAACGTAAAAAAATCTGCAAAGTGCAATATTTTTCATACCTGAGTGGCAGTGTGGGTTAACCTCTCATAGCTCTAAGATATTGCCCAGTAACCACTAACAACATTGATTCTTCTTCCAAGCCAAAATGCAGGGTTTTGGTTTTTTTTTACTTTGACTTTCTGGCTCCATTCAGGATCAGAGACACGATTCTTGCAGAATTTCCAGTTGAATCATAAAGCAAGAAGAAGAAAATCTGTTCTTGCTCATGTCCAGTGTCTGCTTTTCAGACCTTTGTGTCTCACTGTGTGCTCAGAGCCTGCCCTACGCCTACAGCTGTCACAAGAGGAATTATATTTACGCTGTTCTTACTCGCACAGATACTCACAGGTCAAAAGTTTCAGACTTGCTCAGAAGGGATATCTGGCTCTACAGATAAGATTCAAATATTTTTCTTACTTATCTGGTGATACAAATTCTGTTTCAATTTGGTTTTCATAGTTATGCATGCTGATAAAAGCAGTGTTTGACTGAAATCACCAAAGGACCCAAGAAGGTGCTGACCATCCTCTGAGATGTGTTTCGTGATCTTGGTCTCCGCATGGACAGCCACAAAAACAAGCTTTTAGTCAAAGGGATCAGTATTCCCTATCGTTATGGTCAGATCAGTCTGTAATTTTGTTACTAATGCAGATATCAGCATTTTGATGTGGGGAAGGTAATGGGGATAATGAGCACTGGCTCCTTCTGCTATGTAAACAATAGTGAATGAATGTATCACTTGTAATGCCTGATTTAAATTTAAAAATGCATTAGAGCACTCCTTACCCCGCTTTGATGTGAATTCTGATTGAATAGCATCAACAATGTACTTTGCCTTTTGTGTATTAATTAATTTTATTCTCTGTGCCACAGTATTCAAAACCAGATAGGCATCCTGGGCCTATTCTGGACAAAGTTATGGAGTCTAGTTTTTCAGGCCCTCAGTCTTTCCCAGAGGCCTTGTCTCCCGACAGAGGAACCCAGCCCATCAAGCAACATAGGTAAGCCAACAGCTCTCTGACGGGAGGTTTGGCAGGCTGCCGCGGGGTGCCGTTGAACTGCCGACACGCGTGCAGGATTGTTGTGCGCTGTGACTGGGAGAGACGCTGAACGGCATGGTACCAACAGAGCCTCAGACCACTCATTGAGCACATGTCCGAGCATTTTCTTAGCTGCAGATGTAAAAGGCAATAGCAACGCTCACCGACTTTATCTGCATTTTGTAAAAGTACTAGAGGAAGCATTTAAAGACACCATCCAAGCTGTAGACACAGACCAGTGAATGAAACAACTGCAGTTTCAGAAGGCATTAAAAACAAGACTTTCTTTATCAATGTTCAGGAAGTTAATGGCTCTTTTGCTACAGAGAGACATGGCTGCAAACTTCCAGCCTTTCTCACTGTTTCTTTGAAGAAATAATACTTGAAATGAATAATGACTTACATAAGAACACATGGTAGCCTTTGAAAACTGGTCTTTAAAAAGTTTGGATGGTTGTTTCCAAGATGAAAAAAAGAGGAAGGTCACCCATCACTGGATGGCGTTTGGATTAGAATTCTGCTTATAGCCTTTTTGGATGAAAATGAATGGAGATGCTTCATTATGGGACTGGAAACCAAACCTGTGTCTGGTATAAGCAGTAGTGTTGGTGGAATGGCAGTGGTAATGTCAGGTCCAGAGCACACAGAGATAGAAAAAAGGCTGAGAAAAATGAGTTCAGAATTTTTTTAGCTAGCTAATCAGGAGGGGAAGACTGATTTATTAAAAGGATAATTTTTTTGTAATTACTGAAAAAAAAAAGCTCTGGGATTGCATGGGGTTATGATCTAGCTTCTGTGGTATTTGGTGCATTTTCATTGCAGTCCCCCAGTCAGCTACATGTTCCTTCTCTTTTCAGTGAATGATTTGCTCAACCTACCAGAGCGCAGCATATGAGCCAGAAAGGGATATTTGGGTCCTATCTACTTTTACCTTGCTTAAGCCTTTAATTTTGGATGAAATAATAATGCCAACTGTCATGTCAGATCCATTTCTTATGGCTTATTCCTTATTACACAGAGATTTTCAAAATATGCTTAAGAATTTTACTGAAAATAGATGAACTATGGAACTGTTGCCTAGAATGCTTTCCACAGAAGTTCTGGAGGGAATTTTATCTTCATTTAGTTGAAAGGTGAAGTTCAGAAAAAATAAACTGACATTCCCTTGCCTTTAATAACGTGATTGCAATATCCAAGTTTGAAATGTTTTAGGTGCTGTACCATGTCATTACCTAAGCTTAAAAATGTGGAAATTAAAGACTGAAAATATGTTTATGAACGTCACTCAAAATAAAAGCTGAATGACTCTCTAGATTCCCTGTTTTCTATAGGGAAATTACAGAATAAGTCACAGTGAATTTACATTGAACTAACACAGAATCCGAGATTGCTCATTTTAATACCTTTTCACACAAAATCTCTCTTTCCCAGGAAAAAAAGAAAAAGTCCAAAAAACTGACTAGTCATCTTATTTGCAGGTGTCAAGCATCGGACTACCTTAAGAGCCTTTACTTCCTAACTGTCTTAAGATGCGGAATGACTAGCTTAATTTATAAAAAATTCTTTTTGTAGTTTTATAACCTAATATTTATTATACAAGGCCCCTTGCTTTATAAAACATGCAACAGACTTGAACATTTAAGACTTATAAGGCTGTTTTTAATTCCTGCACCATGTGACAACTTCCTAATTTACGTGGTTTCTTTAGTTTCTAAATAGTGTTCAATGTGGCCAAATGGTCAAATGTGGCCAAATGAGGAAAGTTCTCTTTTTTACCTGGACATATTTTGTCCTAAACATCCCTTCATTCCATTCCAAACCTGATGTGAGTCTGGAAAAATTACAGCAGCTCTGCAGGTTCTCCATTTTATGCTGTTGTTAAACTATATTATTGGTTTGTTTCAGCTTACTACAGAAATATTTTGCTCCGTGACCTGTTTTCTCTGCTGGTGTTTTCAGAGGCACTAATGATGAGTGATCATTTCTTAAAATCAGGAGCTGTCTGTTTGCAGTTCCTAAAACCAATGCAATTTTGGCCTGGCAGTATGGCTATCAAGGTGGGGAATCATTTGGGGTTACTGAAATGTGACTGACAGAGATCACCTGGTTATTTCACTCCGATTACCGGATAATAGTAATTTTCTGTCTCTGTCAACCTCAGCTGCATGCAAAAATTTACTGCAGAGATTGAATTGAAAATTTGAATCTCCACTGAATCTTACTCCTAAAATATTTCGCCTGTATTACGCACTGTTATTATGCCAGAAGAATTTTACATCATCTGCTTGCATACATAAAACAACTCTTAGTACCATCAGGACTGGAAAGCAGCAAATGTGTTTAAATGATAAACTTCCTGTAAAGTATATGATGTGCTCAAAAAGTCGTCTCGGATTATCTGTTGATTTTAGTAAGAAGAAAACCCGCACTGTCTTAATTTCTAACAGATAGAAACAAATTAGAGTTTTGTTAATTATGGGATTGAGTTGTGATCCCTTTTGAATAGCAGTTTTCTTGGTAATTAGTCATCCTGACTTTCATTCATTGATTCAGTCATCATTGATTTTAGAGGGATTCATTTCAGAAAATACCATGATGAAAGCCAAACACAGAGGCTTTCAGCCTAGAGCAGTTGTGTTGTCTCACAAAAATGCCAAAATAGGATAAACTTACTCTAAAACTTAAAATAATTGGTGTTTGCATTTTTCATGGAATTTTAACACCGTGAAAACCATGGTAAACACATTTTTTTATTTAGTAAGCATTTTACTCTTTATGCTCCCCATATAATCGATTCAGTTTAAATTAAAAGAGTAAATTACAGTTATTCTGTAAATACGGCTATTGAATTTCAAAGAACAGGTGTTGATAAACTAAAGCAACTAAGAATGTAAAGGCAGAGGAAGCCTGAAAGGGAGAAAGCATAAGGACTCTGATATTTTCCCAAGGAAAGAACATAGTTTTCTGGGGAAATTTACTAAAAGGAATGCCTAAAGCGAATGTGTGGGGGTGAAGGGAAGGAAACAAACTGTATCACAAAGAGAAAGATGTCATGCTGGAAGTGAACATTTCCAGGAATCATTCAGTTATGACTAGTAATACTGAAAGCAATCAATTGTTCTTGCTATATAAAGAGGAGTACCACCATACAGGAAGAAGCAAAGCTGATGATGGGACAGAGATAATATATGAAGCAGTTAGGGTAATCCTGAATGAATATATTTCATTTTTCAGTGAGGATGATTATTTGAGGACAAAGGTAGAATGGGAATAGAATCAAATATATGAAAACAGACGCTACTATAGTCAAATTGGAAGTAAAATGCAGAAATCAAAGCCCTCCAGTCAAAATGGTCTGGTTAGTCTTGATCAAAGAAGTCTGGAAGGAGAAGTGGCTCATGAAGTCTGGTAGCAAAATCTATCAAAAGGGAGCTGTGCTATGTGATGATGGAATAGCAAATGTCAAATATTTAGGAAGACGAAAAATTTACCGAAAGAACCAAAGACCTGTTATGTTGAATTAGACTAGTCAAGGCTTTAGGACAAATGTGGGGAAACAGATTCTTTGGGTAGGTATAAAAAAAGGCTAAAGATTGTCATGAGATTTACCAACAGCAGTTCCTGCAACACTACACTGATGACTTTCTTTGTATTGGATGTAGGTGAGCTACATCTCTACACAGCTTCAGTCAATGTTTGTTGTCACGTGTGTCTGATGCTTTTAATGGGAGAAAGCAGGGGGAGGCAGAAAAACCATAAAGCAGATACACGGAGGTGGTTAACAGGGAGCTAGTAAGGAGTTACATTAGGAAGGTAAGTGCTGGGCTGAAGACATTCACCAGTGGAGTACTAACGGAGCTCTCACAGAATTAGTCCACGTTGGAGACAAATTTTGTTTAATAGTTTTGTGCGTGACTTTGGTACAAAAAGTTGGAACAGACTGAAAAAAAATAGTTAAAAGACAGTACAGATAAGGATCTAGATATAAAGAATGAATTGACTAACTTTAAAAAGTGGCATAACAGGTGGATTGAAGCTCAGCAGTACTAAATACAAGGTCAGGCATTTGGGAACTAATAGCAAAATTTAAGAAACAAATGAGGAAGAAAAGTTTCAGTATATACTACTTGGTCAAAGGATAATCAAATCATGAAGTGATGCGGTTGTGCAAAAGATAAATGGGATGAGAGGAAGTATTAAGCGAGACATTTCCATCAGAAAGTCAGAAACATTAAAACCACTTCATGAGAGACTGTTATCACTTCATTTGTGAGCATATCATGAGAATACACCACTATTATCTCACCTGGTTAAAATGGCCTCCTGATTACTATGGACTCAAATTACATTCATGAGCTAATATGAGGAATGGATAATCTGTGTTCCATAGAAACTGTTAGTCTGTCTCATTTCAGTCTTCAGTTCAAGGCTGAAAAAGGTATATGACTGCTGCTCATAAATACATCAGAGAAAGCATAACGAGAAGTGAAAGACCTATTCAAAATGAAGGAGTATGGTGGCACATATGACCGATAGATGTATATATACTCATCATAAATAATTTTAAACTGAAAAGAAGGCTTAAAGTTTTCAATTTCAATTTCAGAACAACTGTCTGGAGTAGTAACCTGGGTGTCATTGTAGTTTTAGGATGGATGTTGATCAGTGCACTACAGGGAGTATATAATGAAGTTATTGCAGATAATTAAACTCAATGACACTGAGGTACCTTTGAATGCTCTGTTCCCTTTTCATATTGTATATATCTATCTGGTGGAACCGGGATGGTGACTCAGAAATCAAGAGTAAATTTGTAGGTACAGGCTGGCTGCTGGAAAGTTTATTGTACATATGTGAAGGGAGAAGAGAGTTTTGCAAACAGCAGGCTACAGTCCCTCTCCATCACCTGGGCTGAAAACCTGACCAGCTGTAAGGGTTCATAAACACAAGCTAGGAAACACAGGTCATCATGTCATTGTAGATGAGATGTTTTCCTAGACAGTAGTCCTGTCCTGAGACAGTACATGATTGCTTTGCAAAGGCACAGGAAAGAGCGGTGTTTAAATGCTTGGGATACAGGATGCTATAGAGAAAAAAGGGATAAAACTATTAAGTTCAGTTCTCTTATGCCACAGCTTTTTTGGCATAAGATAATAACATCCTTGCAATCTTAGTATTCTTTTAATCACATACAGATTTGTTGAAGTCCCAAACATTATGTTAACTTTCTCCCTTTGGGGAGCTGTCTATAAGACAGGGTCCAACAGAGACGCACTTGTTGTGTGTCATCTTGTTCTTGTAAACAGTCTGACAAAAGGGCTTCATGATACAGCGTTATTACTGTTGCATGGTATTTATTGAGATGCTCAGGTGTAACATCCCTTTTTATTACAACTGAAAATTGCTTGGAAATGTGAACAGTTGATCTGTACAAATGTTACCAGTAGATTGTCTAACTTAGCCTAAAAATGTGACTCCTAGGCAACAACAGAAGACACTATCTAGCAGCTAGCTCTGTCATTGGGGTATGTATTTACTGTTTCTGTCTTGCAAGAACAAAAACTGTGTCTTCAACACTAATGTTTCCATCTCATGAAGAGTAGGTAATATAGTATATGTAATGTAATATACTCTCTATAGTTTTTGCAGATAGAGAGCCAGAATATATACAAACCATTTTAGAACTTTCCTTCCTTCTTCAACTTTGCATCTTTCTTTTCATGAATTACAATCATGAAAAATGGGGAAAGAATAAGTAAAATAGATAGACACACAACCATGGTTATAAGCACTCTTTCTGTAGCTCCATTGTGCTTATTAAACAAGAAGGGAATGATCGGGATCCCATCTAAAGTTTTAACACTTTAATTGTCATCCTCTTCTTAATTTTTTTCATGTTCCTCTTGACAAAGTTGCCTCTGAATGTGTTCATAATGTGTTAATGTGTTGTGTAATCAATTTTTAGTAATTAACTAAATAGTAGTACAGGAGGATTCCCAGAGTTACTGTAAATT
Organism: Aramus guarauna; assembly: GCA_013400195.1. NCBI lineage: Eukaryota > Metazoa > Chordata > Aves > Gruiformes > Aramidae > Aramus > Aramus guarauna. The sequence continues at coordinate 805,251 of VXBL01006680.1, read as the reverse complement.
CACCGCAAGTCGTCATCTCTTCATGAACACGGTTAACTGCAGGTGGGAGTTGAGTGTGTGTCTTGAGAAGAGAATACTCCACCTGCTGAGGCAGACTTTGTTTTTACTCGGTTGCTCAACCTAAAGAAAATTTTCACACAAAACAATTTGCAACAATGAATCCCAAATTCTTAATTAACTTTAGAGATGGTTGAACTACTTCTTTCAAACCATTAGTTCATCAGAACTATCTTTCTCCCTAGTTTTAGCATTACTTGTGAACCCGTTCAAGCATATTCTGATTTTTGTTATTCTGGAATATTTGATTAATAGATTTTAAAGACAAATCTGCTACAGCTTGGTCCTTATTGATTTGTTTTATTGAACAGCTCAGTTACGTGGGCTGGTTTCTTTTACCCGGTTAGACTGGAGTACAGGGAGGAAGAAACCATAATGGTGGCTAAAGGAGGATAGATTCCCTGAAGAAATCCAAAAGGCGTTGTTTGCTTCAGAGAGGAACATTTCATGTGAGCAACAGAGCAGAAGCCTGAGAGGGACTGTATTAACATTTTTGGAGGAAGGGTATGCTGACATTCATAGCACTTTCATGAAAAAGGGAAAGTTTGTATTATGCTGCAGTTACTTTTTCACAGAACTTTTAACAAAAATTGTCACTATGTTGTCTGAGGTGCTTCAAGAAATGAGCATTGTCTTGCAGCTTGCAGGTGCACTGCCTGTAAATATTTCCTGACCCTTCTTAGTGAATTTGTCTTGTCCATGACCAGCAAACGCTTTTTGTTCATTTTGCCCTCTGTTTTTTTCTGTCAGAAATGTTGAAAGCCTAAGAACCTCACGTTAGCAACAAATTGGTTGCTTAAGCTCTGTCAGTGCAGGAGCTGCTGTGATTGCAGGACGATGTTGGCGAGTGCCGGATCCCTTCAGCCTACCCAGCCCAGGCACCTTTAGCAGCCTGTACCGTCCGGTGTTAGCTGTAGCAACAAGGGTGTCAGAGCAAGTTGAAGGAAGTCCAGATAGGTCGTTTATAGACTTCTTTGCTGCAGTTTATGCCAATTATCTCAGGTATACCTGGGTGTGTTGCAATTACAAATTGTAATTGTCTCTTACAAATGGAGAGCTTTTCTGAATTTGCACGTGCATATTATTAGATGGGAGACAATGTGCTCTTACCCAACAAGGAAGATGCGCAAGGGCATCAAACCAACCACAATTAAACAATGCCTTTCTAGTTTCAAATACTTGTAATCAGTCTAAAGTCTGTCAAGTTAATCAGTTTGTTGGCTTTTGTAGTACATTGATGAATATACTGCAATCAATAAAAAAGCCCTGAATTGCATTACCCATCACAAATTATTCATTCAGCTGCATCTTTTAAGATCCCCTGCTGTAATAATCTCAAACTCTCCTGAGTAGAACTTGTCAATTGTTTTGTGATGTGGTAGTGTTATTTTACAGAACATGAACTGTAACTCACAACTTGAACTCAGCTTTCGGAACAGAAAGGGTTTTTTTTTTTTAAGTTTTTTCGCAGCTTCCTTAACAGCTAAGGAAAAATCTATTTAAGGAAGCATCAAAAATCCTTGAGGGAGTGCTGTTGCTATGGGTTATTGATCATTTCAATTAAAAAGCACCAGGAAAGTAAAAGTGTGGAAGAGAACAGAGCAGAGACCATGATGGCACACTGCTAGACTGAGCAGTAGGATAGAAACTGTTGAGTTTATTTCTTATGTTTTGACTTTGGGGAGAAAAGGTCAGTTTTAATGGAAGAGTACACTCCAGGAGAATTTGTCCAAGATACTTGTTCCAAGCAAGAATTGCTTTGGGAGTAGATGTGACCCTAACTATAAATAAAGTTCCCACTAGGTATAAAATGCAGATTGCTTTTAAGTCATGTTATAATAGGAAAAGAGAAGCAAACTTATCAAAAGTCTCTTGCATAACTGAACTGTATCAGTTATTGAAATTATTCACATAACCAAAAATAATGACTCTTAAAATGCATCTACAAAACCTATACTAAAATATAATTAAGAATATGACAGGATATTAGGTAATACACACGCATTTCTGAGACCCAGGAGATGTCAAGAAAAATAGGAGTAGCTGGAAAATGAACAGCCAGCCACGCTGTGCAGTACTGTGACCTGTTAACAGTAGAAATAGGTCATGTCTTGCCTTAATTCTGTGTTCCCTTATTTTTGCATTAACAACAGCTGAATTCATGGTTAATATACCAAAACTATGGGTTCTAGATACCTTTAATTCCTGCATGAAATGGAAAAAATCCATTCTCCTTCCAAAACACTACCAAAATGTTTATAAAAGCAATTTTCTAAAATAAGTAGAGAACTATTACTGGTTTTTATCATATTCAAGTTTGTATAAAGAAAACCACACAGTACTTATTAACGTATATAAACAAGAAAACAATCTGTATATAAAACAGACATAAAACAATATAGAAAATAAATCTTGTTCAATGTGCAGAAAACTTGAGTCGTAGATGGTTTCTTCAAGCTGCAGTCCATAAGTTCCACTTGTATTCTTCACTTACAACATTTAATTGGGAAAAAAACATATCGGGAAGCAGCACCTTGTAGGCTGATAGATGATATAATGGGCTCTCTATGTAAGATCTGATTTTGAGCTCAGCTGTAGGTATGATGGAGCTGTGCTGTTTCTTTGTACTGTCTGAGGAGTCAACTCTCTATAGCAAGATCATGGAATGCAGCATGGAAAAAAAGCAGCATCCTTCGTCAAGTACAAGAAAACATTTAATATACCAGGCAATTATTTTCATTCCTAGAAGAGAGGTGATGTATTAAATATGGCATAAATAGCAGCTAACTGTTCATTATAGTATTATATTTCCATAGAGAATTTCTACTGACATCACAGACCACAACAGCAAAGTTTATAAAAACAGCAATCCATGCATTATTAATCCTGAATCTTTACTTTGCAGAAGTTTGCGCTTTTGCTGTGATAATTTTTACTGTACTCTTGGTGTTGTTCCTAGAAGTCTCTCTTCATGCTGCAGCCCAGGACAAAAAAGTGGGATGCTACATAGAAATGCCTTTCGGAGGACTCCTCCCTTACCTCGGGGTAGGTTCAATGGTATTGCAGGACCAGCATATCAACAGCTAGAAGAGTCAAGGATCACAGACCAGGATACAATACCTCGTCACGGGTAAGTAATAACATAACTGAAGCGAGCCGTGCATTTGTGAGTGGCTGCTGTTAGGTGGTTAATACGCTTTGCCATTGCACAGTCCTTCCAGCTTTGTTGTAGTCTGCTGTGGATCCAGGGTTTATAGTACTGAAAGCAGAAGGATGTTTTCAGCTTACTGGCTCTTTGAAGGTAATACATTTTTATTTGGCTGGCTGGTCTTTTGAAGCCTTTCAAAGGCTGTACAAGGCGTGATTAGAACAAACTGTGATTGACAACGTTACTCTTTATAACTGATACTTTTTTCTAGCGGTGCCATGATGTTCTAGTAACTTTTGCATAGCATTCTTTTGCTTCCGTCAGCACTGGGCAAATAAGAGAAAAAAATTCAGAAGTTCAACTTTCATGTTTTTTTAAATAAATCTATGTACATTGCGAAGTGTGTTTTGCTGTAGACTGAAGACCGATCACTTCACACAGGTTTGTCTTTGAAAATGCACAAAGCATCCAATATTTTTCCTTTTATACTTCAGCTTATTAGAATATTGAATGTGGGTTCCAGCTGTACAGAAGGTCTAAATTTCAGAAGTGCTCCTGAGCACCTACAACTGCCTTTGAAGTCTTTTGCAATTGCTGAGGTATTTTGCATAATATTTACATATCCCAATAGATTTCCAAAGACTTTCCAGAATCGCTACAAACATATTATATGGAAAACTAGGAGTGATATCTGGAGTGGAATAAACCCACACCAGTTTCATTTGGACACATGTAAGTCACAGGTAAATGCAGCGAAGTGAACAGTGACCCTGCGAGAAGGCACCAGTGCAGTTTGGTACTGGAACTGGCTTTATGAAGTGCAGAACTGAGATCACCTCTGTGTTTAATTTTCCTCAGGGAAGAAAGAAGCTATTATCACTATCCACTCTGACCTCCTGAGAGCCAAGAGGCACAAGTGCCGACCACGAATAAGCGTTGTTACACGTGCGTGTCATTGCACGTGCAGGCGCACGCGCAGGCACACGTTCCCCCCGTGCCTCCCTCTCCCTCTCCGAGAGGGGAACTTGGCTCGCAAAATGTTTTGTAGCTGAATCTACTTAACAAAGTCGGCCACAGTAATTAGGAAAGACAAACCAAGAACAGGGCTTACCTAGGAAGGGAGAAAGCAAAGTGGCAAAAGGCTTGGATGTCTGGTGACTTCTTTTAAAAAGTAGAAAATTGTCTCATACTTCTTTCATTGTTACCATTTGCTGCTTCTAAGGAAAAATGTGTTTATTACTTCTTGCACTAAATATATTATCGCTTATGTGTAAGATGATGTGTGTATAATTGCTTATGAAAACTGTGAATGCAACCTTTCCTGAAAGGGGCAGGCTGACAGCCTTCCCTCTTCAATGGCGGTGTCTTGTAACACGGGCTCTGGAGAGCGCTGTAGCGCTGTAGGTTGAGAATTGGGGTAGAAAAGAGCAAAACTGTATTTAGTCTTCTCCAGGAAATCAGCGTGTGACATTACAAGTATCATCTTGTACTGGCCTGTATTTTGCAGTTCTGCAAAAAGTTGATATTTGGACTAGATTGTGACTCCTCCTGGTCTCCGTCCGCTAAAGCACTTCAGCCGTGTTTTGAGTGCTAGGGATGTCTGTAGAATTAGACCTTCCTAATATCGGCTCTGACGATGGGACCTTTCTCTGAAGGAGTCCTCTGAGTACATCAGCAGGTGGTGGGGTGACAGGGAGTCACAGCCATCTGCATGTATCAGAAATACAATACCAAAAGTCTTCAACTAGTACCCAAGGACATTAATTTTTAAAATGTCTATGTTAGGCATGAAAACAAAAGCAATTCTTTCATCTTATTTTATTGCTATGTTTCACTGGTGATGTTATTTATGAAAATCAAGTCTTTTAAAAGTGTAACAATTTTTTTTGCAATTTATCTTGTGTTGCAGCAATGAAATAATCTCTTAAACCAAAATATAAGTGCGTATCTTATCTCTCAACAAAAATAAAGCATAATGCACTAATTCTACTTTATGTGGAATTCTTCTAACTTAGGAAGAGGTTTCCCCAAAACTAGATGGCTTTTTACCATCTAAATATTTGCTAGTTTCAGTGTTAGTATTCTCATTAGATTTCCAGCTCAAATGTTCCCTTGTCCCCTGCAGAAGTTACAATCCTTCCTTCATTCTCCCTTTTCACCTCCATCTTTCCCTATACGGATGCACAAATCAAAGTGACTTGTCTCCCTAATTCTGTGAGCCTTCTGAAGTTCACACATCAGCAGCTCTGGCCGATGTCTAGTCAGATTTTGTATGTTTATATTTGATGGAAAAGAGGCTAATTTACCTGATCAGTTTTTATCTGGTCCTGTAAAAGTGCTCCTCGACCCATCCCGCACTGAGAAGAAAGCTTTTGCTGCCTTCAAGAAGCACCAGATCTCATTATTTGCAACAGGATCTAATATTTGCAGAGTTTGAGTCAAATACGGCTAATATCAGTTATTTAATCAGTGTTCTACCTGGAGGAGTAGAAAGACCTGCTTGAAATGAGGGGCTTAAAGAAAACAAGCCATCTCCATGCCAGTCCCATCTCAGAGACCGATTCGCGTCCCCGAGGGTGTCAGGAGTTTACGTGCAGTTAAGTGGACAGCGGTGTGATGGCGCGCTGTTTGCGTTACACGGGGTGAAGTGTTAGTTGTAGTGCCTTACAGCCTGTGAACCTGTACATATACAGTAGTTATACATGTGGTTTTGTATGTTTATGTAGCCAAGACCCACCACAGGTAAGAAAATGGGGGGTGTATCTATAGGTTTGTGTGCTTTTGAGGCTGAACCAAAGCCTGGTAATGCCACTGGGGTCACTCCCATTCATTTTAGTGGACCTTGTGGTCAGGCTCCTATACTGAACACCTACAGCAACAGGAGTTACAGCAAAGCTATTGGTACTACGCTGGATAAAAACCATTTTGTATTTTAAGTTCTGATCCCTTCTATCTCTCTTTAATATCTGTTTTAAGGGGACAGTAAAATTATTATGCTTCTTTCAGTTTCATTCTGCAATTTAGACTCTTAAACACTGTCTAGACTAATCACTGTTGCATGTTTATAAATGTTTGAGTTTCTTTTTTTTGCTTGGTTTTAGGAAGAGGGTGGAGAGAGCACTGCGCTTTGAAATACGTGCACATGAGTGAATTTATTCAGACAAAATAATTTTTCAGATAAAAAAACCAGATATGGTTCTTAGGAGGAAGTATGGTTCTGGGAAGTTAATTATAGGAAAATGTAATTAAGGTTCTGCAATTATAGGTCTAAGTCTCAGTCTATTGAAAACAGCAGCAGTCTAGTGTCACAAATAGAAGCATGGATCAGTTTGCAATTAACCAAAAGCTGGGTCTCACATGGTTTAGATGTAATATCCCTACTAGTTTAATACCTTGCCTATTGCACACAGTGGATGTGCCTTAATTCAACCTCAGTCCTCCTTTCAAAAGCCCTGTGAGCGCAGCGCAGAAACATGTAATTCTGGCATAAAATCGGTGTGTCTATCTGCACTTCAAAAAATCTTATGGAAATATGCCAGGCATTGCATTACATGTTATTGTTGCTGGCAATTAGTTTTCAAAATACTAAGAATAATTGAATCGCTACTGTGGAATTGGCAAATGTTACTGTTTTCTCACCAAACCCATTTTAATTCAGTCTTTTCTTGCTTTTGCTTATATATCATCCATATAATACATTCATTGCATGTGGAATTCATTAAAAACATTCACTCCCTTTGTTTTCAGGGTGCAGCCCAGAATATATTTAGGGCCTGAATTACCAAAAAAGGGAATAATGCAACTGATGCGATCTCTCCAGCTATAGTCGTTTGAACAATTATATAATAAGCAAAGGAAGCAAGAATGGGCACAACCCAAAGGTCTGCACTGTTTTGTTTTCATTTATTTTTTTTAATAGTCCTCCCTTGGGAATGACATCCCTGATCAGTATTTCGTTCATACTCATTCTTGCAAACTGTTCTAAAAAGGCCGTCCAGAAATGACTACAAGTGTGCCTAAGTGTGGTGCAAATGTAATTAACCAAAAGCTGAGTCTCAGCTGGCTCAGATGTAAAACCTAAACGCAGCTGTATAGCGTGTACAAGAAGTTCTAGCACGTATCCAAAAAAAGCCGCTTGCTATAGTATTCCCCCGGGTCCCACTTCCCAAAGCAGTATCTCTTTCCATCAGATAGCGGCAAAGATCACACCACCTCCTCCTCGTCGGCGAGCTCCCAGCTGTGTTTTCTGGTCTTCTGGAGATGCCCGGAGAGTTTTCGTACAGGGACTGCACAGCGCTGCACGCGTGCACGTGTACAGGTTAATGTGTCGAGCAGTTGTACAAACACCGTGCCACCAGAGACAAGTTAATTACAAGTCCGTGGCGCTCTGCTGGAAACGAGCCTAAAGATATCTCCTCCTCTCCCTCCTGTCTGCCAGCTCGCCAGGAGGATGGGCCAAAGGAAGCCTTTCCAGTTAATTAGCGCCCTGCGCTAATATGGGACTATGGCTGCTTCATGCGCTTCAACTTTCTTTTCCGCAGTTCTCTTCCTGCTAATCCCAAAAAGCAGCAAGGCACAGGGCACGCCTGAGTAGACGGGTATCCCCAGTGAAGTCCAGCAGGCTTGTGCAGCGTTCAGAAAAAAACCCTTCGAGCCAGAGCTCAAAGCACCAGATCTAAATGTTGCTTTCCTCATCCCTGGATAAAACATACTAGACTTCACCATTAGCTTGCCTTATGAAATAGTGATATGATCCCAAAGCTGATTGTAAATAAAATATGTTCAGCTGCTGAGGTGATGTCTGTGGGCCTTGGCAATCATGACTCGTAGATATAGTAACTCTTAGAGCACCAATTTCTAGTAACACCACTTCTCAGATGGGAAACGTGGGGAGTTTTGGTCATTGTTTATTTTATATTTAGTATGCTTTCCATTTCTGTTTTTTAAATATTTCCTGTACATGAAAACACTTTCTGATCAGAATAATTAATTTGGCTTTGAAGCAAAATCAAAATGTTGATAAAAATTGACCAATGTTGCCTCACAGTAAATAAAATCATCCTATGATATGTATTAATGGAGGATAAAGGAGGTTTCTTTTCAAACACAGGATTACAATATCAGGAAAACGCAGGCTCAAGCCCAATATATTTAGCTCTATTTCCAGATGAGAGCTAAGTAAAGAAATCTGGCTAACGTTAGGAGTATGGGCTATTGAAAAAAAGACAGTTTTCAGAGGTACACTGCACTTAGATGCCCTGCTTGTCTGAAGGGGAGCACAGACAATCATTTCTGTGGAAGTAAAGACTTTGCAACCATGTTTTGTTTAAAGTTCTTTTTTTTCCTACACCTTTTTTGAGTGTTTTCCTAAAATAGCCATCTGACATTGAGAGTTCTGATATTGAAGAAAGCATCAAGCCATTTCCCCAGTTAGGAATGGAATTTCAAATTTCATTTCAAAGCAAATGAATAATACAGTATAACTCCTGAAATCTTTTAAAAAGGAATTGTCATTATTCTCATATACTGGTGGGCAAAATGAGACTGATAGAAAAGCAGTGGTTTGCTACCGGCAGATCTGAGAATCAAAACCAGGTCTCCAGAGTCTGTTGTTTTCCCCAGGGCCACGCTATTACCAAGCGCTCCTAGTGTGAGGGAAAAATGACACGTATCTTTTCAGCACGGCTTGCTGAATCTCATACCGCGTGCCTGCTGCCGGTTGCATCTGACCGCTTGATGTACAACAAAAACTTCTTTTTACTTTTTCCAGGTATTCATCCAGTGGTTTCAAAACTCCTCAGAATACTTCAATAAATATGCAACTGCCTTCAAGAGAGACAAGCCCTTATTTTAATAACGTGGATCAGAAGGACTTGGTCGGCTATTCATCTTCAAGGGCCAACTCCGTTCCCATCATCCCGTCTGTGGGCTTGGACGAAGCCTGCATGCAAATGCAAAATGTTTCTGAAGTAACAGGCATCAAATGGTGCAAAAACTCCTATTCAGCTGAACTTGTCAATGTGAGTTCCCCAGTCAGTAATTGTCTTATAGCAGAACAACACGAAGTGAAAATTTTGCTAGAAACTGTGCAGGAGCAGATTCGGATTCTGACGGATGCGAGGCGGTCGGAGGACTATGAACTGGCGAGCGTAGAAGCAGAGAGCAGCGCGAGCGAAAACACGGCCTTTCTGCCCATGAGCCCCACGGCCAAGTCAGAGCGAGAGGCACAATTTGTCTTAAAAAGCGAAACGCAAAGAGACTCGGTATTGACCAAGTGACTTTGTGCAGGGGTTGTGGGAGGGGAAACGAGATCTGTGCATTCGATGCTTTGCTAAACAGGAAGGGAGGAAATTAAGTACAAATTATTTATATGCATTAATTTAAGAGCATCTACTTAGAAGAAACCAAATAGTCAATCGCCCTCATATCATAGTGTTTTTTAACAAAATATTTTTTTAAGGGAAAAGTTCCAGGAGGGATGAAGCGTACATCAGGTGCTTTCTAGGCAGGATTACACACACAGTTTCAGTTACAGAGCATTTTACCACGGTCCCATTCGGCTGTCCGAAGGCTTAGGCTATGCATCCTTTTTTCAGTAAAGGCCAAGACCATTCCTAGATTCATTTCTGGTTTCAGGGCAGCGCTGCAGTGAGCTGCTGGCCAGGGATTCAGTCCCTGGGGAGCACGGCCCGTGACCCTGGCACAGACCCGGTCCCCTCTCCCCCTCTCCTCTTGGTTCCAGGTTCATACCATGGAAACAGGCACGCAGACATCTGCTGCCGAAGTCTGGTACCTATCGTGGAATGACAATAAATCCCTAAATTGAGCCAGATGCCTAAATCGCAACCTTACTTTAATGTGTCAGTCAGCCCAAGAGAGTCAGTGGAAGCATTTAGGAGCGTTGGGTTTGGCCAAGTGTGGAGTGGGATTGGGGTCTGTAGAGATGCAGCGGCCAGGAGCCCGCGGCTGCTCCATCTTCTGAGCATTGCCTATCAGAGCTGCCTTGGTGGAGAGGGAGGAAGAACAAGAGAAAGTGCAAAAGTGTCTCTTACAACAGGTTTGGTTTGGGTTTTGGTTTGGGGTTTTTTTGAGTGGGAACATAAACTCCATTGTTCACTACCACCCCCTCAACATTTCTAAACTGTTACAATTTGAAGGCATTTGTAAGCTCTCAAGGAGCACTTCTGAGTGTGTGTGTATTTTTTTGAACTTATTTTTTTATTATGGGTTGTTCAGAGAAGTCAGGGAGATCCAATATGATCAAAATCCAGCCGATAAGTGTCCACGCTGCCCTAATTTGTTCCTGCTTTCAGTTCCGCAGTCACTTTAATTCATCGTGGCTTAGGCTTGTGAACTTTAAAGCTTCAACCCTGCAGATGGCTCAGTACGGGCAGACCCACAAGCATGCACAGATCCTATATAAGAGCAGATGGTTTCCACCAAATCACTCCCTGCAGGGGATCAAGGCTTTAGAGAAGAAACGTCGGTTCCTGGTTGCCGTATTGCAATCACGTTATAAGCATCTTGTGCATTTGCTTTCTTTTGAGTCCCTCTTCCCCCCATAAATTGTAACACAGTATGCCAATAATGCAATGAATTGGCCTCAGTGACACACACATTACTGGTTTTATTAGTATTAAAATATCTGCTTATTCATGGGGAAAAAGAAAATTAACTCTAATAAATAATTGCTAAATAGCCTTCCCTGGTTAATGTCAGAAGATTGATTAAAAAAAAAATTACAGTATATACAGAATGTATTAAAATACTCCTTTGCAGCAAATTAATTGTTAAATTTATTAATGTCCCCCAGAGTTTCTAGTTCACAAGTCTCAAGACTTCCCAAAATAGCACAATCGATCACACAGTGCTGTTGTATGTTGAGTCAGAATAAAGCAATATTTTAACCTCTGTCAAGTAAATTTGGAAAAGAAATGCTGAAGGTGTATGTCATTTTTTTTTTTTTTGGGTTTTTTTTTTTAAGGGAGGAAAAAAAACCATTTCTTTTCCCAGTTTTCATCCAGCAAGTCTTATATTGGGTTTCTTTTGCCTTTTTTTTTTTTTTTGTTTGGGTTTTTTTTGTTAAGGCAGTAAAAAAAACGATTACTATTCACAGTCTTCATCCAGCAAGTCTTATATTGGGTTTCTTTTGCCTTTTTTTTTTTTTTTTTTTAAGATAAAGTTGATGAAATTGTCTTGTTTACAGAACTTTCTATGGCTGTAATCTTTGCTGTGTGTTTTCAATAAAACTATATTTGAGGGCAAGCTATACTTGATGCCCCAGGACGGAGCATGCCTCGTTCAGACTCCCTTCTTCAATGACCCAGAGCTTTTGTTGTAGCAGGAAGGTGGGATCGCCGTGAGGAGCGGTCTCACCCTGACTCGTTTCTGCAACATGTTGTGGCCGGGGACGGTCTCACTGTGCATGAGCTGAGCTGGCTGCAGTGGGTATGGCCCCAAGCCCACACCAAATAAACCCTCTGAAAGACGGGGTGTATTAAGTGGGGCTCAGCTTCACATCCCTACGGTTGTGTGTCTTTTCTGTCAACGCCGTTTACATCCCGCCAGCTCAGGACATGAGCAAAGTGAGCTTGCCTCTGCCCGTAAGTCCTGTGAACATTCCTGTAATATAAAAACTGGCTACCATATAAAGCTCTGATTCAATAATTTGTGAAGTGTGATTACAATGAAATAATTGTTCACCATTAATTTAATCAAGAGATGGTCTCTCTGCAATAAAGTGCAGAATCTTGCCCAAATACATGTTTCAAAATTAAATCTTTTCAATCCAGACGTAAGGCCTTCTCTTCCCCAAATCCTGCCAAACTCTGCAAATTCACCTTTGGCAACATATTGGAAACACACGGCGAGATTTCTGTTGAAGAAAGAACCATATCATAAGCAATGCCTTTATGGAGAGAATGTGTTCACTCAGCACCTCCGAAAGACCCAGAAAGAGGGGAAGAGCAATGTATTTAAGAGAATGAAATGTTTGACTGAATGGCAGGTGAAGATCTGAAATGGTGAGGATATCTGTTAGATTCATGTTAGAGATGCGGTCTTGTACTCAGCAAAGGATGTGTGACTGTTATATGTTAACTGTTCTATTCAGTTTTCAGCATGTTTGAATAGAGAGACGTTAATATTAACCATATGACAGACTAGTGTATTATTTGTTAAGAGTATCGCTTCAGATCCTGTTGAAACTGTCATTCTTTGCAGAGGAAAAGAAAAAGGTTTGAACACATCGAACTAGGTAGCCTTAATGTCGTTTGTGTTTCTCTAACGCAACTATTTTCCTCCGTGGACCCTCCTGTTTTACAGTGAATGGGACAACGTTTTCTCTGAGGTCTGGCAATTAATTATGTAGAGGACACAAAAGAAAGTTGTACTGAAACAGCCGAAATGGTAGGCCAAATTTTGCTTTACTTCTGACCCCTACGGTCCCAGTGAACCCAGCGGTTCAGAAGGGATGCGAGTCACTGCAAAATGCAGTTCATTCCTAAAATTACATCTGGTCCCAGCCTTGGAAACAGACTGTAGTCCCCCTAAAAGAGGCTCGGTACTCAGTCATTTACCTGTAACATAACTAAAAATTGTATCTGACCTATGAAGTTCCAAGCGTAGTCTGGTGTGAAAATTCGCACACGCTGCATTACACTCGAGTAAACTGGAAGAACAGCTAATTAAATAAATTGAACTTTCTCTGAGCTGAACAGAGAAAGCCTTTGTCTCCAGCATAATACTGTGGAGAAGAATTATGAGAGGTGTATGTCCTGATCTTTTTTTTTTTTTTTAATTCTGTATAGAATTTCTTCAAAACAATCCAAAATAACCTTAAAAAAAACAAACAAACCAAACACTAGAATGATCCCGACATCTGAAGTAGGAAATGTAGGTGAGTATGGGCACATTTCATAGCATTAACCACTCAAAAACCCTTTGGTACCCCATGACCCAAAGTTGAAACCTTCTAATTCTTGCAGGATCACATTTAGATCAACGCACCCATGGAAAAAGAGCTCTTCAGAATGTTTTTGGTGTCTCACCACCTAGCCATGCTCTCAGCTGACGTAGTCAGTGCAGTAATGACAGTTAATATTAATAGAGGATCACGTCCCAAATCTCTTCCTCTCGATGTCCAATGTAGCATCACAAAGCTTAGTAGCCTACCACATGATATAAGGACTTCTACAGTGATTTATGGAGCTACCTTCATTTTGCTTATGAAAATGGTGCTCATATCAGTGAGTGAACACCCTCACTAGAATATGGTGCAAGGTTCTTTGGCCAAGTCATTGGTTTGTCAGGTCTGTCTTTTACAAGGGCTGCGTATCACCAGCTGGGTTCTAACAGTAATGAACTGAGCACCATGTGGCTAATTCCAACGTTGTTCATCAAAATCCTACAGCTTCAGGTTTAAATTTTGAAAAAAAAAAAAAAAGAGAAGCTGGCATGTGCTTATGACCAGGCATGTGCCAGATATGGTCCTGAATCAAAATGTTCAATCAGATAATTTGTGTCGACTTCTCGTGTAAGTAGGGAGAAAATCTGGATACCTCTTCACAATTCATCCTCAGCTTCCTTTAGTCTAATTTTGGACATTACTTGAACATTTCTTACCCTTATAAGAAATTTGAAAATGAATACCAAAGAACTCTTTCAGAGCCCTAGCTGCAGTAAATAAAATTAAAGCTTGAAGGAGCAGACCTGAAATAAAAACTGGGTTTGAAAAATGGCATTAATATCAATTGCCTTTCAATAAAATAGAATTTCCCTACACACTGTTTTTCACTTGGGAAAACAATGAGCTTATAAAGTGATTTATTATCTTGGCATGAATTTAAAATGCTCATCTTAGAGCACATTGGGAAAAATCGAATCTTTAGTATAGATTTTTCAGCTTTTCTGATTCATTTTTTTTATTTTATTTCAGTAGCCCAACACGTCAATGATCCTATTATCTGTATGGTCTGACACATGGTCTTAAAGGCCATCTCTGTCCCTTTTTGTGGTCCAGATGCTAGACTGTTAGATTTCCTCAAAGAGAACAAGTTTGAATGTATATTATATTATATTATATTAAAAAAAATTTCATAGAATAATATAGTTCTTTATCTTGCTGAAAATATAAAGTGATGCAAACTGTTTCCTCTTTGTACTGCATTATCATCAGTTTGCAGGTTTTAGGCTTGGCACTTCCAAATCATCATATCAAACAGGATTTTGTATTTTAAATAGCAAAGTTCAAACATGATAGATAAATGAGGTAACTACAACACCAGTAAACTTTGTCATAAAGTGCGTTGGGGTTTTTTTTGGTTTTATTCCATAGCAGTTAGAGGATTGGGCTATAGTAATCGGTAGTCTCTTGCAAGCAATACAGTCAGAGAATATATTAATGGCAGCGGAAAGCCATTGCTGTAGCCCAGAACTGGGGAAAGCCAGGAGGAAAGGAGGAGACAGTCATCCGCAGGGTACGCTGCAGGGGGTAAAAGTGCTTTCATCTTAACAGTAAAAACTGATATAGTTGTTTATCTGTTAAAACTGCCAAAAAGTTAACCTACCTGAATTTATTAATGACCATGTTGGTAGTATTTGAGAAAAGGAAAAGGGGCAGAAATCCCCAAATTTGTAATGCTTGTACTGTCCCTTGGAGCAAAGGGAATTGTGTTTTGATTCTTTACGATTACAGCCCAGTTTCAATGTCTGCTCAGAGACAGAGATCACACGACACTGATGGGCTGCGCTGACCCTTACTGTCTTGAACAGAGTTAGCAGGTCTCCCCTTTGGTCAATGGGCCTGTAAATGAGGAGGGATTTCCTAGTACCCCACAAGGCTGTTCCTGTGAAATGTTTCCCAGATAAATAAGAAAGTAAAAATACAGCAAAACAACCTATACTTTTTTTTTAAATTAATTTTTTCTATGAGGAACTATAATATTTTATAGCTATAATGGAGAGGGGTTTATTGATGACTGAAGAACGTAAATAAAGTATAGGATATAATGTATGTAAGTGGCATGGAAATCCTGTATTGTAGCTTTAGTAATATATTCTCTGACACCACCCGGAGGAGACCTACATGCAATTTACATTTCTTTTCTCCTTGACAGTGACCATGGTCTGTACCACATCGTTGCAGCGAGGGGGCACAGATGTGCTCTTGTCCTTGTTCCTTGCTCTTGCATCGCAAGGCCCACTGCTGTGGTGTCCTGTGCCCACTCCGGCTCTACTGAAATCAGGGAATTTGCAGTGGTTCAGCATCTTTATTCATGTTCAATTTTACCTTGCCCTCAGAATCAAGAGTGCAATTTACAGCCTAATATTTGGGGCAGTGGGGACGTCCGCTGAGTCAATTTAAGGCCTAAGACATTCAAAATTTTATCCACTTACATTTGTCTGCTTTGGGTAGACCTAACAATAAATCTTTCCCTTGAAGAAGAATTTATGCAGCCTGTGCCGCAAGGCATTTTCCTGCCATTCCTTCATATCTGCCGGTACCAACGTTTCCAGTCTCCGAGTCGGCCGCTCTCTTCGGGTTCTCCTGCCCGGCACTGGGAAGTACTGTGAGATTTCAGACCAGAAGCCTCTGACTCCTGTCAGAGTACCAAAGAGCAGAAGTCATCTGGAATGTCCCGAGCTATAGCTTCAGATGCGACTTTCTGCCTCTCAATACTAAAATGTCTCCAAAGGTTAAGAGCTCTAACACGCATTGCATTAAATTATGTAATATCGATAATGCCAAAGTTCATTAAATTAAGAGTTCTATGGCAAATATCGTTTTAATGTATGTCTTGCTTTGAAGGAATATGGAATGAGAGCTCTCAGTTGTGTAAATAATTGGAAACTAAAAATATAATAATAATGCAAGAATAGAAAAGAATACAAAGAATAATTAATATTCTAAACTGAAAAGATAGCTCCTTGCTGTCTCTGAAATAAGCAGTAGCAGCTGAAGGTTATCGAGATGCATCAGGGAAATGAAAGCAGGCTCAGGCCATTTTATAAGTCATGCCAGTAATATCTGTTAGACCTTTTTTTAAGGAATTCAGGCTTAGAATTTCCCTTGCCTGACAATACATTAAGATGATGTTTCTTTCATACCGTAAAGCTTACTCCTATACAGAGCCTGGGCAAGAATCGCAACCTCAGCGTAAGCAGGACAGAAATGCGGTAGAGGTTTCACTTTGGCTTTATGACTCAGGTTAAACTCATTTGCTTTAGATTATCTTTGATCTCTTCCAGGAAAGAATAAATAAGTCTCCCAAAAAAAAGAAAAGAGGCATGAATACTCGATAACTTTTTCCCAAAAATCTGCCAATTAATACTAAGATTGGAGCCATCTGCTGAACTTGAATGTCCTAGAAATAGCTGAGAAATAGCTGTTCTTGCTGAGGGAATCAGCAGCTAGTAGAAGCATTACCACCACCACCACCAGCAGCACCCCAACAAGACGCACACTGTGACCAGCTCCTGGAGAAAAGCGTAGGGAGCTTCTCTGGGTTCTCACAGAGGACAGGGAGCTTCTCCTGGCTGTGGCACAGCTTTTTCCACGGGTGAGGCGGGATGAGTTTTGACTCGGGCCAGGTCACATCATCTGAGAATCTTGCCTTTTATTTCTTTTTCAGATCTCTCTCATGTCAGCGAAACTGTGGTCATCAGCATGAGGGGTTTGGGTTTTGTTTTTTTTTAAGTTAGTGATTTCCAAATTTTGGAATCCTATACGGTGTTGAATTTTGGAAGCAAAAAAAAAAAAAAAATTTCTGCTGTGATTTTTTTAAACCATCTTTACTTGAAATACTTGTATTATGTTAACTGTTTTTAAACCACTAAAACCATAGATGTTACAAGTCTAAATTACAGATATTCAGCTTTGCATCATGATAGTAGGGGATGGGTAAAACCTGTGTTTCATGTTTCTCTCTGCATCTAGTTGAAGATGTCCGTGCTCATTGCAGAGGGGTTGGTCGAGGTGACCTTTAGNTTTTTTTTTAAGTTAGTGATTTCCAAATTTTGGAATCCTATACAGTGTTGAATTTTGGAAGCAAAAAAAATTAAAATTTATGCTGTGATTTTTTTAAACCATCTTTACTTGAAATGCTTGTATTATGTTAACTGTTTTTAAACCACTAAAACCATAGATGTTACAAGTCTAAATTACAGATATTCAGCTTTGCATCATGATAGTAGGGGATGGGTAAAACCTGTGTTTCATGTTTCTCTCTGCATCTAGTTGAAGATGTCCGTGCTCATTGCAGAGGGGTTGGTCGAGGTGACCTTTAGAGGTCCCTGCCAACCTAAACCATTCTGACCATTCGCGAGAAGCATGTTCAGGTTAGTTCTTTCATGTATCGAATTGCCCATAAAATGCTGGAGATTTCTGTGCACGTCAATGGCAGCTTTGGGTTTTACACGGAAAGGTAAATAAAATATTTGCAAAGAAAAAATGGGCTACATAAAACTTCCAGGTCAGGCTCTGGTGTTGTACAAGCGGCAGCTGTTTCACAGCGAGCACAGGTAATGGGTAGGGAATGAGGCTCCCAGAGGAAGACATTTAGTGTGGCTCAGCAGCTGAGCTGCCTGCAATGAACCCAGGTTTCCAGCTCCGCCGTGCTAACCCCTGCTCCTTTCTAAAGCCGGCCGGCCCCAAGCCCCAGGGCGTCTGCGGCTGGTACCAAAAGGCGGGTGTCAGCGCTGCTTCTGTGAAGGCTCCTCTCATTAAATCAAAATGCAATAATATGAACTAAAATTTGACAGGACTGGTTCTCAGTTGCTGTCAGGTTCTGCGGCTTGCCAGCAACGGTTCTGATTTACAGTTTCTGAGGCTCCGGCTCCTGATTTGACCTGACCCGTTAGTTCCCGCCGCCTGAGCTGGGGCAATATAAACTGAAATCTCTCTGCCCATCAGGGTAACTCCTGAACAGTATTAAAGCAGTTTGATTCCAGCTAGCCTCATTTTTATACTTCATTCCATATTCTCCTTGATTATTGCAGAGGTGAAACTGCTTCCAAAGTCTTCTTAAGGTTGTCATCGCTGATGTCTCTTTGCCAGAGTAACTGGTTGTGATCACTCAGCTCCAGTTCCGACAGCAGCATGAGGTCCTCCAGCTCTACAGGTCAGAGCCGGGTCTTGCAGTCCAAAGCCATGTACAAGTACGAGCAAAACTCTCCATACTTGTTCTGCAGCAATCATATGCGTTCAGATCTAAGCTTGGATCAGCTGCCAGACTGATCTTTCACATTATCAGTTTTATTTAGCAAAGCTATCTTTTAAATATGATTTTTCTATGCTGCTTCTCTGTATGTTGCATAGAGAAGCAGTGAAGGTAAGTTCAGTCTGTCTGCATTTTCATCTTGGCTAATGACAGTAGGGTTTTTTCCAAAGCAGCTCAGGAGATGAAGTCTTTAAAATTCTGACCTCGGCGGAGGAACTGATACCCTGGCAGGGAAAGGGTTATTCTGAGCAGGTTTTGTCCGTCTGCATGCTTATCTAGTCTTTCTTTCTTCCTCAGAACCCACCTTTCTTCCCAGAGCCAATGTACCTGAAAACACTTAAAACATGAAGCAAAGCTAAGGCAAGAGATGCGCTCTGCCTTCTCCGCAGAGGGGACGGGGCACAAGTAAGAGCTAATTACCAAAACCCTTTCCAGCTAGTTCCAATAGTATTTGCTGAAATGACTGTATGGTTTGGTCACAGTTATTTGCGGGCTGCGATGTGTACAAACTGGCAGCCTGTTTTAAATTGCTGGTGGTTTGTGGTCTCTCAGGGTGGACTTTCAGAGCACTTGGGACAGCGTTTACCACTCTCTCATTGTCCTCCACCTCCGTTTCGTTTGGCTACCGGACATTTCTATTACGCAGGCAGCAGTGACACCCCATTGCCGGAGGTGCGGGTGTCACACCAAGCCCTGCATCGCATCCTGGCAAGCCGGGCAAACCATCCCGCCCGTCAGCCGTGCGGGCAGCACCCTGGGCTGCCAGGGACCATCCTGCGGGCTCAGCCCCTTCGGCAGGCGAGGAATCGACACGGGCTTTCACAGCGGGGGAGGCCTCCTGCGCTCAAAATAAAAAACTCTCCCAAGATTGAGGTAAAAGGGTGACTTGGGAAAAAAAAAAAATAGAAATCACAGACTTTTTAAACAAGGCTTCTCTGTAACCCTGTATAGATTGGCAACGAAGTTGTGCTTTTCATTTTTTTTGTGGTTTAGCCCCAGCTGGTAACCCAGCAGCACGCAGCCGCTCACTTGCCCCTTCTACCCCAACGGGAGAATGGGAAAAAAAACTCTTGGGTTTAGATAAAGACAGTTTAATAGGACAACAAAAGAAGAGAATAATAATAATAGTAATAGTAATGATAGCAGATAATAATAACAATAATAACAATAATAACAATAATAACAACAATAATAAAACAAGTGATGCACAAATGCAATTACCACATGTGGCAGGGAGAAAAAACAATTTGATGCCCAGTCTGTTTCCAAGCAGCGATCCCACCTCCCAGCTACCTTCCCCAGTTATATCCGGAGCATGGCATTCTCTGGCTGGGAATATCCCTTTGGCCAGCTGGGTCAGTGTCCTGGCTGTGCTCTCCCAGCTTCTGGTGCACCTGGCAGGGCACGGGAAGCCGAAAAGTCCTTGACTTAGTGTGGGCACTACAGCTACCTAGCAACAGCTAAAAACATCAGTGTGCCATTGACATTATTCCCAGTCTAAATCCAAAACTCAGCACTATACCAGCTCCTAGAAAGAAAATTAACTCTATCTCAGCCAAAACCAGGACACGTTTCAATTTCTCCAGTAAGGAGTACAGTGGTTTTGCCTTGACATGAATTTAAAGCTGTCTCTAGATGGCTTCAGAAAAATAAAGAGAACACATCACTGTGCAAACGCCTGTTCTCTAGGCAGGTACTGTGGGCAACTTCCCGTCCTTGGGCGTGGGATCTGGTCAGCAGCACTTTACCCGTCCTCTTTGATTAGCTGAGAGAAGACCAGGCAGTGCCCTGCACTCCTCGCTCACCGGCTGCTGATCCAACCTGGAGCAAATCCCCACACTAAAAGCACTTAAAAATAGAACAAAGTGGATGAAAAAGCGGTTTGTTCACTGTGAATATCCAGCTGGGATAGTTGGAATAACTGCAAGGGAAGAATTGCCCTTGCAAACCATGTGCCTGATTTATTGGTTAAATCGTTTTTCAGTCCTGGCTATGTAGTCAACAAGGACATTATGATATCCCGGAATAAAAGTGGAATGATTGGTTCCCAGAATTAGTCTTAATGGTCACAAATCCAATATTTCAGACTTTTTGCTGAGTACTTAGCAAGTAGAGTCAATCAGGCTTCATTTAAAGAGATGAACTTTTCTTGTAGAGATATTCCTGATTTCATGCTTTCCTTTATTGATCACTAGATCTTTTCCATATCACAGAAGATTATGTTTACCTTAAAAGTGATCTGTAGATGCGCATGAAACAGCACCTGATGCGGGCATGAAGTCTGAGTGTTCTCACTGCATAGGGCGAGTCTTGTGAAACCTTCTTTTTAGCAGCCGAAAGTCTTGAACCATTCACTGAAATAAGACAACTACTTGATTTCAACAAAACTGATTCTGCTGTCAATAAAATCACTGATAAACGCTTCAGTTGGATTTGGGGCTTCTGAATAATATATATATGTATATGTAAAGCTACATACACAAACTTTTTTTAGAACACAGAAATGAATGCTCCAACTTAAAGTTTATTCATCTAAATAGCTGGAGAGAATATCCACTTAACCACATAGCCTAAACGCATTGAAGAAGGGGGGGCGGGGGGGCGGGGGGGGGGAAGGTGTTTATTTTTTCACCAGTAAAAACAGAAATAAAAACAGAAGAAACCTACTCATAGTGCCTCTGACAAAGATTGTGTTTCAAGGCGTGTGCGATGTGTACCACGATTACTTTAACTGCAAATGGAAGCCGCTTTTAGACTGAGTGTGGTTGAAAGGAAATAACCTTAGAAAAACTGTCACGCAGCATCCCAGGAAATGTTTTTTTCGGTATGTTTGGCCTCCGTTTTTGTGGAGCTGTACATTCCTGTCCATGGTTTTAAAGGATAAAAAAAGAACTGATTTCAGAATCTATCTGTATTTTGACTCGTTTTTATACTCCCAACACCCAGGTTGGTTTACCACATGTGCTGAACAGCATCATTTTTCTACTTAGTGTCACAAATGAGTTTTACTGTGCTCTTGAACCCAGTCCTTTTCCCCTGCCGAAGTGGTGTGCTCCGGCTGTCGCCAGCCGTCTCCCCCTTAAAGCAGAGCTTTCATTTCTTAGCAAAGCCGCAAAGAGGCTTCAGACTAATCCGTCTGAAGACAAAAGCTTTCTTCGTTCAGCCTGGCTGGCGGGAGGATCGGCTGGGGTTTGAGACCACAGGGTTCAGGTGTCCCAGCGTCTGGGCACACGCAGAGGCACCTGCCTGGAAAGCCCACGGCTGCTGCTGCCGAAGGCAATCCTGCCAGTCTCACCTGCAAACTTCTCACTTTTAGGCTAACCGAGCCAGGTAGCAAGGCTGGCGTGTCCAAAATAACACACTGGCAGGGAGGATCAACCGAGAAGAGAGGCAGAGGCGGCAGGATCTTTAATTCTGGAGTTCCAGCTAACAGAAGCACAAGTTCTTTGTAAAATGACTTCCCACCTGAACACAGGGAAACAGATCTAGGCATCCCAGCAGCAGCCGTGGGCATGGGGCGAAGCCTCAGTGGCACCCACCCGTGTCCGGCCCGGGGCACCACGCTGGAGCGGTGGCAGCTCCCGGGGCCCCCCCAGCTGGGGCAGCCAGAGGGGACGCGGTGCCCACCCCTCCTCACAGCCCCCGGCACCTTGCGCGGAGGTCGCTCCCCTCCGCCTGCACACAGGGTCACGTTTTCGCGCACAGGGTCATGTTTTCACACGCAGGGTCGTGTTTTCACATGCATCCCCAGCGGTTTGTGCTGAACCGCTCCTGCTGAGCCTGTTCGTCACCCACACCCCAAAGAGACTTTCTGCTCAAGGGCCTCCAAAAGCCCCTCTCCAGCTGACACCAGGTAGCCCCCGGGCAAAGCCTCGGGTCGCTGTGGCTCCCTGCCACCGCCCGCTCCGTTCACAGTGCGCCGAGCACCCTAAATCTCAGCTGAGACCCAGCCTGCCCGGGGCAAGGGATGGAGGGGGCAGGGCTGGGGGGGCAGCGGGTGCTCCCCAGCCCCGCTCCGCCTCGGCTGGGCTCGCCCAGCTCCCCCACGTCACTCCTGCCCACCGCCCTGCAGGTCCCCGCTCGCCTGGCCAACACTTGGGCTTTGCCTCTCCTTTTTTTGTTTTTTATTTTATCCTCCATGTAGCTCAGTACAGCTGTCTGAATCTGTCACTTGGCTTCTGCTAATGCATGGTTTTTTTCTTGAAATCTGCCTTACTTTAGCAGGGTTAGTCCAAGTGCTTTTGAACACACCGGCATTGCAAAATAGCAGGGAAATATTTTACTTTCAGAGCCGTTCTTCGAGGCACCTCATCCCCCAGAGACAGGCGCTTGGATGAGTTTGATGCTGAACCCCCCTAGTCTCATAAAAAAGGTTTTTCCTTTTGCCCAGGGCTAAGGAGAGGTTTGGGTGGGGGCGTGAGGTGCCCCAGGTAAGGCTCCCACCCAGAGGCACCCCACACACCTGCGCTGGCGGAAGGCGTTGCCCTGGTTTGCAGTCACAGCGGCAGTCCCGGGGGACACCCTCTGCCCCCCGCCAGCGGCCACGCGCTCGGGTCTCGCCCCGTTGTGTGCCTGCACCAGAAGGGCCCTGTCCTGCTGAGAGGTGGCAGCTCTGGAGGTACGGCGCCGGTAAGGGGTTTGGTTCTGAAATGTGTCTTTTCTGAGGAAGTGTTTGTGTTAGGAAGTACTTCTGTTGTTGGGGGTGTGTGTGTGTGGGGGGGGTTCCCCCCTTTCCCCTTTGGTTTGTGTTGGACTATTTCTGTAGTTATTTTATTTGTTCTATGGCATAGTAACTGAGTTTAGTAGAGTGAGCAGGGATTAAGGTTTTGAGTACAGTAGTCTTGAAGTTTAACTTAGAGCTTTCACTCCATTCGGAGCTATGGGTGATTGTTTTGAAAGCGTCCCTACTTGGTAAGAGAGTATCTCCTTCGTTTTCCCCTTCACCCAAGGGCAGATTGCAAGTTTCTTGTCTGCTGCTTTCTAGAATGGAAAAATCTGAAGCTTATTTAGAGCTTGGTTTATGCTACAACAGGCGCTGCATCCTGTTCAATATCCAATACCACAGCCTGTGTGCCGAGGAACCCTGCTCGCTTCAAGGCTGCAACGTAAAATGTAACAAATAAGAATGTAATGAGTGGCTCATCTAGTTGCCAGCAAGAGTCATGTCTGATACTCGCTTAAAATTTCAGGTAGTTACGGAATGCCGCTTGCCAATGTTAAAGACACATTAATTATGACCGCTTTCTGAAGCAAGGCTATGGCACGTATTATATAGCTCCAGAAATTTCTTGTGACAAACTGCATCCTAATAATTCAAGCCACTTTGCTTAGGCAGTCACCTGCAGACCAAAAACTTTCCTCAAATCACTTAAATACTTTTAATTCATACTCTTCACAGATCCATAGCAAGCTGTTAAAAACCCTAACAACTACTTCTCAAGCTATATTTAAAGTTATATCTACAGCTAATGGCAAGCACCGCCATAGCAAAATGCTGATAGGAATGTCATGGGTACCATGCAAATAAGAATATATCTCATTGTAAGCATCCTTTTTGCTGGGACTTGGTGAGCAACATGTCTCCACTGTAGTGCAGCTGAAGAAGCAAAGATGAGAGTGAATCTGTGTCTGGAGTAGTGCTGCTCCATAAAATGAAGACATTTTTACTAATTTAATAGAGCTTAAAATAGTGCATTTATGTCTATAGGTTCTGAATGTTTTCTAACCTTGAGTACAGAGCTTGTTTCTCTTTACTTATTCCACTTCAGTACAGTGAGATGTGAAATTATAGGTGGGCAGGCAGCAAAAGATCAGCCACTCACAAAATTCTGATTTTATTTTCTTCTGGTGAGTTTGTGGGGTTTTAATTTGTTATTCATAGGCATTGCAACAATAGGATTTACCCAGACACAAAGAGGCAAGGAAGAGGCTGATGTTTTAGGAGACTCTGGCTGTTTGCAGCAGAGGACTTGGAGGAAGCCAGGGAAAGGGTGGGTCTCACCTAAGCTCAGGACAGATTTTGGGAGATCTGTGTGCCAGTTTTATTAATAAGGACTTAGAGAACAAACTCTCTGTGAACCTCCTCCATATTCAGATGGATATGAGCCAGATGGGCAGATCCAGGTCAGTAAAGGGGAGCTACTTGCAAAACTAGGTGGAGGAATCTACTCTGAAAATAAGACTCCTTGCTTGTTCTTTTTGGTAATTATCTACTAGAAAATGAGGTGGCTCCAAATACAAATTTTTGCTCAGTGTAATTACACAAGAGCAAAACCAGAGAGGGATTTGCAGGTAAAGCCTCTGGTGTTCTTGACCCACAGCCTAACTCATCAGTCTGACAAATGGCTTGGGCTAGTAAAATGGTGCATGAGCTAGATTGACTAATCCACTATAAAGGTGATGTCTTCCAGCAGAGCTTATTTCTTTTTAAAGAATCAAAGTGGCTAGAGGAAAAAAAAAAAAAAAGAAAGCACTATTATTGCTAGAAAAAAAATTGCTCAGTTTGAGAGATTCACTTAGTTATTTTCTCTACATTTTCTCCTGAAGTCAGGCCAGAGCAAGTTACAGGGATTTAATTTTAGGGGCTAATTTAGGGAAAACAAACTCTTTAAAAACTAGTTTCCTGTAGCCTGGGATGGTAGGTAATGGTACTGAGTCCACGGTCAGATCGGGTGCTGCAGGCATACATGGGCCTGTCTCGCTCCATTCAACATCTCATTTCTAACAATGTCTTCCCACTTTCTCTCTTCATTCAGAAGATGTTCCAATGCAGTAGTCTTGAGGTGATGGGAGCATGGAGGGAATATGCCATCTCTCTACCAGCTAATACAAATCCCTACAGCTGCAGTATGTCCCCTGCTTCCTTTTTGGTGTCTTATATAAAGTCTCCGGTTGTCCTTCTCAGAGTTTCTCCTGTGGTATCTCATGCTCTAGTTCTTTTTCTGTGTCATGCTTGATAGTTTGCTGCTACTCTTCTAAAAATAGTGCTGCTATTCTAGGCTGTGATTTATACCGGGGTAACAGACATGACAGCTATTCAGGACTTCCTTTAAATCACAAGTGGTTCTGGTTTTGGCCACATCTCCAGGAAATTTGAAGGGCCTGAGACTGGTTCTCATAGCCAGAAAGCTGCACTGGGTGGAGGTATCTACACAGGGGTGGCAGAGGCTTCCTGGGGTCCTTCCTGGGAGTTGGTGGGGCTTGGTGGGGACTAATCTGCTGAGATCACTTGTGAAATCACTGCTGAGCCAATGCTATTGCAAGAGCTGATGTTGTAGCAGTAATTTAGTAGGGAAGAGCTTTATGGATATCTGTTGTCCTCTTTTTACAACGAGTAGTGTAAGGAACATGTGAAGCCAATGTAGAGCATGACTCATGACTGAGGTAGGTGGGAACAGATGGATGCAAGTGTCTGGCAAGCCCTGCAGCTAGCAGGGGAATGGGGAGAAGGAGAGATCTTGCCTTTCCCTCTGAGCTGTGCTTGCTCTGTGAGCTTTCCAGAGCACTGCGAGATCAGGAGCTTTTCAGTTGCTGCTCTTTGTTAGCAGTCCGTATTTCACCAGTGAATGTAACAGCTTCTCGAGCCAGCCTCCGCAGGTGTGTCTCGCTCTGGGAGCTTTCTCAGTTTGAACTGAACAATGTGTATAGATTTATTGGTGATAATTTTGACTGCAAATGAAGACCAGCATGATAGAGATGTGACTTTTGATTTCAGATCAAATGAACCTTTTAGTCCTAGCTAGTTAACTGAGCCAATATAGATTAAATTCTCTAACATACAGCTTTTCCTCTCCATGAATTAAATGGATAATCTTTCTTAGAAAGCTATCACTAATTATATTAGTGTACTGGGCTATTAATTCTTTTCCTCAGGAAGTTACCATTTTTATATGGCTACATTGTCCTGAAGTAATTACAACCCTGGTATTACTCGAAGCCTTTTGGTTTAACACTCTTCTGCTGAAATTTACTGCTTCTACTAATGTCTTACAAATACTGGGAAGGAATAACAATGCATAGAGGGATTTTCAGTAAGAACTATCAAAGCAATAGCTGAAGATACCCTAACATACTAGCAGTCCTTTTTTCCTGTACATAATCACGCTGGGGTTATTGCATCCCTATTTGAGAAGAGGAAGAAAGTGTTCACTGTTGGTATGTGTTAGATTTCTTTTAGATGCTAGAAATCTTAAGCCATTTATTTTACCTGATCGATGATGGAAAAAATAAGATGATGACCTACTGCACGTTTTGGAATCTGAGATTGCCCAGAGTCCAAAAATCACAATGTCAAAGGATGAATTTCTCTTGTTTGCATTATTAGAGTTGTAAAATGTTGGGGTGATGTTAGTGAAGCGCCTGCCAGTTGCCTGATGGCCAAAGACTGTCTCATCCCATGTCTGAGAGGGTAACTGGGAAGAACTGAAAAGGGGTTTGTCACCTGAGGGGAAAATTTCTCACCCGAGTTTCATGAAAAATGTCATGAAGCCAAACAGGAGTGAATTTCATGATTTATGGATTAAATATCACTTTAATCAAGAAGATGTCTTAAGTAGCCAGTTTAATCATTGTCATCAACTTCATCAGAGTGATTGAAACCATCATTACTTTAGCAACTGATTATCAAGAGCTGGATGTGGTCTTTCCACTTATGCTGGAGCTGCTCTATTAGAAAGGTGTCAGAGGTCCCTGACGATATCTCTGCATACTTTGCCCTGGTGCTTTTGCTGTGTTTTGCTAGAGAGTGTGTGGATTTTTCCTTAGACCTGACTTCTTTCAGTTTAATCCAAACTAATTACTATTTTGTATTACAAATATCTAAGTATTTATGCATAAAGTTTGTTGATCAAAGCAGAGTGCAGAAGTCTGATTGCTTCTTAGGCTTTATAACCAGGGCTAAACAAATCATTAACTATTTAAACACAGCTTAAAAAAAAACCTGAAAGAAAAGATTGAAGTCCTTGGAAGAAAAGGAACCAAAATCAAATTGCACCTAAACAAAGCAAAATCCCAAAGCGATGTCTGCTGGTGGACGGGTGGTTGATCTGTGGTCTGACAGAAGAACAATGCTGTGCAAAACCAGCAGAATGATAGCCGGTCTGCAAGTTAAGGTATGAGGTTCCCAATCTAGACTAAGAGAATAAACTGATTAGAAACAAGATTCACGTGTAGCCCACCCCTGGGGTATTTGGGGCAGATACAGGAAAAATAAGAATTTTCCTCTCGAGTAATTTAGAATAGCCCATGTAAGATATAAGAAGCAGCAAAGCCTTAAGAAGGTTTCAGGAGGATAAAAATTAGTTTGAGAAGCATCTAAAAATAACCATAAACTACATAGCAAGTTACTTGTAGAGGTGATGAATCCAGCCACCCAGAGGCCTCGGGGAGTGGGGCTTTCTGTCAAAGTGAAGATAAGTTATGCCTGCTTCGGAAAGCAGCTCTCTTGCTCTGGTTTTCAGATGGTGTTTTGTAAAATAAAAGCAAAATGACTAGGAGTGTTATTTTGGTTATTTAACCTCACTGTGCTAACAAAGAGTTGGAAGTTGATCAGAGACACAGGTACTAGCAGTCATACCCATAATCTTGAAAGAATTTATGTCAAATTAGTTAAATAATCCAGATCTTGCTTTGGATTCTTGATAGGGCTTAGCAGTTTGACAAGATTATAGCAACCTGAACAAAAATTCTCCTGAAATACTTCCCAGCACACACAGGAAAATCGAGCGGCTCTCACCTGAAAGTGAGAGAGACTTGAAGACTTGTAATCCAAGAGTGATTTCTGGCAAAATTAGTGATACACCTCATCTGTGTTTGGATGGAGGCAGAAGAAAGGAAGCCAAGGATGTTTTTGTCTTTTTGTAGTAACCACCATGGGAAAGGCGGTAAGTCCAGGGCTTTTCTGGCTCTTTGGCTCAGTGAAAGCCGGGGTACCATATGTATTAGCTGCTGCGGTCTGTCCTGAGTACCTATTTCATCATCGGAGGGGTATTTCTCAGAGTATTGGATTCACCAAACCCACATAAGTGACTTCCCAGGTGTTAAACTATTTTGTGGGACTGAGCAGAGCTCCTCCGAACCCAAGCAGCATTCTCTGCCATCACAGGGATAGAGAGGAGCTCATCAGGCGTCCTTCACTGACGCAGCTATCTGTCTTTGGTGCCCAGAGTTGTGCAGTCGCTCCGCGTTTCTGCCCTCCCGGGCGAGCAGGGCTCAGTGACGGTGGTGCGGCGCTGCTGATGCCCGCGCCCTGCGAGGCTGCGCTGTGTGCCTGCTGTGACCTGGACCTGGCCGGACACCGACACCGCGGCTGCCGGCGCGGTTGCGGCAGAGCCGCGTGTGAATCAGGTTTGTTATTGCTCGTGCGTGTAGGAGAGTCTGAACAAAATTTTCGTTTTATTCTTTGGGCTGATAATCTTTAGCATCAAAGGAGTGTTCCTGCTGTGACTGCTGTTTCAAAACATAGGCTGAAATTTTATTTCTATTACTCCTTATTAGTGACAGTCTTTCTTTCTATTGTTTCCTAGCCTGCAGGTGGGCTTTCTCACAGACATATGCAGCCCCTTTCCACTGGGGTCTTGCTCTCCATGTTGCCTCAAAGGAGCATTTGGTACAATTAACAGGCTTGTTACTTATGGTAGTACCATTGTTTTGAGAGAGTGGTTTGGAGTATCTGTGTGCCTGGCAATTGCTGAAGCCAAGCACCAGCACCTGTGACTTTCTGGAGAGAGGAGAAAGGAGCTGCAGCCAGACCGACCGTGCTGGGGAGCGGCAGCCAGGCTTGGCCCCCCCCGGGGCTGGCTGTGCCGAGGCCACGGCTGCTTCACCCTCCTGCAGCAGGTACTGCAGGCTTCCGATCCCACGGAGGAGGACAGTCAAACCTTCTAAACGCAGCAAATAACCACGGCAGCAGACTGTGGGAGTGCCAAAAGCGGCAATGAAGCACATCTGATGAATCCTGGTGGCTTGTCAGCAGTAAATAACCCTGCGAGTGAGTTGGCAGCAGCGCCCAGCTCTGGCGACGAGAGCTGTGCCACCAGCTACGCCGGTCCCCGTTCGGCCCGAGGATGGATGTGGGGGTAGTCCGAGACCACGCGGGTGGGAAACAGTGTCTGCTACAACAGTGACAAGGAGGGATTTTACCACAGGGCAAGGTAGCTTCCAACTCTCGGTCCTCTTTCAATTAATACTATTGCAGTGCGTTCACCAAATTAGTGGTTGTGGGAAGCATTGAGAAGGACAAGTACTGGGCAGGTCAGCCAGATTTCTAAAGTACGCCGTACAGCTTCCTGAGCAAAAGGAGAGTGTGG
This sequence comes from Aramus guarauna, assembly GCA_013400195.1. Classification (NCBI taxonomy): domain Eukaryota; kingdom Metazoa; phylum Chordata; class Aves; order Gruiformes; family Aramidae; genus Aramus; species Aramus guarauna. The sequence continues at coordinate 775,522 of VXBL01006680.1, read as the reverse complement.
GTATGCTGTTGTGTCTGTACCTGAAGAAAGAATTCAATTGCTGCTGTAATGAAAAATGCTATTTAACTTTTCTGCTTCTGCCTTTTTCATATTTTTCCAACATACTTCCTTCTAGACTTCTTTATTGCTACTATCTGCTTTAGTTGATCTAATTTGGTGGTCAAAATGAGCAGATGGCAAGGGACATGCTATTCCCTAGCATGTTCTAAATGACATCAGCCCGGTGAGTTTGAGCATCAGTGCAAATAGCTGAAGCTAGGATCATAAACAATTGCTGTATCTAACACAAATGATGCATCTCAGCCTGCTAATGGAGTAGGTATATATTAACCTTCCACCAACATGGCAGAATTTCAGGAAGTTCATGCATATGCTGTCTTGTTGACCTGCTTAAAGAATATTTACTTTTATAGGTGGTTGGGAAAAGAGATAGTACATTTGTAACAGGGGTATTTTTGTAGATGATGTTAAAATTACTGAAACTTTTGAAAGCAAATCTACTGTTAACTACAGTAAAAATAAATTCTTGGGGGGGGGCAGCTGTGGTGCAGCAGTTAGGAGCCTTGAAGACATATAAACAACATTATGCTAAATTAGAGTTGTCTAAGGACTGCTAAGATGCAAAAGGCTAATAAATTATCTGATTTTGGTCACGTCTAGCATGATTTGTACTGAGTGCTTCTGTCTTAGATGTGTAAATATCTGTCAAATAAGTCATCCTTTTTTCTAAGGTTAAGGTAAAAAGTCTATCCAGGAGTTTCAGGAAATAAGGCTGAGAAGGACACCAAGAAGCCAAAGTAACATCAATTTTCGTCCCTTTTGATGGGTGCTTGTTTAACTCTTCTTCAAAGCTTGTGCAACCTCACCGGGCAGCCTCTTCCATTCATTTCAAACTTAAATCCTGAATTGCCTTTGCTGCAAGTGAAGACAATTACTTAATTTGGTTTCTTCATTTTTGAGATGTGAAGATTACCATTTCCTGCTTTGTCTGAAGCTCTGAGTCTTTGAAGACTAGGACAAATCTCCATCAGCCTGCGGTGCCCCCGTCTCCCCAGAGGTGTTGTTCTGGAGCCATCTCACCAACTCCCTCCCACCAAGGAAGACTTCAGCCAGTGTCTCCCCCAGTTTTGACAATGAAAACTCGATAATTACCAAGTGCAGAGTGTTTTGCCATTAATTCAGCCTCTATGTTGCAGTGGTTTCATTTAACCCATGCTTCCTCTATGTTTTATCAGAGGGTACCTAAAAGTTTGTTTTACTGTGCTAAAGATACAACTTCTCCTGGGGCTTACCCACCTAAAAGGTCTACTGACCTGTTAGGGAAGGAGAACACACTGGTTTGGCATAAATCCACATTTCTTGCTCCTGCAGACCCTTGCAAAACTTAACCAAAATGAATTAAATGAAATCAAGTGTAGAAATACCTTGATTTTTCTTCTGTGTTCCCACCAATAGTTGTATTGTGGCGTATCCTTTAAGAACAGACACTTAGTGGTTAGCCCAGACCTTCCTTCTGCCCTCACTTCTTTCTCGGAGGCACTGTGCTTATCTTTTCCGATATTTCCAGACCATGTGTGAGCTCTTAAAGGTAATGTCTGACAGTGCAGAGGGAAACGGGCTGAAGCAATGTCTTCTAAGACAACTTCCACAAAGCCCAAGGAAAGTAGCTTCTGTATTCCTGCCTTTGCAACTAATGTGCCCAACCAGTGGCAAGGGCCATGAGACAAACAGAAATCCACGGCAGGCACTAGGGAAACGCAGCCGATAAAATGGAGGCTTCTTGCGTTGTAAAAGGTCACCCCTGTGCGTGCTGATAAACCATACAGCTTTAGTTTATTTCCAGAGCCAAGGGGATAAAGCGGGTGCTGTGCAGCCAGCGTCCTGGCAGGCGTGAGGGTCGGCACCGACAGGGTTCCCCACCTCCTGGCTCTGCCTTGGGGAGCTCATCCTGCCAGGGCGGACGCTTCGACTGTCCGACTTGCGCCAGGCTTTGAGACTCGTGGACTTGGTGTGACCGCGAACAAACTCTGGGCGGTGTTGTAATCAACGCTCAGCTGCTTTTTAAGAGAATGATTTAAAGTACAAGTTTTGTGGGCTTCAAAGAACAGATGCATTAAAGCATAGTGATATTCTGTGTGTATTTTAAAAGCATATTTCCATAATACCCAACAAAAGTTATTGCAAATTAATAAATATACTTGGAATTCCTATTTTTGATGTCCCCTGTGTGAGTTCCAGTACAGAAATACAGTAGTTTTACTTAATTTTTAGCATGGCTACTGCTCTTCAGCTAGTTCAAGGTGATTGATTTATTAGATGATGTAAATGTCTCTGTAAGGATTAATGGCTAAACACAAGCCTGAGCAGCATCTTCCACAGAATTGTCACAATTGCAGTATGACAATCAAGTTCCAAGAACTAAATTTTTGTGTGTCAGGATATCTAATATGTAGTACACATTTAAAAAATAAAAGCATAGGAAATGTGGATTCAAGGTTCTTTACACTAAAGCTACTTTTGTGTAAACTGGGAATAACAACAATGAAAAGACTCGTACTTGATTTGGGTGTCTGCTAAGTGTTCTCACAGCTCACCAGTGACGTTACATACTGGAGATATTACTATATTTATACTATATAAACGTCCCTATGGAGTTGGGAAGCAACAACTGTTCATATCAAGATCACGGCTAGAACGGATATGAACGATTGCCTCCTCTGCTTCAGTCAGTAGGAAATCACCGAGTCCCGCTGCTGAAGAATAATCTTGCCTGTCTAGTTAATGATCAAAACAAAGAAAAAGCTGTTGTTTCTAGTTGACATAAATACTTCTGAAAGCTGGGATGAGCTTTAGGTTACTTATCCTAACTGAAATCAGTTTCCAGTTTATTCTTCAGTAGTTAATGGAAAGTTTGCTGGTGCCAATGAATTGTTTAATCAGTGTTTTATGAATCTCCCACCAGTCACTCCCCAGGGAACAGAGCCCCTCTATGCCCTCAGAGTGGACTGAACTTTTCCAAGCATATGCACATTGTAGAACCAAGGATGGTTTTTACATCAGATGTGCTTTTAGCATCCTATTTTGATATAGTCGTGTTGTATACGTACCTACTGATTTCCTCTAAATATTTTGAGTAGCCAAACCCCAATTAAAATGTTATTTCTCCCAAGAAGAAATACTAGCCATCTTTCCAGAAAATACAGACCTTTCCTAGGACTCTGAGGTGGCAGCACGCGGTGATATACTGCGGCTCAGGTATGTGCGGGCAAGTTACACCTCGGACTGTGGGGCAGGTCTGCAGAGGAAGACTGATGAGCTACTAAAGCTGCTGGAGATCTACGGCTGCAGTTTCCACAGCTAAAGGTCCTCTGGCCCCCACCACTCCTCTCAGGAAGCTCCAGCCACAGGGTCCCGCTTGCTGCCCGCTGGGAAAACTGCACGAGAGGGTCTCAGATGGCAGGGAAGTAAAATCATGGGCCGGGGGGACGAGGGACAGGAGAAAAAAGTAACAAACGTGCTCAGAAAAGGTTATACACAGAAAAAATAGACTCTATTTCAACAATAGTTAGATTATTTCAGCAGTTTGGCAGGTGACAGTTACTTCTTGTTTTCCTACCCAAAGTGGTAGGAAAGGCTGGTATTAAGAATGGTTGTAATGTTTTAATTTATTCTTAATTAAATCTTACTGCATTCTATTTCACTTTCAAATTTTCCCATGTTTATGGGTGATTTGCAATTCAGACTTGCTGTTTATGCCTAAGTTGCCATTTATGCATGTACTTTCTATGGTTGCTAACAAAAATTTAACTTGGATATTTGATAGCATTTCTTTTAGGAAAGGCTCAGGAAAAGTGCGTAGTTTGCTTTTTTAAAAATCTCCGATACTGTTGACTGGGTTCAGAATTTAAGCTTGAAAAACAAGGAGCATCTATTTTCTTCTCTTGTGATTATAACACTCTCAAGATATTTATTTTGGTCAGTGTTTTTTTCTTTGGACTTTCAACTGAAGAAAACAGGAATGGGGAATGGACTAGCAGATGCGTTTAAAAATGGGCAGTCCTCTGCGTATGTATTTGTACGTACTTGCTTGCAATCATTAATCAAACAGCGACATGAGAAGTAGACTATTTCATATGAGCGAAACGAGAAGCAGAGATTATTTCACTACCACTCACCTGTTGGGCATCAGCTTGTTAAATGTGAGTCTTTGCCTTTGGTCCTTGTAGCTCTGGAATAAAATTTTCTCTGAGGGGGAGAACGAATAGGAAATCAAATATAGAAAGTGGGAAAAAAAAATTAGTGAGCATAGCGTTAACTGTTGGACTCGATGATCTTAATGGTCTTTTCCAACCTCAATGGTTCTATGATTCTATTCTATGGCTAGATACTGGCAAGCTGCCACACAACAGCAAACATGAGATTGAAGAGGTGTTTGTTTTCAGCTGTGAAGAGCTGAAATAAGCTTGGTTTTGCTGGCCTGAAAGGAATGGCATGTATCACTTCAAGTGAGAGAAAAATCCCTGTTCTCAGAACAAGGCGGATGGCAGATAACAGTCCTGAACCTAGGCACCCCCATTAGCTGTTTGCACGCTTGTTGATACGTAGCACTTAAAAACTGTGCTCTGAAAGAAGCTACTCAAGACAACCAAAGGTTATCTGTAACAGATAGAAGTAGAGAATATGAAACGTAACGTTTAAACTCTTATTTGCCGTCAGATTAGCACAGTCTGAACAATCCCCTGTATCTAGGACTAAGACAAATGCACAAAGGAAAGGCTGAATTGCATTAATACTCAGGTGGCCTCTTAGACAAAACTAGCTCCATCTGACTTTTCTCTCTAATGTAGAACCGTGGCCTTTAATGTGACTCCATCTGCCTTCAATAATTTTAACAAAAAATGGATGCTGCAGTATATTCCACAGAACTAAAAATTTCAGGCAGGGAGACAGATCTATTCGAGTCAGTTTTCCATTGATTCCTAATCACTATGGACAGTTACAATTACAGGGGAAAACGCCATTTTAAGAATTAAATAACACCCCTATTCTTTAGAGCTTTCCCCTCTGTGCTTTCTCAGGCAAAACTGGATGCCACGGAGGGCCTACATTGTAAGGCACTTCCTAAGAAGCATTTCTGCTGAACTGTTAAGAATATATTGCAGAGCAGCTGATTTCACTTGTGCATTCCTTTCCATGGTGTACGTTTGCATTTTATGGATTCTGTAGAAATAAGGGAAAACATTAATTTAAAAAGGGGAAATCCCATTTAATCTCATCTTGAAGACCAACCTTGTCATTTAAACACTTCTGGTGATAAAAAATGAAATTTAGGGATGAACTGTGTCCAAGTGAGTTGGGGCAAAAACAGTAATATGAGAATTTGGGGTTCTCCCTGCGCGGCACACCTCTGTCAGGGTATGCTCTTGGTGGAGTGGCAACTTATGTCTGCGGCTCAAGGAGTCGTAACCATGTCTCTCCTTAATGGCCAAACACAGCTAGCCTTAGTGGCTTCCAAATCTCTGAATCGGCATCGCAGAGCAGGAGGTCATCATAACCTTGTCCATTGACTGGGATATTGATAATGTGTACCCTGCATGACCAGCTCCCTCGGTGCAACTCTGATGCAATGTATGGAGTGTTGTTTGTTACGTTCATTTTAATGGCTTGTTTAAAATATGTGTCTACTGGTGCCTCTCAGGGTTTATTTTTTCCTGATTTTTTGGGGGGTGTGTGTGCAGATAAACAGTGTTGTTTAGTATTCATCAAATAAATGAAGAGGAAAAATCACCTGGGGAAACCTTGTCAGACGCTGGCTAGAGGCCAATTTCAAACATTTTATGACTGCAGATTTGTTGCAGAGGATCAGAGAAACTGTAGGCAGAACATCCAGAAGCAGAATAAATTAACCTCTGCAAAACTCCATCAGGAGAGCCTGTACAGCAAGGGAGGGAAAAAAATCCGGGAAAGTTTACCTTCCCTTTGAAACTTTTCTAGAGCATCTCTTTAACAATGGGTGGCTGTGACTTCCTTCCAGATGATCAGGAATGTACAGCCTCCAGGTTTTTAGGGAGGAGGCAGAGCTAAACCAAAATAAGCTCAGGGTGCCACCTGCACTGACAGGTGTCTGTACCTGTTCCCCTGGGACACGAATTAAAGCGCTACTCCAAGTGAGTATTTGAAAGGGCGGAGGGGGGATGTTGCTTCTCAGAGTGCTTAAAACTGGAGGGACTCCAGCGGTGGGAACGCAGAATCCTCCGCACTGAAGTGCACAACAAAAGCTGGGCTCCAAACATTTGTACAAATTTAGAGAGGCACTTAGGTAAAAATATGCAAGAAAAGTGAATAGTTTGGTAAAAGCTCCTTGTAGCAAATGTGCTTAGTAGTAGGTTGATTTTGACTTCTAAAGGAATTTCTGTCAAATACAATTATCAGGGAAGACTACAACTGCGAAGGTATCAAAGCGCTGTTTGTGGAAATCAGGCTTCAGAGCACTTGTAGATCGAAGATGTTTGTCAAGTTTCTTTACATGTCATTTCATGTTTCTGTTCTTTATGAATCTTCCAGCTGTGGCACATGCTGTCTGTTTAAAGACAAGAATACTCCCGCAGTTTTTTTTTTTTTTTTTTTTTTTTTTTTTTTTTTTTTTAAAGTCTCTGGCAGCTGCATTGTCTTTATTTACTTTGTTTTTCTCTGTCTTTGAGAACAAAGGCAGGAATGTGAAACAAAGCCCAGAAATGAGGCAGTCTGTCACACTGGAAACCTCTTAAATATAAATAATCAACTTTATTGACTAGGTAGTTCTCTTTGATACTCTTGCTTTTCATATTTTTAACTGTTCTCACTTCAGACAGTGTTGCCTAAATACAAGGAAATTGTTTGTCTTGATATTGTTAAACTGAAAGAAGCGATACATTTGCATTAACAGACAGATTTGAAATCATGTCAAAAATATCTTTAATGCAGTTAGAAAAGCAAATGCATTTCTTCCAAGTGGCTGAAGACTACTTTCATTTATATTCAGGACCAGACTGGGATGGTATCAAGAAATGCGTATTAATTGCTGCTTTTACCTTTTGCATGGCATGTATGTTCCAGGTTGAAGGTACCCTTTTTGTTCATGAACCTTTAAGGACTTTGGTGTTACATGTAGCTCAGATATTGGTACCCGCTCTATACATGAATCTGTTCTTATCTCTGTGTAACCCATCACAACAAGGACTCCTGGCTGATGAAATGAGCAGTATTTTAAGCACAGGGAGAATAAAGAGATGGAATGGATTTATTTCACATTTCTGGACGGCTCAGTAGCCTCCAATTCAAACACGTACTGCATAATCCAGTGAGAATTAAATGTCATTGCTTGAATGTAAAGGGAATGATCCACTGAATTCAGATTAGGAGGAACCCTGAATTGCTTTCAGCTGTCCCCGCAGGTGGCCGCCGTTCCTCACGATGACTCCAGCACCAGGTAGGTTGGCAGTGTGAGCAGAAAAGGTGGATTGTGTTTGCAGGCAATCAGGTGTTAATTAACAGAGGTATTTGGTGTCTTCGGTTTTGGAGCCACAGCCAGAATGTCTCCACGGCTCCTGCACCAAGGAAAGTGCTGGTCGGATTGTTTCAGAGAAACCATGTCCTTTAAGGGCTGGAAGCAGGATCTTTGCGCTCTTTCCATTAGGTTTTTATGTGAAGTGTCCCCGGTGGAAATAGTAAGTCATGCTTCTATTGTACCCTTTCCCGGTTCTGCTGTGCTGCTGGGGTGCAACCAGCTCCCCTGGTACCTCCAGGGAATCTGGCCAGGGCTGTGAGGTGCAGAGGAGGGGGATGGACCTCTCCAGTGCAGGGGGGACCCTCCATAATCAAAGCAGAGGGCAGAACACTCTTCCATGTGTAACTTCATACTGAATTAATTTAAGACTGAAACAGAACAGCTAAAAACCTGCTGTATTCAACAGTTAATGAAGTATATTCTTTTTTTCTTTGGAAAAAAGTCTAATTTGGTCTCTAAATGTCTGCATGCATCACCTTGCTCAGGCAGCAAATCCTGTTCTCTCAAATCTAAGTGCGATTTGCTGAGGGTCAAAGCTGTGGTGGGATGACTTGTTCCTCCACCAGGCCAGACTGCCAGCACCATTTAGTAGTTTCAGGACAGCGATGCAGGTGAAGAGGATACATGCCAGAGCAGGAGGCAAGATCTGTGGCTCATGCTTCAAGATGTAATTGGTCAAAGATAACTTCAGGTAAGAAAGAAACCTCTTCTCTGTGTATTTAATGTCTCATGCAGAAATGTTGAGTTGTGTTTTTTCCTATATACCAGTATGCATTTATCAGTTTTTTTGCCCACAGTATGCACATTCACAATCTTGATCACAGATGAGGACTCCCCTCCCCTAAGATTTTTATTTTTATTTTTCCAAGTAGAGATTAAATTCTACAGAGAATGCTATGGCTGTTCAAACAGCTTTATCAAATGGCACCCTGGGCAGCCATGGAGCAGCCTTCTTCACAATCCAAAACTTCAGAGATTATTTCATAAGGAAAGCATACTCATAGCGTGGAGCTTTCTGTTTCTTCACAGGCCATGAACGTGGTAAATAGGAGGAGGAGGACTGCTTATAGTTAGGGCTGAGGTCAGGTCTCTTGCTTCATGTCAGAGCTAGTGCAGCCACATGCCTCCAAACAGATCTCTCCTCGGTGTTTTTAAGGCTTTGACAGAACGGTATTCTTGAGGCCGTGTGAGCTCTGCGCAAAAGCGTGCATGCCTCTCGAAAGGAACTGCTGTTTTAAGAGGGTGAGAGACGTTAGAAGCCTCTAATTACAGCAGCGCAAATTGTCAGTGCTTGTATAGTAGGCTATATTAAAATGTAGTTTGTGTTGGTTCGCTTTCCAGCCAAGATAACAACCTCAAAGGAAACCAGGCTTTTACATCAATTAATTTAAAATTGATATGGCTCCAGTGCAGCCCAGATAAGGAGGCACAGGCCTCCTGCTCCAGGCGCGCAGTGAGACTTGCCCTGGAAAGCCAAGCAAAGGCCAAATATCAGCCGTGATAATTCCCTGCTGCTGCTGCTCCTGCAGGTAGCTTGTAGAGAGGATACAAAGGCTATTTGATTTCAGTGTCCCATAACAGCTTTATAATAAGCTATGTGCTTCTGTAATAATTTACTGTTTTAATTCTATTATGTTCAGGCTAAAAAGATAAGAAATAAAAAATCTTAGAGGCATATTTCCCTTTAGTACTTAGCTCTTTTAAGGCTGAGAGAACAGGATAGGAGGAGCACAAAAGAAATGAACTAAATTTCACTGGTTTGAACCATGGCTGCGGAGGTGGGTGAACCCGTGCAGCCGTTACACATTTTGACACCACACACGGCACTCAAAATAACCTCTTCCCATGTGTGAAATTCCTCCGGTACAAAACAAAACAGGGGCACAAGCTATGGGAAACAGGCTCCGGAAAGGCTCCTGACGATGTAGCTGTAGGTCGGTGAGCCGCAGCCGTGGTCCTTCAGGTTCCTCAGCCCGCGACGGGAGCAGGGTGATGCTGCGCTAGGGATTCACAGACTGGGGGGGGTCATTAAGATCTCGTGCCCCCTCGTTCCCCTNCTGGGGCGGGGGTGTGTGTGTGTGTTTCATTAAGATCTCGTGCCCTCTCGTTCCCCCGGTTTGGGTGTGGGTAGAGCTAACAAGTGTACAGCCCGAGGTGATGCGGTTGCTGCCGAAAGGCTTGAGCCCTTCTGGGATGCGGCAGGATTTCTGAAAGCTGCCGTAATTGTCGTGCTGTGTATTGACGGGCCATAAACTGCAACTCCGTGATGGGAATGTTGATTCACAATGTTGTGTAGCTGCAAGGAGAAAGTTAACAATGGAAGAAATTGCTACTTAGTTCATTAATACTGTAGGTTTTTTTTAAAAAAAATTAGTTGGCACAGACTGTAGGATTTACTAATCAACATGTCAGTTCATTCCCAAATGCCTCGTACATCTCCAGTTATTTTTGTCCAGCTGCCTCCTGCGTATCCAGTTTGAATGGTCAGAAATAAAAGTAAAATTCAGTGTATTATCAGTGTGCTGCTGGGACTTGCCTCTGCCTTATGTAGGGATCTTCTAAAGGCATGTAAATAGGGGTGAGGGAAAACAGCCAATGTAGTTATAGAGAGATATTCAAAGCCTTTTACTAAAGCTGAGAAACACCTGCTGGTGGGCCACACACGGCATTGTTTCCTGTGTAAAGTAGTTTTGGAAAAATTCAAAGATAGCCTTAAAGATCCTTTATTTGTAACTGTGTGGTAAGGGCTTCCTATCTATACGCAGTTATGATAGTCAAAAACTGCTTTACTCTACATTTGATAGGATTTCTGCATATGAAAAGTGAAGCATATCCTCGTGTGCTACAATAGTTCCCTGCACTGGAGACCCCCTACTCGTATTTGAGCACGGGAATTGTTCCTTGTGTGCAAGCAGTTACGTCTCAAAGACGACAACCCCATCAGATGTGACTAGGCTTTGTTTTATGGTTGGATCGGGAAGGACAAAGGTGCGTGTCATAAAGTCTTAGAGGCGATCAGTATCACAGCAGTAAGCTTAAAGAATGGGGAATTAAGAAAAGACAATGAGACCAGGATGCTTAAAACTTCCACCTCTGAGACTCTGTGCTGTTTACCTGTGACGCTCGCTGGTGAGGCTGAAGGAGAAGAGAGTGGTCGGAGCTCAATCCTGTTCAGGCAATTTGGGTTCGACAGCTCCTTCTCGTGCCCTTCTCGTGGCTCATGCTGCTGCTGTCCGTGCCAGCTGAGCTGGGGAAGGGTCAGGCGTGGGGTCCCTGTCCCCTCTGGCTCTGTCGTGCCCGCCAGCACGTACCTCCTCTCCTGTGCCCAGCCCTCCTTGCAAGTGTGCTCGCTAGGGTGTCAGGGTCTGATGAAATCCAAGCAAGAATCCAGCACAATCACTCAGGAGATACCTGCTGACAGCAGGGAGCTCCTGATTACACTGTTAATGAGCACACTGCTCAGATTTTGTCCGTTTTGCTTTTGTTTTGCTCTTTCCTTGTTTAATGCCCACTCACCATGGGCATTATTAGGAGCTGGAGCACAAAGGTAGGAGTCTATAATAAACCTAAGGCTCCGGGGTATGTTTTTGCTAGAAAGAAAACAACAAATGCTTATTTTCGTTTGAAGTAGCTCATCTGAGCTTTGAGCAATCGGAGAGAGATGTCTCTTGGCAGGCACAAAAAGGACTCCCGCTTTAACTCACAGCGGAGAGGTGGTTGTAGAGAGGACACTGCTGGTCAGCTGAGCCGCAGCAGCTGCTCGCCCGCAGACCCGCCTGATGAGCAAGGTGAACGCTGCTGCACCCCTGGGTCCCCTCGCCTGTTCCCAAAGGCCTTTCCCGTCCCTCCCGCGCAGGCGCCCCAGCTGCCTTCTCCTCTCTGATGGAAAACCACTGTTTTGCAAGTTTCTGGAGCTTGCTTTGTTTTTGGGTTTTCTTTTTTTTTTTTTTTCAAACTGCTTACCAGTCGTGCCCTGAGGGGAGGTATTTAGAAAGAGTTTGCTGCCTTGAGAGCAGACTTCCGTTACCGCAGGACTGTTGGGACGCAGCTCGCAGCAGCAGAAGGCCAACGGTCAGTGTATCAAAGCAGAATGCACCGCTAGAGTCAGTTGTAGGCTCTCTTGATTTCCATATAAATGCAGAGAATTACATTCGACCATGCACCTTTCAGGCATGTGAAACGCTAATGGTAAAGCAAATTTTTGGCATTTAGGTTTTGATTTAGTTATTTAATAAATGGAATTCTCTGTGGCATTCTTTCCATTCTGATTTTCTACACCAATGTCTGAGCAGAGATAATTTTAATTGGAATTAATGACTACCAATGGCACTTACACAGGTCCTTGGGTTTAAGTGCTAGCAAGCTAAATCTTGGAAACCTGAATTCCTAAAACCATCAGAGATGTTTCAAATGCCCTGTATTGCAAACTAACATCAATCTACGGTTTGGTCTGTTGTTCTGAGCTATAAAGGATCCACAACTCCTCTTCCGTGTATCCTTAGCCTGACCCACAGTTGTACCTTGTACCACTAAACCTACTTCTAACAAAAGAGATTTTGTTGGTAATAACGTGCTGTCAGAGCCTGCCTTTTGGTTTCAGCCATCTTCCAGCCCTGGAAATGGCACAGTCTGTCCTAAACTCCTTTGGTACCTAGAGGTTCCTGACCATCACAGACACCATCCTGGCTTTATTTCTAGCAAGCTTTATGATAAATGTAATAATTTTCTGATTTTCCTTAAATAATTCTTACATTTGGTTAGGTATTATTAATGAGTATGGAGTGACATCCTAGAAGATGGTATATTTACCATCTTACCATGTTTTTGTTTCTTATAAATGAGAAAGGAGCATAGATCACGTAGGTTACTATGCACAGACGAACTGCAACTCAGAAGGAAAAAGTCATAAATTGTAGCAACGTTCTCCTTTGCCAGAGCACCACGGGGATGGTGGTGGATGGGGGAATGATCCCATCTCTGCTGATCCCATCAGGAGCAGGCATGGAGCTATGCACGGGTGATACAGCAAGTTTTCCTATTGCACCTGCCCTGCGCAGGGTGCCGAGAGCAGTGCTCCAAACGGACCCTGGCGCTGCCTGGACGCAACGCAGCGTGGGTCCGTGGGGCATGGTGCTTGTGTGCAGGTGTGCCTTGGTAGGAGAGTGTGTCCTGCCGGGACAGCTGTGATGGTAGGCAGGTCAGGGCTGGCGGCAGCTGAGGGGGATGGAGGCTGCATCAAAGTCAGGCTTTTAATTTCTTGTACGTAGCGTCTGCTGTGGTCTGTTTGTGAACCACGGTGACAAGAAGCATCAGTGAGTGCACAGCTAAAGCTTGTACTTGGGAAACAGCGGGTGATAACTTGCAGGAAATGGGCAGAAAGCTATATCTGTCAAGATGAGCGTTATCTGCTACGGAAAGCAGTACCTGTCCCCAGCGACCAGGTTGGCAGGACAGGGCTGCCAAGGCAGTTCTCAGCCTTAACAAATGATTTCCAGCTAATGTTCTTATCTTGTATTAGTGGCTTTTATTATCCTGTAAGTGTTTCTTCTCCGTAACAGAAGCAAGCTGACTTTCCATAGATAACGCTGATGTGGGTAATGTATCTGCGAGCGGGAGATGCCCACGCTCTGAATGCCAAGCGATGGTTCCCTCTGCGGCAGAATGCAAGATGCAGATGTACTGGGATACTGGCTTGTATGTTTTCCACCCTGCAGTACAGCAGTCAAAAAGCAAGATTTCTAGCTAGTGGGGAATTCTCAAAATAAGCAAACCTGACCCTGTCCCCGGGTTTCCAGAGCATCAAGGCTTCCAGGAAATGGTAACTTTGGGAGTAGCAACAGTTTCCAAAATGCAATACTCTCCCAAAGCTTCCAAGCCACAAAACTGAGCTTGTTGCCAGCTTCTCTTGCTGCTGCTATTCAAACTTGCTCTTAATTTTATCTGTCCTGGTTCAGTTTCTAGTATATAATCCAAACCAGTTGTATCAACGGGGCAACAAAGCTGGTGAAGGGTCTAGAGATCAAGTCTTACGAGGAGCAGCTGAGGCAGCTGGGGTTGTTTAGCCTGGAGAAGAGGAGGGGAGACCTCATTGCTCTCTACAGCTACCTGAAAGGAGGTTGTAGCCAGGTGGGTGTTGGTCTCTTCTCCCAAGCAACAAGCAATAGGACAAGAAGAAACGGCCTCAAGTTGTGCCAGGGGAGCTTTAGATTGGATATTAGGGGAAAATTTCTTCACCAAAAGGGTTGTCAATCATTGGAACAGGCTGCCCAGGGAAGTGGTGGAGTCACCATCCCTGGAGGTATTTAAAACACACGTAGATGTGGTGCTTAGGGATGTGGGTTAGTGGTTGGACTTGAGGATCCTAAAGGTCTTTTCAAACCTAAATAATTCTGTGTTTTTAACAGTATAATATAATGTTATAGCTAAAATGCTTTTCCTACTGCCCTCTTCCCAGAGGATACTGCTGCTGTGGTGACAACTAAATATATAGAATAGCCTTACCATTCAAATGGCTCATGTTTGTTAATTTCCAGTAAACCTAAAAATGAAAAAAGGAAAGAAAATAGTTTGGGTTTTAATATTTTTTTTTTTCAGATTGTTTAAACAATGCAAATGGCACATAAATACATTCATTTTTTTACTCGGAAAACTACCTACATAAAGGGGATGTAAACTTTTTAACAAGCACCAATGTGTTTGTCAGAGGGTCTTGCCATCACCTTTTCTGTTTCCTTCTTCCCTAATACTTATTACTGATTTTTTTTTTTTAATAATTGGAGAATCTGTAAGAGTTTAACAACTTTGATAGTTACTAATTTAGACAGAAATTCAGTCTAGTTTATGGGAAAATGCTTTTCTTTTGTGAGATTAAAAAAATATATTTCTTACCTTTCTGTAAAAGAGAATAGGAAAGCATTTCATTTTCTTGTAAAGAATACAAAGAAAGAAACAGAATGGCAAAAAGGACACCTTGGATTTCCAGTGAAAGTCCTGGTAGCATGGGCACCTGCCTTTATTGCTGCATCACCACCACAGACAATGAAAGCCTGACTCTTAAGCGGTGAATGGAGTTTTCTTTAGCTTCCAGACTATGGGCTCTTTTATAAAATGCTACTACACATGTAAAAATACCATCTAGTGTGCCTTATTCTCTGCTCATTACTTGCATATGATTTTTGTCACTGCTGCCACTTGTCTGCTGGGGTTTTTTTCCCCCCTAGGGATGTTTTCAATGCCTTTTCTTTTTGCCATGTATCATTGGACAGAGCTTACATTCAGTGCCTTCGCTTTCATCATTGCTAACTCCAGAATGCCCACTAGAAATGTAGGTGAGAATCATTAGAGACACCACTGAGGACTATTCAGACAGAAGGATAAATCACACTAGGTCTCTTCCAGTTTTCGACTCTGCCATCAAGCATCAGTATCCTTCCTTTAGTCGCCTTGTTAAGACAGACAGGCTGACACGAGTAGGAGCCATGCGTTTGGACTCCTTGCAAATGGCTCTGTGGCATTTCATATACTTTATTCTCTGGTCAGAAGTTCAGGATGTTCCATTTCTAAATTTGATTTCCAGCTAAAATATAAATGCATCTCATTGATCATCCTTGGAAGTTTATATACTTTTAGTGTTAAAGATGTGAATGAGTAATGCTTCTGCTGTGCTTGGCTATGAATCATTATATGATGCCCTGATTTTTCTTTCTAAATCTCTGTGGCTGTAGCAAATAAGGTGTTTAAGGTGGGGGGGGAGCAAAATGGGGTAGAACATGACCTTCCTATTAGTTGCACTTCAGATGAAACGGTATTCCTGCAAGGACATGTTTTTGTTTGAGCTTCTACCCACCTTGTGAACTGTGACAAAGTACAGACCTATCACCTGCAGGCTTCTGTGAGAAGAAATCTTGAAAGGGAAGCAACAGGCCAAGCTGGCAAGATTTAAGTTTTAATACAATCCCACTAAACTTTAGTATTTTTTCTTCTCAAATTTCATTAGATGGTTTTGGGGTGCTCAAAACTCAGATATTGCCCTGGGAAACACACTTGTCCCCTTTTGGTGGCCAGTATTGTTCAAAGAAGCCATGAACCTCTCTTGTGTCCCTCCATTGAGGTGCAGAGGAGGCTCCTGCCATGGGAACCTGCTTCTCGCAGCCCTCTCGCTTGATCTTTGGCCAATGTCAAGGGATGAGCTCACTGAGGTAATGATCAAAAAATGCATACAGTTAACAGCAAATCCCACACTGGGTTCAGAGTTTTGTCTAGACCTTGAGAGGTGACGTTGTCTATCCTGTCTGTGAGTAACAAGTTCAAATTATTGATTTGAAAACAACGGGGCCTGACTCATCTAAGTACAGGTGTCTACACTTAAACCAAAATGTGTTTTCCCAAACAGCCACCCACATTTTGCTGTGATTCGTCTGCTCCGGTGCTATTTTGCCATGCCAGCAGAAGAAAGCACTACCTCTCCTTTGCCTGGTGACGGGGCATTTTTGCCCACTGAGCCCTTGACTCGGGTATCTGACGGGGCAGACGCAGTCTGGGAGGGGCAGGGTACCGTGGGGGAGATGCTTCACCTCGGCTGCTGATTTCAAATCAGAGCAAACAGGAGACTAGAAATGTCCCACAGGGCTCCCTCAGTGGCAGGTTTGGGAAGGAATAAGTGATTAAAAGCACTCTGCTGGCTCTGCTCTCGGGAGAGAAGATGCCACACGTTTCCCTGAACGTTCAGGGATTTGAATGTTCAGGCATTACCCTGAACGGAGCGCGCTGTCCTAGCAGGCATGGAGTTAGTGGCCCTCGTGACACTCCTAAATTCCACTTGCCATACTTCTCCAGTGGTGGGGCAAGGAAGATTTACCATTCGTTGTCTTCATCTGTTAGGGGAAAAGTGCTTTGATGCTGTTTTTGTCATAAATACTGAGAGCGCAGGAGAGGACACTTTAATTAAAAAAATACTAACATTATTTTGGACAGTGTCTTCCATGATGAATCTTTTCTTTACTGAGTTTACTGAGATGTTTGGAATGAAGCTTTCACATGGAAAATCTTTTAAAATCATCTGTGCTGGTGGCTGCCCACTGAGAAGGAGATGGCAGGGGCATGAAACCATTCTATTCTGCTTCAATAACGTCCACACCAAGTTTTGAGCTATTATTCAACTGCTGCTGTAGCAAAAGCACTTGCATCACCTTATGCCAGGTGTCTGCTGCTCCGAGGGGAGCCAGAGGACTCAAAAGAAGATAGGAAAAATAATTTCAAATTCCCTTGGTCGGCCTTTTACCTTCAGTCCTTTTTTTCCTCCCCAAAGTGATCATTTGCCCTAGTCAACCTCTTTTGGAGAGAATGATTTTTCTTTCAGGCGTTTGTCATGTTTCTGTAGCCTGGATCACCTGGGAACACAGTCTCATGCTACTTTGGGGACTAATTGCACTGAGTAATTACTGAATCCTCAGCCCTCACAATGATTGTTTTATAAATAATTCCCTGCTTTAAAAGTTGATCACGCATACGCTTCCTGAAACAACTGCAGAGCCAATAATTCTCTGGAAACGTTGCTATTTCTGTCATGTGGCACACGAAGAAAAAGTTGCTCTCCATTACAGAGCTCTGATGTTCGGCAAAACCTACATGGACAGGCTCGCTGCAGGCGAGGGACGAAGCCGGGTTTATGATAGCAGGTAAAGGAGCTGAAGGGCGGTGGCAGCTCCATTATATCTCAGGCTCCGGCTTTTCTCTCCGATTCAGAAATTCAAATGGATACAGCAAGGAGTGTGCTGTAAGGGGGACTACGTAGGTAACCATGTGAACGTGATGGAATGAAAATTTAAAATAGTGAATCTGCAGTGGTGGTGTAAGTGACAGCTTACAGGTTTGGTCTATGCTAAATATATTAGCGTGACAGGTGAAGCAGGCTGACAGTGCTGTTAAAACCAACACGGGAGTGGTTGTACAGGGCAGTCAATATCCCTTCAGGCCACGGTTCCCAGGGTCGGGTGAAGAAAATGTTCTAATAGAAATTCAGTTTACATGTCTGAAGTAAAGGAGGTATTTGGATTTCACATGGTAACAACTGTACTTTTCTCCTTGAAAGTATGTCAGATGACTTTTTTCTTCTTTGTAGGAAATAGCAAGCCTATTGCAATACCCCAAACAACAGAAGTGGCAGTAGGGCACTGGCAAGTGACTCCAACCCGACCCATGGCTGATTAGCTGGGGCAGGGAGGTGTCTCAGGCTGCAGACGAATGTGTGTGTATGTGTACAGCCTGAAATGGGAGTGAACTGCACAAAGAGAAACACAGTATTTATGACCCTACCCCAACAACCTATAACGTATCTACCTCCTACTACAGAGGGCAGAACAATAATCAACCTAGGAAATATCGTTTGTAAATGAATATGTTCTAGTAAATGCGTTGTAACTGCTTTCGGGATCGATGTCATCTGAAAAAAAAAAAGTTTTCAATAGAGAGATGGATCTTTTAGAGATATTTTTACTGCTTTAGTTAATGGCACCTGTGTGAATTCTGTAGCAGATCTATAGATGAAAAGAGCGCACAGTTTGGTTTCTGGGGTTGGTTTGCATTTTATAGGCGGTAAAGCATTCTCTTGCACTTTTCAGGAACGTGCCTCTGACAATGCAGCTAATGTAACACAAGAATGGCATGATAGCTTACCTATACCTTGCTGGAGAGTTGAGGTAGGCCATAAATAGCCTGGGTGTTGTCATCAATGAGGTATTTGATAGCTTGAGGGTTGCTCATCACTCAGACACTTTCGAAGGCTGTCGACTTCCTTTCACGGTATTTGCATGACTCGGATTTTGAGTGATGTGGCTCCCAGAACCTACTGTGGCGTTGCTGACCTATGAAGGGCTTCCCAATGCTATTTCTGCCTCTTATAAGTGAGGTGGGAGAAGGGTTAGTGGGTTTCCTTTGACTTTGGCAGTTATCAGCAGTTAATATTTATTTTGTATCAATCAGAAGTGGCTTAGGGGTCAAGTTTAACAGTGACAACGATCCTAACCATAAACAACAGGATCTTTCCCCAAACCAAAACTTCACAGAATTTTATTTAGCTTCTTTGGTGTTTCATTTACCTTCTGAAATGTGTTTAGGTAAAAGCAATCTAAAATGCTAGAAATCTGAAAGGCCAGATTAATTGTGGAAAGCTCAAATCTGCTCGTATTGCTTGTGGCTGTGAAGAAATAGCATGTCCCTGCTTGTAGACAGAGCTTTTCTTACCAGCGCGCGAGCATTGCCCATCAGCCCCTTGCAGCGGGTGCACAGGCCAATCTCCAGAGCGCTCTGCAGGGAGAAGTCCAGAGTCAAGGCTCTCCCTTGAAGCTGCGTTGATCCAAATCCACCAAGCACGTGAGGAAAGGATGGCAAATTCCTTCCCCAGGCAGAACAATGCCATTTACTACGAGAAGCGATCTTTAGAAATCAAGCAATTTTGTACTTTTCAGGAAATTCAGGCTGCTCTAAATTAAATTGGAAAAACTGACTGGCATGGAAGTAATTCTTCTAAGTAAATTTCTGCCTAGATCCCTGCAATAATATCAGTGCAGATTTCATGAATATGATTCGTCAAAAGGATTTTCATTAGGAATGAGTTTCAAAATTTGCTAATGTTTCAGACTCTGAGGACTCCCATAACTATATCTACAGCCTTTCTACATCTATCCTTTTTTTTTTTTTTTTGTCCTGTGGCTCTGTGCTGGTATTAATAAGCATTTCTAAACTGCCTGTTAGTGTTATAGGCTGGCACACTTTACAAATTACAAAACCAATTTTGTTTTCTTTATATTTGTTCAGTTCCTTAATCTTCTCTTTCATTACTTTTAAGCATATTATCCTTCTGCTTTTTTTAATAAAGAAGTGGTGAAGATGAAAGTCTGATCACAGATGGCATCTAGATGTTGGACTCTGGCCATGCCATATCTTATGGTTTTGAACACATCTTCAAAATGTTCACAGGAAGTGAACATGTCCAGACCCGCCCATTGAAATGACTCCCAAATTTCTGAAAAGGCAACTTTCCAACAAGGGATCCAGGACCTTTAAAGTGGTTGGTGGACAAATCTATTTAAGAGAAGGATCCCACTATTTAAGGGTCCATCTATTTAAGAGAAGGATCCCAGTCATGGAGAGTGGCTGCTGGAGACATCGCTGTTCAGTGTCCGAGAAATCATGGCCTCACGCTGCCTTGAGTCTCTTCCTGAGCTCTGCTAAACTTTGTGTGCTGGTGGGTTGCAGAGACTCTTGTCACCATAAAAAGAAGGGTCTCTGAGACAGGGAGAGAAATGAAAATGTGAAAGATGTGGAGGTTAGAACATTATTCTCCCGGTGAGGTATTGTCTCTGTAATTCACAGAGAACCTGACCTAGGGTTAATGTGTGTATTTTTTTTGTCTTTAAGATACCGCTTATTTTGGTCTTTGGTTCAAAACTGTGCCCTAATGAATGGGAAAACATTCCAAGAAAAAGCATGAGTTTTGATAAAACATTCCGTTTTCTCTTTACTGTCTTATGCAATGGATCAGTTTTGTTTTCCTGAGGTTCATGAGCCTGTTTGCGTGAGATGACCTTGATTGGCACTGAAAATACCAGTCTGAGTTTAGTGATCTTTCCAAGAAAGGATAATAACGTACTCTTACATTTTGTCACTGTATATCACGTTGCATGTAATGAATTGACCAGTGCTCACAAGAGAGGTGGTTGATACTTTACTATAGAAGATGGTTTTTATAAGAAAATTAGTATTTTCCTAAAAAGGAAAGTCTTTTTGTTAGGAAATTTTTAAACTTCATTTATTTGGCTGAAAAGTTGCACTCAATAATTGGCAGATCTCTTTCATTTGAGCTGACTCAGTCTTTGGATGAATAAATGAAAGGATGCCAGGGTGGGGGACTGGTTACACAGGATTTCCTAAAGAACATATACAGTGGGTATTAGTAAAATGTACATTCTTTCTTTACTGAAATGTGTGATGTTTCACAATGGGTGACGTAGTAAATATTAGAGATTGAATGTTTTACTTTTGTTGGGTCTAAAAAGTCTCTAATTTTATTAGGAGATAAGCATATCACAAACACTGGTTTCTGAGAAATATGTATAGAAAAAAGCAGTAAACGAAGAAAAATGTATAACGTTACACTGATCATCTTCAAACGAGACAAGTTTTGGAATAAAGTATAATTACTTTTTCTTAATTGAGAGATTCACACATCTCAGTACATCACCTATGAAAAGGACTGCAAACTAGAAGAATATAGAGGTAAAGCAAACTGAAGTCCAATCTGGGATCGTGCGGTCTGTCATTGCCGTGACTATCTCAAACTTTTATTTTCTAGTGCCAAGTACCCTTTGGGGCAGGTAAGCTAAGAGAATTATTTGCAGGAGGAAATGTTTGGTTCCAGAAGCAGAGGCAAACCAGAGAAAGACGGAGAAGGATATTGAGTAATTTAACCTTTCCTCCTCCAGGACAGGAAGATACTTAGGCATAATTTTACAGCTTTATTTGGGCATGTTTCCAATGTCTGAAAGAATGGCGCTTCAAGTCATTGCTGGTCAAAGATTTTATTTTTTTTGTTCAACTCTATCCATCAACATTGTTATGCTCTAGAAAGAACTTTCAAATTATTTTTAAAAAAATTTCCCTGTCTTTTTTAGAAATGATTGTCCATAGGACTTTTGCAGATAATGTACATCAGCTAGCTTAGGTTTATTCTTTCAGAACAAGAAGAGTGTGCAATTTAACGAGCGTCACTTTTCAAATCCTTGCAAAACACTCATACAAGGCCTTCCAAACTTCAAAAAATAGGCATTTCTTGTCAGTCTGAAATACCTGAATTTTGAAATGCTCCCTACTAAAAGCGAGTTTCTTTCAGGATTGCTAGCAATGCTTGGGGCATGCTGATTACCTAAACAATGCATGTTCGTGCTCCAAACTTCTATTTAATTCTCATACCTGTTCTGCAAAGGCTGGATGTTTCTGTGATCATTTTTGAAGAGACAGTAAATAAGGTTCCTTCTGCTAAAATATGTCTACCTAGCTTGAAATGTTTGAATAACTCACTGAAACTCTATGTGCTCAAATTAGGCAAGAATTTAATGCTATTCTACTGCAGGTTTTTGTATTTTCTGTTGGTGGTTTCAGTGCCTGCCCATAACTATTCAATAACAATAATCTTAGAGACATAAGTATATTGAAGATTGGAATCTTACAAATATGATGCGAAATTTCCCAAACCATCACTGTCTTAAGAAAGGACCAGGTTAACAAGTTGATTTTCCTCTTCACTGTGGAAAAGCCCTGGTTTAATCAACTTATATCATGCTGAATGGGCTGGTTGATTGGTTTATTTTTCTTTCTTTATTTTGAGCTAATGTGGATTCAGTAATATTTTGGTGATAAAAATAGTAATAAAGGCAAACTGAGGCAGTGAAAGCTAGGGGAAAATACCACGAAATGATTGCATGCAATCCAAGTAGTTTGCTTGTGAATGTGGGACCCCACATTAGGCTCTCCAGTTGTCTGAATAAATTCTTTTTAAGAGCCCTTGAAAACTAAGTGAAAAGTAGGTTTCAGCATTGACAAATGCTAATTTTGGAGTTTACAAATGATCTGACAGTGAGGATGTTGCTCCAGTGCCAAACATCTTCAGTCCAAGCTCTAAGGGGCAAAGCAGCACTGCAAATTTATCTCCTGCTTAACAGGTATGGCCTGGGGAAGGCGGAGAGGGGAATATTTGGTGTAATTACTAGTTATAGGAGGTTTATTTTCTTTTATGGAAAAAATGTGTAATGTTTGTAAAGTAAAATAACTTCTGTAAGTGTACGCTTAGAATTGTTTTTTAAGATGTAGCATTTTTCCCTTTGTGGTGAAAAGATGAGTACAGGAGATAACAAAGGGTGGTTCAGTTTTTGCAGCCTGGATAATTTGGGCATTCAAATGTCACCTCTAGGAGTGCTTGAATATCTTCAGCCCTCCTCGAGGGGCTTGGTGCTGCTTAGCTGAGGTGACAGCCCTATCTGCAGGTTTTTACAATCAAGTGCTTTCAGGCTTACTGAAAGCACAGGTTATTCTAATCAATGTTTGATATGTGCTCGCTGTCCTTATCACCTAAAAATAAGGTTGTATTGCATCAAAATCAAACTTGTTAAGCTTGAATTCCAGGATTTGAAAAAATGCAGAGGAGTGAAAAGGATAAATGTATATATCTAAGGAGGAGATTTTTAGGTGATTTTCCTGTCTCTTTTTTTTTTTTTTTTTGAGAAAGCAAAGCATTTACTGGATTTTCTTTAATTGGTTTGATTGAGGAAAAAATGAGTAATATAAGCACTTGAATCTGATGTGTTTGAAAACAGGTAAAAAGTATGTCCTTAATTTTTTTTTTTTAAGAGACACCTATTTAGTAACTACAGGGTTGATGCAGGTTATACTTTAATTCACTTGTATTCATGTTCTTTTGCATTGCAAAACGGTTCCCAAAAAAATGTGGCTTGGTAATCAGTTCTGAGCAAACCGCAATCTTTGGGAAATTGACTTAGTAAAAAAGTTAAACATAAAACCAAAACCTTGGACGCCTCTTTCTAATGTTATAAGAGCTTTAGCTCTATGGGGTTTAGTTGTCAGATAAATTCAGTTATTTTTATAAACTAAAATATCATCTAACATTTCCTCCACTGCCTTGCATCTGTGTGTAGAAAGTACTCATGTGAGCCCATCGCTTTTTGTTAACATCAGCTGCTTTGCTGGACATTTTTTCATTTATTATAGCTTGTATATAAAGCACTTTAGGTATTTACTATTGCTTCATATGTCTTTAATTTTCAGTTAGAAATGCAAATTAATCAAGAACTGTCCTGATACTCCTTTGCCTTTTTTTCTGGTTTCTTATCTTTTTTTCCTTATAGGACTTTGAAACCATTTCTGGGTTTGAGATGTGCTGCTTTCTAATTCTGCAGCATTTCTGTTTTCATTCCTTGCTGTTTCAAATTTTGCTTTGACTTTGTCATTTTCCGACTGAAGGAATCAGTATTTAGGATCAAGGTACCTATGTGAGACAAACCCCAAGTTTCTCCCCGCTGTTTTCGTGGAAGCTGGGAGGGGTCAGCAGGAAGCAGCAGCCGCTGCTGCCTCATTCTAACCATGAACCAGAAAGCTCGGGTTCATTTCTTCTTGCCGAAGACCCTGTCATGCTATCGGGATTCAGGATAATTGAATTGCTGCCCACTTCTTTCCCGGTAATCCTCTCTCTTACCCTTCTTTACTTGTCAACAGGACTTAGTGCTGCGATTTGCCATGACTGCATTCTGGACGTTTCATATGGCTTTTTTCTTCTCCTTGTGTCATAATGAAATTAAACCAGTTAATTCTTCTACTGTAACCACTACCCCCGTTAATTTTTGGTAGGTTGTACAGCTAAGACACAATTACAATTCGTGATCTGTTCTTCACGTCACAATACTTTCTCTCATTTGATTTCAGTTCAGCTCTTTGTAATGACTGAAGATCACAGTAAATTAGGATTTTAAAAAATTATTTTCTTTGATAGAAATAATCCATTAACTCTCGAGGCTGAAAAGAACTAAGATGAACAGCGTGTTTCAGAACCCAGCACGCTGGTGTGCTAGCAGTGGAAGTTTGCTATCCAGACGGTAGGACAGAATCTGCTTTATTTGCCATTCCCCAAAGGGGAACAGATACCTGGTATCAGATGTGGAGGCAAAACTTCCCCTGCTTGAAGCACGTACGGCCCAGCCCAGGCTGTTGGCTTTTCCCATGAAAACACACCTTTGGTGAAGGTCAGGCACCACAAATGCCAGTCGAATTCTGATGTGCTCACTATGACTGAACCACTCTGAGGACACAGCTTCAGCACGCCCCTTGCTGCCTCCTCACTTCATTTCCCTGCTAAATTGCTGTAAAGTCTTGCTGGCAGTCTCAGGAATGGAAGAAAAGGTAGTTATCACCATTAGTAATGGCAGAGACCTACAAAGCAACGCACAGTGAAGTCTCACAGCTGAATCTGTCACCCGGCGGTTACAGGATACCTGCTCTCCTTCCCTCCGTAGGCTGTGCCAAACCCGCCAAGAAGGAAGAGAAGGACTTAGCTCTACTTACAAATTTAATTTGCTGTCCGTGGGGAACACAGTGATGACGGCTTGTGGCTTTCCCATCAAGAGACCGGGATGTAAATATTTCTCATCAGGACATGTCACATCATTGCATTTTATAACATCTCTGAAGAGCACTAGGGTACTGAGTTTTGAATGCTGATCTCCAGCATCGCGGATGACAAGAGGCTAAACGTCGGCTGAAGTGTTTAACAACTGGGCGTAAGTGTGAAGTGTTTTAGGAGCTGGGAGAGCAAGATGGTGTGTTTTATGGATGTCACCATTGATGCAAGTCAGCTGGAAGGTAGTATAGGAAGAAACAGGGCAGCACAGTGGGAATTGAGATATTCATCAAAGCTTGATACAAGATGGGGTAGGGTAGATTTTCCTTTTCATTTAAAAAAAATAACAAGAAAAATAATTTTGTTCTAATTCTTCTGACTTGAATAGACTTGGTATCAGGCGCTTGCTTGGTCAAATCCTTTGCAAGCACCATAGTGAAGCAGCGTGGCTTTGTGGGAAAGATTGAAGATGATGTCCCAAACCTAAAGAAAAGTGGAGATCAAAGCATAACTCTCCTGAAAATTCATGGTGCTCTCCACTAATGGAACAGAAAGAGATTAACTTGCTGAGACACTGAAAAAGAAATTGGCCCCAAACCATTGCCTTTTACAGATACCCACTGCTCAGGGTTCAAAGCTAGGTTTATCCGGAATTTATTTCTAATCCTAGTTTAGTAAGTCTAAGTAAATTGGCAAAGGACAACAGGTTATTAATACCCTATTTAAAATGGAATTGCCAGGCCTATGCAGAAATTTGTGAAGAGAAATTAACATGCTACAGTTTTTTTTTTTCTGGCATTGTGAGTGGGATTGCTTCTCAATTTAGGTGTTTACCCTTCTAAGAACTATTTGTACAAATTATCATCCTCCAAGGTTAAAGCTGATAGGGAAATAATATAAAAATAAGAACTAAAGAAAAGTCTACAAGGAACAACTGAGAAATATTACTTCTGCTTAGCACTGGTTATTTAAAAAATGAGAAGTTAAACAGGGCTCAAAGTGTTACGTTTTCTTTGGATAGACTTAACAGTAACTGATTTCAGTGCTACAATAAGGCATTTAGGTTGAAACTGAATGTTTACCTACACTTTAATTACACAAACCCATTATAATTAAATGCTTTTTAAACAATATGTAAACAATGGAATAAATTCCTCCATATAGTAACATTAAATAAATAGGGAAAGTTCTTCTCTCTTCTCAGGCCCAAAGAACAATGAACCAATTATTCTTTACTGCTTTCCAAGAGGGCTTCTCATTGTACGGAGAGGCTTAACATCTGGATCAATGCTTGCATGGTTTTTAATGAAGTCCTTTAGCTCTTAGAAATTATTGAAAAAGCATCTCCTGTGGAAAACAAAGATTAGTTTAGCTGGATGCCATGCTGAGCAACGGATGTTTTTCTTGGCTGGCTCGCCACAAAACTGCTTCCATTCTCTGTATCAAGTAAGGATCTCCAGGCTGCAGTCCAGTAAACAAAGATTATTTTCTTGTAATTCAGTATGCGCTGTAGCTTCTTGGTTTTCTTTAAGGATGAGTAAACTGGGCCAAATTCTGGCTGTTACCATTGCTTCTTTGCACTGTACTATTTCCATAAGGAGACTCAAAGGTACTCCTGGAGAAATCTATACCTATGACATAGCTCTAAGAAATCCTACATCTCTTTCCTGTAAATCCCCGTGCATTAAGATTTGCCAGGATAAGGATTAAGCTGTGTGACAGGGCTGTTGGCAAAGTGCTGAAGGTATGTGCTGAAGTGCAAAGAACAGCAGTGAGAGACTGTCCTAAGGTATCAGCCTTCGGTATTTTTCCAAATTACTGCCAGGTATGCACTCAGCCCAGAATTAAAAGGGAAAAAGAAAAAAAAAAGAAACAACCAAACTCAGCTGAAAAGGTTTGTGATGTTTTTCGTGAGTTTCTCCCTGTTTGTCCCTACGCTGCGCTCCTGATCGAGGACAAGCCCTGTGAAGAGCATCAGTGCTCACCCGCCGAGGGAGCAGCGGGGCTCGGAGCCCCGGCACATAGTCCCCAGGAGGACCGCGTGCGGGGGGGGCACGGCCGCGCTACCTGTGAGAAACTGATTTTGATACGGAGTTCGCCCTTACTCCCACACTGTGCCGTACAGGACTGCAGGTAACCCTGTGGGATCCCGTGGCACGTACACCTGGAAGAGCAACGCGCTGCTCCTCTGTGTAAGGCACGTGAGCGGCCTGCTAAGGCTGTGAGATGATCCTCTCCGTGGATCCCAGATCTTATTCCTAAATCTCTTCAGTAGTTTTCTCAAACTTTTTGGCAAACCATTTCACTTGTCTGTGCTTTCATCTACACGGTGACTTTTACCACAGGGGCCCCTCTCCATCCAAGGGCTTTCTAAACTATTGCTGGCGCTCACTCCAACAGCGGTCAGGCTTGATAAATCTTAGTTGGCAAGGAACTTAGTTTTTTTTAGTTGAAGGGATCAATGCTATGAGAAAAGCAATCATGGCAAAGTATTGTTCTGGTAAAGGGAATCAATGCATGCTTAAAAATGTCCCATTCTGGGACCTGTGTTAATGAGATGGCCAGTGTGCTGCAAGAGCTAAGCAATGAAATCTTTGCTTTCCCTCTGAATATGAGGAGGAGTTCTATATCTGAATGATTTCTTGTTTTCTTTAATGCTCTCTCGTTAAATGAAAACATGCAAGGAGAGAGACCCTGAAAAAGGGATTTTGGCTAAAGGCTTCCTAGCAGTTATACCCACACCGATGAACAGAATGGCTCTGTGCTTTCCAGTGGAGGAACTAGAGAAGTGAAATTATATCTGACAGGTTCATTTCTACATTACCACAATTTTTGGCTAAAGGCAAAATTGATTAAAATGACAAAAGACTTAAAATGTAAGGAGTTGTAGCTGTTTTTTCATGCTGGAATCCTGGCATTAATCTAGACTTGGTGGTGCTGGCTACAGGAAAAGATAAGACAAATCTGTACCAATTTCGATCTGTGTTTATAAATAAAAGCACCAATGTAATAGAATTCTTTTAATGCGTGGGGTTTATGAATTCATATGTTGAGATGAGACAAGTGCAGCTGGGAAGTGGTGGAAGAAATAAATCTAGTAAGAAGAACCTGAGAATGGCATGCTTAAGAAGGTAAGTCAAGTCATTGGAATAAATACAGCCACTCTGGAGAAAAATTACTGTGCTAGTAAAATATGAAACTGTGATTATCATCTATGGAAATATAAACACTCTTTACAGATCAGTGTATAGAGAGACAGACGCGCATACAAGGACAAAAGCATCCACCTTGTATGAATGAGCAAATTTAGAAGTATTGGGGGGTGGGGAAAAACCCACAAGTGATTGTTGTGGTTTAACCTGGCCGGCAGCTAAAACAACCACGCAGCCGTTTGCTCACTCACCCGGGGGATGGGGGAGAGAATTGAAAAGGAAAAAAAGGTAAAACTCGTGGGTTGAGATAAAGACAGTTTAATAGGACAGACAAGGAAGAGAATAACAACAATAATGAGAAAAGAATATGCAACAGAAGTGATGCACAGCACAATTGCCCACTACTCAGCTAGTTCCTGAGTTGTGCTGCCTTCTGGCCAACCCCCCAGTTATATACTGATTATGACGTCATACGGTATGGAATATCCCTATGGCCAGTCTGGGTCAGCTGTCCTGGCCGCGTCCCCCCCCCAGCTTCTCGGGCACCCCCAGCCTCCTTGTTGGCAGGGCAGTATGAGAAGCTGAAAAGTCCCTGACAGCTTGGCAACAACTGAAATATTAGAGCGTTACCGACGTTATTTCCATAGTAAATCCAAACCACAGCGCTATAGCAGCTGCTAGGAAGAAAATGAACTCTGTCCCAGCTGAAACCAGGGCAGCGATAAGCAATGGATTCTGTGTTACTTTTTGTGTGGGTCCTGTTTGTCGGCTGTTGTTGAGTACCTTACCTAAATAGCGCTGAGGTTATGACACGGTTCTGTTTTCCGTTCATTAGCTGAATTGACAAACGGTATTGACCAGTTAAGACACCAGTTAGGACTTGCAGTGTGAATACAGTTTGTGTCACTTATAGCGTAATATTAAACGGGAGGGGATTCTGTCTTTTCACGTTTGGAGTGTAACTGAATGCAACACAAACCCCTCCATGTAAGGAATTCTAATAACAAGTTAAAAGAGTCTGTAAAGAAATAAATTGTAAACGTTTTGAAAAAGGATGAAGCTGCAGAAGCAAGATGAAGGATCCATCAGAACTAATAATCCAACTGTTTTTTCATCTCTCAACCTGTGAGACCAGTCAATCTTTTAAATTACCTTTTTTATTTTTTTGAAGTCCTATAGCAAGTATCTAAATGAAACTTTTTAATATTTTATGGATTGCACATCTTCTAATCTGTTCTTTATTTCATTTTTATGAAAATTACCCTTCGAATTAGTTTTCTTCATCCCAGGAAGGCCCATATCTTATGCATTATAATTTTTTAATTATCTGGATTTGTGTACAGCTATGACTAGAGAAAATTCCAGCTTGAATTTCCAAAACAACTAGCGTGACATACATGGCATCTAAATGATGTTCCATATCCCTCACAGAAGAGCATTTTGGGGATGGTCTTTTGAAATGTTTTCACCGAGTGACTTGAAGATGATTATTTCAGTTCTGTGGTGCTTTTCCCCACGTTAGGTTAATTCCAGAGGAATGCTGGTTGCAAACAGTTCCGCTACGAACTGCCGTGGCTCCCCATGCTCCCAGCCTTTCCTGACGTCTTCCTCAAGAGATGGTGTTCTCCCCAGGGAAACGAGTCGCAAGGTTTCCTTTCACCGTGAGAAACAAAGCATGAGGCACTGATAGGTGGTGGGAAGCAGCAGAGACTGAAATAACAACTAATTAAACATGTTTAATTAGTTGTTATTGCTCCGAGTTTTATCCTTGCAAAGTTTTGACTTTTTAAACCTCTTCCAGCATCGTGCGGTATGTGTTTTATTAGTCTTATCTCCAGTTGCTTTAGACAGTACTTTCCCCTGACTGCTCTGGCTTCTGCTGGCTCACTTAGATGCTTCATCTCCTACACAGTGGCTCTAAATTATTTGAATTTTTTTGAGTGTGCCCCAGAAACCTTGCTAAATCAGAGGCTTTCAGATCAGGCATTCAGTTCCACCCAGAAGCCGGAAATATTTGACAACTTTTAGTGTTTTTTCTTCTGTCAGGACCTTGGAAATACAGAACCCTGTGAAAATGAATGAAAAGCCCTGCTCATGTAAAGCTGGTAGAGCTTTGCTGCACATTCAGATTTTATTTGAAGCAAAGATTAACATGAAGATGAGATTTCATTATTCTTCATCCCTCCTGCTCTTCCTTGTTTCCCTGTAATGGATTTTGATTTATTTGATAAGATCAGACTTCTCTGTATCACCAGGAACTCCCCACGTTTTCCACTAAGGAAGGAAGGAAGGGCAGGGGATGGTAAGATTTGCATTATGTTTATTTGTGATTTTCCTTCCACTGCAACTGAGATTTGAGAATCCCTGGTAAGGGATAATTATTTTTTTCTTTCTTTCTTTCTTTCTTTCCAGATACAGGTCTATAAACTGATGAGAATATAGAAATATATATGTGTAGCTAAGAATTATATAATATGTTAGTAGCTGGAGGTAAAGCAAATTATTTTGTGTAAGAATATAAATGCGTTAGGCAAATTTTCCCAGCCGAGAAAGTTTCTGCTGTGTGTTTTTGTTATTGTGTCATTCTTGTCAGAGAAAAACTGCCAAGAATTTTAATGTCCTCTGAATTCATTAGGAGTTGGTAATGAATTTATGGTTCTACAAAATGCCTGCAAAACAACCACAATCTCTGTCTACGTTTGTCTATTTTAATGGTCTTCCTATAGCTGTCCTAGGTCGACTACGTATTCATTGCACGGCTGTCTTTACTTGCCGGCAAACTAAGCTAATAATATGTGTACCAAAGTTTAGATGTGGGCGAGTTTGTACATGGGTTTCCCATTAAAAAGGGAAAACCACTTAAGCTTACAATAGGTGTCTCTCTGTTTAGCTTACTTATGTTTATTCTGCATGTATTTCATTATTTTTAACAACTTTTTATCAATGTTACCATAGAAATGGAGAATGCTAATTCCTAGAATCATGCCAAAACTCATTTTCTATCCTGCTTCCTCAGTTGTCCTATTGCAAACGCTGCTTGCTAGGTATCCGTGAATAATTCAGAGCAGCTACGTTATTTTGCCAGTTTATTTTTGTGTGCAATATCCTTGCATTTGAGCAATACTTTTTATGTATTTTATTAAATGACTCTTGTGAAAATACGCTGAATTTTAAAGGCAAAAGCATCCATGAATTTCCAGAGGGATGAAAAAAAACCCAGCCCCACCACTCCATAAACTTAAAGAAAAGGAAGGACAGGGGCCTAAACTTATCTTCACACACTGAGAAGTATTTTTCTCTTTGAACACCATTTCGTGCTACTACGTATGCTGTGGTTCTTCTAACTGGTACATACAGGTTTTAATGGCACTCGGTGATCGTCAGGTATAAAGTGTGTGCTGAGATGCTTTTTAATGTTTCTCCTGAGAGTTCAGACTGTCAGGAGAACTTCAGGTGCTGACGCTGTATCTGCTACAGCCACCTAGAACCTAGCTGAGTCATTTTACCGTAACATTAGAATTTATTTAGATTTGAAATACTAATTAACTGAGGAGGGGAAAAAAAAAAAGAGAGGTTCTAGAACTATCTAATAACCACATTTGCAATGCAGCAATTAGTTAGAAAATTAACTCTCCTAAAATAACATCTTGGTATTCCATAATTAATATAGTTAGAGCACTCAACTATGAATCTTAAGAGTTTGGAAATAATAATTTCTAAAATATTCCTACTGTAACAATTGAATCCAGTTAAAAATCAACATGTTGTTACTGCTTCATGCATCATCATCAGCTACTGCAAATTGCCAATGCCCTAGAATCAGAACTTGGCAGGCACCGCAAGGTGAAAAAGTGTCCAGTTTAGTCTTCCACAGCCATAGTGACCCTGTTGTGCCGGCAGCCCTGCTCGTGCTTTATACTACTGTATAACTGGAAAGAGACAAATCAAAGATGCGTGCCAGAAAAAGGTATGGGATTTTTAGATAGCCATCCTCTTGATTATTCGCCCCTCCCCTTCCCCCCAACACATACGTTATGGCTGTGAATAACAAGAGAGAAGAGGAAGGAAGGAAGGAAGGACTGGTTACCTAAGTGCAGGGTTCTGAATCTGTCTTCTGGCATTGTGAATGAGAGGGTTGATTTTATAACATACTTGGCACTTGGTGATTCCTCCAGTCTGTGTTTACAGATTTCCGTGCCTATTTTCTCTCATTTGCTTATTTCCTGAAAGACTGTTTAACTCAGAAGTGACATCTATAGTTTTTTGGCATTGGATAGTCCTTTTATTCCCTTGCACGGTCCACGCTGTAGACAGCAACAGTACCTAGGAGCTGAGTGTTAGCACGCTACAGGTAGTAATTAACTGGTTCAGCTCTTGCAATGAACTTCACAACTGACAAATTTCTCCCAGAGACAACTAAATCCTACCTTTTCACATAAACAGAATGCAAAACTCAATTTGTAACAGCACCATCTGGAGACACGGTAATCTTACAGCCTCTCAATCTGCACCGGCGGGTTTGAGGGCACGGCCGGCATACTGCTGTACCCAACTGCAGGTCTGCAGCACTTAGCCCTGGTTACATCCAGGGATTGGCACACACGTTGCGTATGCGAAACTACCCCCAATGTCTTTAATCGCTTCTACCTCAGAACTCTACATGCATCTCTCAGTGTATTAACCTTTTTGAAAAACTTGCCAGCCTACAAAAAGTTACCGTAGTGACAGTTAATCTTCAGACGTCATGGCTTGGCGCTTTCACGTCCTTCCAGTTTTTCAAAGTGTTTTTGCTTTGCGATACGTGGGTGTCTGTTGCAAGCAAACTAGCGATGAGTCCTTCAGACAGCCCTGGTACCAGCACTGCTGACCCTTCTCCTGCTGCAGACGGGGAAGATTTCACATAAGCACAGAGTGACTGAAGCCAGCAATCTGCGCGGTAGCCAACCTTCAGCTGCGGTAAGCAGGTACTGCTTTTACAGTCAGGAGTTTTCAACTGCGGTTTCTCTCTCCATTTGTAAAGGTTTTGATCAAGAATGCTTGTTTAAAAAAAAATAAAAATCCCACTGCTCAGTACATATATTATTAAATCTTTGTCTCTATGCTGTCTCTTCATATGTCCTCCTTTAAATTAAAAAATGGGCAACTCGACCCAAAGTTTCAAATCAAAGCAAAGTTATTGATGCTTGTAAAACTGCAGTAAGGTTGTTCTAATGTATATAACTAACATTTTTTCAAGTCCTAGCTATGATTGCACGATTCACAAAATGTTTAGAAAGATGCATATCATTAATCAAGGATTTATGATGTATACCATAGATTTGAGTGCCTTTATAGTGTTGCTTATAAAATTCTCACTCACCAGAACAGAGCGTGCTGTAGTAACAGCACTGTTCAGTAACAGCGTGCTTGCACGTGGTTCAGCTTTAAGCAGAAATCTGCTTTTCCCTGACAGGTTCTGTAACATCTCTGAAAGATAAGGGCAGAAAGGTGGAAGATTTAGCACTCTGCCATGTTTGTCCGTGCGGTGATAGCTGGTGTCCAATGCTTGTCTTTGAGCTCTGTTTCCAAGAAGAATGGAGCAGGCTGAAGATCTCTGTATCACTGACGCTTTTTGATTAATCTCATTTCACTGTGCCCTGTCTATGTGTCAGTGGCAGACAGCCGTTGCCTGCCGAAGGCAGCCCCATCTTCAGGGTTTTCACTCCGGTGCAACCTGTAGTAAGTAACCCTGGGTCTTCTTCCTCCCTGGGTGTACGCTTACCGCTGGTTTTCTCTCCTGTGTACCTGCAGAGCAGCGTTTTCTCTCGCTTCACTGACCTCCCACCAGGCTCCGGGAAGGTCATGGCCTGACAGTCCCCACGGTTCCGTTCTGGCAGAACAAAAGAGGCAATGGGTTCTGCTGGGATAACCCACCCACGCTCCTCCCGGACGCAGCAGGAATGCAAGCCGGGGCTCTCTGCAGGGATGGTAAATGCCGGGGCACCCAGGGAGGGGGGAAGTGTTAGCTGCTTCGCCTGCAGAAATGGACCCTGGGGACTAGGACGCCTCAGGTTTTGGGTTTTTTTTTTTCCCCACATTGATGTCGGGTTTTAATCTCTATCTTTAGTGCTGTCTGTGAAGTGTTATTCTCTTGAAAAAGAGTGCATTTACTGGAATAATCACACTTTCTCTTCCCCTCTGTCAGCTATTAATAGTGATAAATTTTAATTGCATATGTAAATAAAAACACTGTGTACTCATTAGTTTAAATATGTTTTTCATTAGGCAAATGAAATGCTCGTTGCATATGATGCAAAGCTAAAAGGAGAATGCTAACAGGACTGAGCAGTTTGGGAAGTATATTGACTTGATTTTTGAAAATTATTTTTTAGGATAAAAATAAACCACGTTGTAAGGGATTATTATGGGCAAATTTTGCAGTACAGGCATCTTGATTTTGGAAATGGAAAAACCAAAGTGAAGCGACAGAAGCATGGGTATGGTGTCGAGGCCAATGCATTTAAAACTTCTACTAAAAAGGAGGTAGTACATAAACTCATATTACTATTTATAGCGTTGGCTATTTTAGAGATGGTAACTGCAAGGCGGGTAGCATTTTTCAGTTTCTATTTAGAAAAATCCTGACATGTCTCACATTTTGATAACTTGAAACATATTGACCTCAAATTACATCGCTTCATCATTAATTTTCAAACTCTTGGAACTCCAAGATACAACTCCAAATATACTTTTTAGCTATTTTTAGGGGCTGTGCAATTATCGTCAAGAAGATATAATTTTTCAGTTCAGTAATCCATATTTTCAAGCTTGGGGTATATTTATCTACTAGGTCATAATTTGTTTCCTTTATCAACAAAACACCCAGAATTTCATAACCAATTTATTTGTAAACTGTCTTTACCATCTCCTTCCACTGTTCTGCTCACAGGGAAATGATAAAAATCTTAGCATGCAGGCATGCAGTACATCAGTATAATTTTACACGAAAGCCTGGCCTCTTAACACTTCAGTCTTAGCGAAAAGATGCTCCGTGGGTGCGAGTTTCTGAAGTTGTTATGGCTCAGAACAGATTACCAATCTCTCTTTTGGCATTGGAAAAGATCGCATCGCTTGTGTGGTTATCCCTTGAGGTCAGTCATTTGTCATCATAAAGTAGATATATATCATAATAACCAAATGCATGTTTCCTGATTAATATAATATAAAATGTCTTTCCCTCTGAAACTTGCAGCAACAAATACACTGTCTTCTCAATTGCTTTAGTAAGAGAGCTAGATAAAAACATTTTTATTTTATAATGATAAGCTTGAATAGCCTTGTCCCATCTATGCTTCTTCAGTTCAAATTCTATCAAATTTTTATATCAGAGCACAGTAAAATATTTATATGCAAGATGGAGTGAAAAAAATGCAAAGGCTGGCTAGAGGGCAGTCTCTTGAAATTAACACAGAGCTAAAGCCTCAGCAGGCAGTCTAAAAAAAAAAAATAATATATCTGTCTTCTAGATTCTTCGTTTGCCAAACCTAATTGTAGCTAGCAGGATCCATTGCCAGGAGAATAAAGGCAGAGATTCCATTCTGTGCGATGAGCTATTGCACTTGACATAGTTGAAAACAGATTCATAGATTTTAAGACCGAAATGGACTACTAGGATACCAAGTCAGACTTTCTGCATAAAAGAGACCAGAGGGTTTCAGCTACCAGTGCCCTGATCAAGTTCATGATTTCTGGCTGAGTTGGAGCGAAGTTTTGAGGATGATATTCAGTCTGGTCTTGGTTGAAAGAGTTCAAGAACCAAAGAATCTCTTTTGCATCTTCTTGCAGCAAATGGTTAACTGCTCTCGCATTTAAAAAGCAGTGCTGTGTGTTTGTTTTTTCACTTGTCTGGACCAATCTTCCCGTCATTGCATCATGTTTTCTTTCATCCTGCCAGTGGGCCATCTGAGGAGAATGGGGATTACGGACTTGGGGGAGAAAAGATATAGGTTGTGTCAAACAAGACAGTTAACTTTGGGTTCTTTGTTTTAAAGGATTTAAGAAGGTTGTGATTTGATACATGATGATATCGCATTATGTATTTCAAGTCATGATCTCACTTTTGCACTTGATGCCTTAGCAATTATGTTTTTCTAGTCTGCTATATTAAAAACAATAGGCAGGGGAATGTATAAGTAATGTTCACAGGATGTTCATGCTTACACACAGTAAGAGCGATCTACCAAACCGCTCTCTCAGCCTGGATCCATGTCCTAATGAATCCACGGACTCATTTTCAAAGAATTTGAGCATAACAGCCCCACATGCCTGTTGTTCACAGGCTACGGTGAATTAGAAAGCAAGCATGTCCTGACCTTCATTAGTGTTCTACATAATTTTACTATTCGGAACAGAAGTTCTCGTTCATCTATAATCCATGCAGCGTTTCTCCAAAGTTGTCAGCATTCACAGAAAGTGGTTAGCTTTTATAAATGATTGCACCAAGCTCCAGACTGACTCATTTGATTCTCATCCATCATTAGATCCTCTTTAGTGATTTCTCATGAGGTTCCCCTCCCTCTTGCCACAGAATTTCTCTAGGCAGGAGAAGACGTACTTCAAAGATGCATTTAAATCTTGTACATAGATATCTGTGCCTACTGACACAACTCCCTGTAGCGTTTGACAGCTCCTGCTTCAGGTTCCTCAAGAAGCTTATGGCAGAGGTGAGAAATTTGAGGCTATGTAACACTTTAATCTGTAGTAAAGTCTCAAATATTTAAATTGTAGATACATCTAGACTGAGTGTTTTTAATGGTAAAATGTAATGTGACATGGGTAGATGAGAAAACACAATTTCTATATAACTCATCTAAAACTAGCTTATCACGCTTTATCCACATTCAAATTTCTTATCCGAAACTTGGCTCAGTATGAAATGGTAACATATTGAGGAGTCAATTAACATTATTTCACTCCCCCCCCCCCCCCCCCTCTNTTTTGTTGTTTTGTTGTTGTTCCCCCCCCCCCCCCCCCCCCCTTTTTTTTCCTTTAATTTCTGTGCTTTCATGGGAGCTACTTCCAGTTCTGCTATTACTGATGGTGAAACTATTGATTTCTGGCATAGTTCTGGTTTGCTGGTATCTTGACTACTACTGGGACCTCTGAATTTGCAGGTGTCTCTCCAGCTCCCCACAGCGGATGCCTCATTCCCCAGTGCGCGGTAAGGATCTGGATGGCTGCTACTCTGTCCAGTTTGGGTTACTTTATGCAAACTGCAAAGCCTTCTAAAGCAAAATGTTATCAAATGGTCCATTTCTTACAGTGTACAACATCATCAGGAATGTGATTTTTGAAGTACAGTCCGCTTTCCAAAATCAAATTTACAATGAGGCAACTGGAGTGCTTTATAACAGGGAGAGTTAGAAACATAATTGTAAGCTGCAGTAGACACTAAGGAATACAAATAGGACGGGTGAGAGAGGTCTGTGATCCATACATTTGCATATTAAGATAACTATCAGTTATAAAAAAGGAGCCACTGTCAAGCTGTAGTACGTCAAACAGTGGAATTTTATCTTCTCCCAATAGCAACCATAATATCCTTTCAAGGCAATGCCAGAAAGCAGTGCCCATAATGTGGTTCTTAGGTAAGCAATGCAAAATGTAACCTTCACATGAATTTTTAAAATTAATTGCCTCTCAGCAAAACCAGCAGCGAGACTCTGCTTTGGATTTTGTTTTATCTTTTCCAAGATTCCCAGTTACAACAGGAGTGTCTCAAGTGTGCTCAGCTGGAAGAGGTTTTCGCCTCAGTTGATCCCGGATAAATCAAACAATTTCAGGACAATTTGCCAGCCTCCATTTTCTATTCAAGTAAGTGATTATCTGTCATGCACCTGTTAGTATAAATTTCAAGTTATGAAAGGTCATTCACCAATAAATATAGAGAGTTGTGGGAGGTAGAACAGGAAAAGAGAGTAAGTTTCTATCTGCAAACTGTTGCCTTAATGCAATCCAAGACAAGCAACTAAAGATACAATGTGATTTAGGCTCCATTTTGTGTTATGTAGTTAAAACCAGTATCTTGCCACTATATTTGTTCTACTGACTTATATCCCTTTTGACTTACTATTTCTCTATATTTCAACACCCTGCAGCCGCAGCAGTTGTAGTTCCAGTCCCAATATACACCTGAGTCACTGTGAAGAATTTATTTACCATCTATGGGTAACTAAGGAACGTGAAAATTAGAATAATGACCTAACTTGAAGTTGGTAGCATGCACTGTAGAGGCTAACTAAAAATAAATAAATAAATCCACAACAAACCAGAAAGTCCATCACAGATCAGTTTTCACTCTTTTCCTTGTGCTTCTCCCCTGCTCGTAACAGGTCGAGGGGTTTGCCATGCCAGGCAGTGTGGAAGACAGGATCCCCAGAGAGAGGAGCAACATCTTGTTGAGATGAACATCCTTAATGTTTTGGGAGCTACCGTTGCCTTGGAGGAAGGTTATCCATAGGAACCCAAACATGTCCTCCCGGGTGAGTCTGGTAATCTATCTAGCCCAATATAGATCTGTATGGTCGCTAGGGATGTGAATATAAATCTCTGTCTGTGAAAACACGAACAAGAAATTACTAAGCAACTTGTGCAAGGTGCATAGTGATCCGATGTCAGGTTTATGAACTCAAGCTCAAGATTATTTGAACCCCATCTGGGGTGAGCTCAGCAGATGTACGTAAGCCTTGATTCGGAGCATATGGAAAATGGCATGCAGATGATTGTAATGAATTTTTGAAGGACTGCTCTATGCTGTGCCTAACTGGGAGTGCACTGTGGCACTGGTGAGATCTGACAAACCGCTGAAGAGCTTTGCTGTGCCCTTGTGCTCAGGCCTTGGCAAGTCCAAGCAGGGCACTGGCACTGGCAGCCTGTTGAATGCAGATTCGCACAAAATGAAACGCAACGCAAGTAACTCCCCACAACTGTTGAAGGGCTGCAATATTCCCCCCCCCCAAAAAAAGAAGGAAATAATGAAAGCAATTAGCAAAAGAAAAATATCTTGCCACAGAGCTGCAGAGAGTACAAGTGAGACACAAGTTGGTACAAACCGAGTAAGTATCAAATAGAGACGGACTCACTTCTCCTATCTAGCTCTCATCTTTAACTCATAAGCACAACACAATAATGTACTTCAGTTGGTAACACCTTGGGAAATGAAGGTAAATTAGGGAAATATGCATACATACAGCATGTGACGTCCATCCCAGTGTGTTTAACTGCAAGCTCTGACGTAAGGCATGGATCACAGTTTGCAGAATGGCTGTTCAAATACCCAAATTCCTGGGTACTCAAAGGCAGATTACAAAGTGATCTCTTAAGATGTACAGTTTTAGGTAACAAACCAAATATTTACCATGTCAGCCAGGGAACTCTATTTAAAAGATGTTCTACAAGCAATTTAATTGCTGTGAAAACAAACCTCCTCTGCATCATGGCCCTGTTAGTGCCACAATTTGTCACACGCTTAGACTTGGACTCAGCAAAGTTCCTAAGCATCCGATAATGCCTATTCCTAGCTGTCGATTTTCAATATTTCATAATGCTTTGATATCTGTGAGACCCATCATTAATGTTAAAATTGTTCTTAAACACTTGATTACTGAGGTCCTGCTCCAAAGACTATGTATCTTAATGGGAAGAGCTGCAGATTGTTTTGAAGGATCCTAAACTACAGATATCACACTAAAAGATAGACAAGCATTTTTATTTTAAGAAGTTATAGCTTGCAGCCCAATACTTCCAAAGAATGCCTTTCTACTTTGGAAGGTATTTTAGCATGTTTTTAATTCCTGTTGAATTTTATGAACTTGGAGCATGTGTCTGAACTGATGCATTTTGAATAGGGAGGGGCACACAGCACAGATCCAGTAAATGTCATTCTGAGTCTGAACCCAAAGCATCTCCTGAATCATGAATGCTTCTATTCCCTCTGGAATATTTCATTTTCTAAATAGGCTGCAAGATCACATAAAAGAGAAACTTGCTAGCAAGCTTTGTATATATTAGCCGTTCATAATTAAAGAGCAGAAGAATCTTTGCAGTGCAGATATGGGTATCCATTGATGGAGAGACAGCACGAAGACTACTGCAATAATGGTCCAGCTATTTCCTTAGCTCATTCTGAGGGCAGGGGCATGCTGGAATTACATTTTGAGTATGTATGTGGAATAAGAAAAAAAAAATCTACTTTCAAAACTGTTTGCCTAGTTGCTATAAGCCTATCACATTAAATAATCCAAGAGCTACTTTTACAGATGTTAAATTTAACAGCAAATCTTGGGGAAAAAAAAAGAGTTCTGCTTCTCTGCATGCTTTCTTGAACTGCCTTGCTTGCATTTGGTTAAACTTCTAACTTCAACCTTCTTAAACTTAGTTGTCTCAGGTGAAATGCTTCAGGACTTGTCCTTGAACCTACAGAATAAGGAATCAGCACGAGATTTTATCCTAACCAATGGTATTTTATAACATCATCTACACTGAATTGCTGAATGTCTCTAGATAGCTTTTGTGTTAAAAATCCTCTGAAATCTGATGAACAGGAGCTTTTAACAATGACTTTTACTAATTAATGCACAACAAACCTGTCTTCAATCCCTCTTTATTAAACAGAGCAAATAATCTGTGTTGCATGATTTTATCGACTGTTATAGCTGTTCAATGGGTATCTCTAGAGAACTGCTGCCATTGAAAATGACACCATTTCCTTTTCGAAGTTTCTCAATAGGAGCATCCTGTTGAAAAACCCTTATAATGGAATTTGTTTGCTTGTACAGCTGTATGCTCAATTCTTACCAAAACTCAAAAGTTAGAATTTCAAAAGTGCAATACCAACTTAATAGAACATGATCCTAGTGGTGTTGTCCACTGTGGTTAGCTTGACCAGCCTTTTCTTCTAAATCACTACAGAATGTAAAGACAAATAAAGTGGCTGTGATGGCATCTATTGACACACAATTAAATTATTTTTAAAGCAATTTATTGAAATAGTATTATAAATTTGTAAATGATCTGCTGAGGATGCAGCCAAAGACTAGAGCTCAAATCCCCCATGAAGGATAACCAGTCCGCTTGGGTGAAGGTCAGAGATCCAGATGG
This sequence comes from Aramus guarauna, assembly GCA_013400195.1. Lineage (NCBI taxonomy): Eukaryota > Metazoa > Chordata > Aves > Gruiformes > Aramidae > Aramus > Aramus guarauna. The sequence goes on along the minus strand of VXBL01006680.1, from coordinate 734,505 downwards.
AAATGCAAATAAGCCAACCAAAGGTGAAATCTCAAAAGCTTAGTAAGTCCAAGCATGAGAAGACCAGGGGAACTATGCTTTGACCAAACTAAAAGGAGATTGCTCAGTGAATATTGACCAGAGGAAAAGTGGTCAATAAAAATAGGTGAAGTCTCTTAGCAATGAGAAAAGTGTAAGGTGGTGTAATGGGTAAAAGGTTTTACCAGGCAATTTACAAGGTGAAGCTGATTAGCATTTATTTTATTTTTTTTTTTTAAATTCCTAGTATTAGTGTAAGGAAGAATTGATTAGTGATTAGTGTATTGAAGGGTATGGAGTGCATGTATAATTTTTCTTTATCTAGTAAATTACTTAGCTGCTTTTTTCTTTTTTTTTTCCCCAAAACCTTTTGAGGTTTATAAAAAAAAATAAAAAAATAAAATGTTGATTTCTATTTACATAGCACAGAGTTGGAGATGTTTTTAATATACAGATTTCTATTTTTGACTTCTTAACAGTTACCTTTCCAAACAGAGCTAGCTGAAGTTCTGTGGCAATGTCCAGTTTGAGAATGTGACTCCTCGGAGCTCGTCAGCGTAGCAGTGCTCAGGACTCAGCCTGCCTTAGCGTAAGTCTTCCAAGTTTCAGTTTGCAAGGATGTCTTAGACTTTGTAGGAAGAGGTCTCTGTTTATATAAACGTGATATTTATGAACTTATGTCTTTGAAACTGTGCTGCTCTGTTCCTGTGATTGGGACAGAAAATGCAGAAAGGTAAACGTACGCTTGAATCCTCGTACAGTATCAAATGGAGCTAGGCAGAGGGCTTTGGGGCATTTGCTGAGCTTCACTGGATTATTTGTCTTTCCATATCCCTTTCTCTTTGAAGTGCCACCTAGCTCCTTCTTAGGAGTTCATCAAATCTAGTGGAGAAGTAATATCTTCTATTAGATCAATTCATACAGGTAGAAAGACAAACAGAATTTTGGGCTGAGCATCCCTTGCTGACCTCTTTTATTTTCCTTATATCTTTAGACCGTGTCACTGTTATGAAAACATTACACTGTCTACAGGAAGAGATTTTTTTTTTATCAGACGCTTTCTGCCCATACGAGCTACACTATCAAATCAGAAGATAAACCCAGGCTTCCTGGAATAGGTGAACCTCTACACAGACTCAGAGGAGATTCCACTTACACCCCACCCCCCCAGTAGCAGACATGCCAAACCGCCTTGCCAACCCAGTAGCAGTACCCAGGGGTACGTATGTAGAGAAAATCTGAGCTCTTACAATTAGTGAAAATCAGTAAATCTGTAACTCAAAAACACCGGTGAAAGTGTCAAAATATAAAGAAATCATTATTTATAATAATTGATTACGAGCATTAGGTGAGTAAAAATAGTAAAGCATATTATTAAATACCTGGGTAAACACACTGTGAGTAATAAAATAAATAAAGCAAAGTTGCTCTCAGCTATCTGCCTATAAATGTGCTTAAAATGGGTGTAGGTTTAATGGGGGATCTGAGTCTTTGAAGAAAAGTGTAATTATGTGGCCTTATGGTATGTGACAACTATAAGCACTGGGATATTCCAGTACATCTTTCATTGCCTTCTGCCTAATTTTTATACTGGATGTGAAATTATTTCAGTGGTCAGCGTAGAGTAGAGGACAAACCCAAACCAAATATTTAATCTGAGTCAGTAAAGCAAACCAATTACATCTTTCTTATCAGAAAGACCAAGAACTTTACATGGGCCACCACGATGCTTATAGACGCTGCCTTTCCGTGACCGTGATACAAACACGGGACCCCACAAGTTGCACCACACATCACAAAATGAGACACAATTAAAACCATCATGAAAAATCAGCCACTTCTATATGTAATACTGAGCATTATTAGTGTCAGTATAGCTTTTAGGTAACAAGAAGTACATTAGCAGCCCAGACTAGACATTATTACAAAGCTTAGTTAAGTATTAAATATTATTTGGGGATTTGAGAATTAGGGGAGAGGAGGGAGAGAGAGAAACTCCATCCCTTTGGTGATCACAGCCACCACTTGAGATGTTTGGCAACAAAACATTTATTTTCTGCATCTTTCACATCTAATAACTATAAAAGCTTTCCTTGGTAAAATGCAAATGTGCTTTCACAAATATCATAGGAAAATACCTGTGCATTCATCTAAAATTGACTATTTTAATTGAAATTGCAAACTAGGTTTTAAGTGAGAGTTTTGCCTTTCAGCAACAGGTTCCAGCCTCAGGATACCTGGACTCTAACAGCTGGTTTCTTTTGTAACTGCCTCCAGTTCCCACTTTTGAAAGCACACTCTTTTTTTCTGCTCGCTACAGAAAAACCACAGCACATTTCTGCAAGAAATCAAAGGTATAGCTTTCTCTCCTTAGGTTCAGAGTGTAATTCATGGAGGTTTAAGATGTCAGCTCTCCAGACAGAAGCAATGAATGTACAAGATTGTTTCATTTCCTGACATACACCTAAATTTTAGAATCCTTCTCTCTCTTTCTCCTCTATTTCTTTACCACTCACGACACCCAAGAAACAAAGATGTACGCCAGGCAGACGTTGTAACTATCTCTGCTAACATCTGTTACAGGCCAATTGCAATGCTATTGCTACTTCCCTTCTCATTCTGTATGTATGAGCTGGTATTAATATCTCCAAGGAAAGTAAATGCATGAATCAATGTGTCTGAATTAAATAGGGCTGAACGAATGAAGCATATGTATGAAGGAGCGCGCGTCGTGTTTGTACATTCAGGTACAGTGCTGAGCATCGCAGGTGGCGCGGGACACGGTGTGGACGCCGAGCTCAGCTTGACGAAGAAAGGCAGACGGGTCAGAGGAAGAGTTGGGGACACCCTCCATGCAAGGTGCCGCAGCCTTCCTCAAAAATAAGGTACGGAGGGGGGCAGACTCTGGGGCTGGGATGCGTGTCTGCTCTGCTGCCAGACAGGTCTGCGAGGAAAGGACCGGCGACCAGCCGCCCCATCAAGCCAGAGGCTCACGCGAGCAAAGCAGGAGGAGGGAAGAGATGGAGGACAGAGCATCAGAGGGCCTCAGGAGCTGAGGGCAAAAGATCTGAAGACATGGTGGCTGTGAGGGTAGCGCCCAGGGTAAGGAGCCGCTACAAGAGCGAGATGTCTTTTTGGAAAATGGAGCACGTCCATCCTGGGAAGACAACTAGGGAGAAAGGAGGAGGTACTCTCAGAAGTCATTTCTGAACACCTCTGCTGAACAGATGTTGTATATATTGCAACTGCCCTTCTAGCTGTTCACATTTGTCTTGCAAGCAGCCCTTGCAGAAGCTGTGCGTGGAAGCGATGTTTGTTCCAGCGCTGCTGAGAGTGGGTGGGCGGTTACTCACCTGCCAGCTGCTGCGCGGTCAGCTGGCTCGGAGCAGCTTCCAGCCCTGCCTTTGCTCGAGCACGCCTGCGCCCACTGCGGGGACAGTGCTTGGTCTCTCCAGCCCCCCAGCCCAGCCCGGTTCATCCCCTCGGCAGTAAGGCAGTCTGCTGCTTATCAGTGACGAACAGCCACGGCCAGTGCAGCGTCGACGCTGCCCCCAGCCCCAGTGGCTTTCCCTGCTCTGCTCATCCACCCTCTCCGTAAGGCGAGTCAGAGGTTTCCCAGTCAGCCCCCCCAGCTGCCCTGTCCTAACAGGCCCAGTCTGTGAGGAGAATTTTAGCAAAAGAATAAGAGGAGATAGAAACCAGTACCTGGCTTGTAAGGGAGAAGGGTGGTTTGGCTGGAACGTGTGCAGGTGATAATACCTTTTTGTACTGTCCAAATCTGCACCTTGCACTATAGATTGTGGCATGAGCAAAAAATTGTCTATTCATTCTTCCTTTCCATACAACTGTCCTATGCCGAGCACAAAAAGTGTATGGCCCAGGAGCTGAGTCTACTTCACGCTATATAACATTCTGGAGACTGGCATCGCTGCTATTTTGCTTTATGTGATAGCAATAGGCAGTTTTGCAAGAGAAAAATATGTACAGGAAGCTCTCCAAGGTCAATATAACAGTGTAAATAGCCAGATGCTATTTCCCTGTGAATTACAAGGTTGAGCAGCCAAACATCTCTTAGTCATGTAAATTATGAAAATTCAGAGAACTGCAGTGCAGACAAGAAATCTATGGCTGCTGAATCATTTTCTCTGTTTCAAAAAATGACCATATCTTATCCTTTTGTTCCAGATTTTATTTGCATTGAATGATTGTGTTTCCTCCTGTCAGATATAGGGATGGAGCTAACATCTTTGCTTTAGGATATTGTTCTTTTATTAACAAAGAGACGTTCAGCAGACTTGCAGAGATTCTTTTCAAGATGTGGGAAAAATAATACAAACCCAGTATTGAGCTATTTCTCTTAACCTATCTGCAGTTAAAGTGATTATTAAACCCCAGGACAGGTTTAAGAGTAATCCAGATGAATACTGTTTTCATCAAAGCAATAGTGAAGTCATCTGCTTTTTCCCTCTTGCCTTAGGACCAACTTTAGAAAGGCATACCATCAAGTGAAATTGGAATTATTTTGCTCCAATTCCTTTAAAGTTCAATTTTTATCAGTTACTGCTTGTAGTTATCTGATATAAGAAAGACTACTTGCTTTGTAAATAGTGCCACTGATAGGTGGGGTTTTTTCCTCACTTTCACTTGGGAATTTAGAAATGTACTGTCTGTACAGAATTTAAAAAAAAAAAAAAAAACAAATCCCAAAAAACCCCCACAAGATGAAAATGCACTTCTTTTTCTAGTAAAATAACCAAGGGCCATGTACAAAACAAGTGGGATTGATTTGAAAGATGGGTGACCAAAATACTGTGAATACAGAACAGATATGAGAATAGCAGCATGTGTTAATGCTTCAGTCTCTTCTGAGAAATACGGGTAAATGTTTGTCTTGTGTGGCTACTTCTGGCCATTACTGACCATTGAATACAATGGTCCAGGTGCTAAATTCGGTCCCAGAAGACCTTAGAGGCTGAAAGCAAACTGGCAACTGCTACAACACAGGAGTGAGATGCTACAGACACTGCGTTTCTTAAACTCCTCCTCAAAGCTACTGGCCGCTACTGGAGGCATGATGCTGGCTCTCCATAGCCACCTCTGGAGGCGTGCAGCAAAAGTTGACTGTAGAAGTAGCGTAAGAAGGAATTGGGAGATTGAGACAGACCCTGAGGATCTTGCAGAGGCGAATTAAGCTTTGGAGCTATTACAATTACTGGGGCACCTCAGTTGCAGCCACGTTACTGAGAGGGGCCATTCTTTGCTATTTATGAGGCCCTCCTTGGTAATCAGGCCATGCCCAGGAGGCGTAACTTAGAAAATCCAGGCACCTACAACTATGAGTGACTCTGAGAAAACAATCCAGAGAAATAATTGAAAAGATAAGCAGAAAACTGAATATGCAGAGAGCATATGGATTAGCACCATCACAGAGAGACTGTGAGACACATAGGGTGAGGGTATTCTGCGAGGCGTGTTGTCTTACAGTCTGTCCCCAGTCACACCTGAAGTCGCTACAGGAGAAAAAAGACTGACATGGTCCTTTCAGAGATTTTTCAGTCCAAGGATAATCCCCATGCACCAGATCAGATGCAGCTTCTACGGCTCAGATTTACGCATCTAAGGATTAAATCTAGTTGGTAGGAAAAACACCAGGAATGGGTGCCTGAGCACAATTTAAGCTTTGCGACTACGGCAATTGTTTTTAACTACAGCAGAAGTACTATCACTTCAGAAGCTCTGCTTTATCAAAGACAAAGTCAAATGACAACAGGCAAAGTGGCAGAGGAAAATACAGGGCACAACATTTTATGAAACAATTTATTATATCAGGATTGTTCATGTCAGGACAAAGTGAGTAGAAAATGCCCCTAATTAGAATAATTAGGGTTAATATGCCCTTTGTACTGGCATGAATAATTATTTAATCCACAGGTCAGGATCAGTCGCTTTGGGTCCCTCTGATATTTTTATATTTAATAGAGTGTAAGAGGATAATAGCAGAAACAAACAGCACTGCATCTGGAGGAGGTTTGTAGTCCATATGAACTTAATCGTTTAAGCTAATTCTACTCCATTCACTGTTTCTTCAGCTTGATCAGCCTATCTGCTTTCCTAGTGGAAACAGCCTTCTTGTTTTTTCTACTTTTTCTGTTAATAATCTTTCTCACTCTTACATGGCTTCTCTCAGTGATGCTGTCAGCAAGATGATGCCTACTCCCAATTAGAAATTCAATCAATATTCACATAATGAGGGTTCTGGCAAAACCATGTCATTTAGTTCAAAGACATGGATATATTACTGTAGCTATTCAGGATTCAAGTAATTTAGGGCACCTCAGTGAAAAAAAGATAAAATAAAGCTGAAAGGCTTAGAGGTAGTTAATTGTTACTATGGCAACTTTCTAAATAAGCTTTAGATTCTAGTCATTATTCAGTTTATTTGGAGGCAGAACAGAATCATTAAAGATGAAACTTAGTTAAAGCTCAGAACAGTTCTGGGATCTTATAGTTTCCTGCTGGTCCTTATAGAGTTACTTAAAGCTTGTCCATTTCAGCTTTTAACTGCGTCCAAGAGCAAGACGCAGTTCGCATCGTTAAAAAATGGCAGCATGTCACCTAGCAAAGATCTAATTTTAATAACTTTGGCAAATGCTTTTTTACATTTTTATATCCCAGTAGAACTCTTTTAAATGTATTGTGTGGGAAAGCAGCAGTCCTCAGTGAATAATACTCTCATCTGTCCATAAAATGAAGTAATTAAGATCTGATTTTTAAAAAAATGGGCTCTGACTGCAAGTGCACCTTTGTCGTCTTCCAATATAGGGTACAGTCCCTTCAAACCTTTTGGGAACCCAGCCCCTGGGTTCAAACGCTGGCTCTCAACATTGCTGTCCCATGACGAAATTCCTATATGCATCTGCGGAGCGCCATTAGGCTAACCCTAGAATTCTTCCTTCTGTGAAACTGCCACGTGCAGAAGAGTAGGGATACACTTTGGCTCGGTCCCTAGCCAGTACTGTAACAAATGCGATAATTGGGAGCCAGGAGAAAGGCTGCCATATCAAAATCTTGCCATGCTGATCGTGTCCATTTGTATTCCTAATGGGAACATAAGTGAATATATTCAGACTGTGGAGCTGCATCACTGGAGTAGACTTAAACAGCCTTACTTCCACAGGCAGCGATGGAGAGAGCAAACAGGGGAGACAACGGAGTTGGGTAACTCTCAGCCACTGTGTCTTAATGAGCTGAAGATCCACATCAGCCTAAATTTTTTGCATTTTCTCAGCAGCTATAGCTCCCTTCCTTAACTACTCCATAGCACGTGATAAATCTGTTGAGGCCGTGAAATAAAATCATGTCTCAGTAGGAGACACTCCATGGCTTCTCACAGAAGTAACCTCCTAGCTTGGACAGGTTTTCTCTCTTCTGTAGGCTGGAAATGTCTGAGGTCACTGAGTCCTAACTGCAAAGTTGTTAGGGAATGATGCCTTCAGTGAGAAGATACTTAGAAGATACCCCCGGAGGTGAACATATAACCAGTGTAGACTGAAGTAACAAGTTCTTCTCAAAAAAAAAAAAAAAAAAAGGTGTTTGTGTGCATAGGGCAGGACAAGTTACCCAGCTGTGAGCTTGGTGCCCCTGAGGGCGACTGGTAGCTGGTACGCAGGCAACTTTCAAATGCACTCGGGTAGCTCACCTGTGCCGGGTGGGGAAACTGCGATATGTAGGTTTCTCTCCAAAGGGGGTTAAAGACCATCAGGGGAGTGACAGACTGTTTTGTACGTGGCCAGGAGTCAATACGACATTGTCATAAAATAACCCCCCTCCCCACCACCTGCAAGCCTGCCTGCCCATCCGTCACGGGTTACGGGTCCTGGGGCCGGGGAGTGCCCCCGGCCAGGGTGCACCTCGCTGGGTGCGACAGCCTCACAGAGACTCCAGCCTCCCCTCGTCCGTGCAGGGGAACAGGCACGGCCAGGGCACGGTTCATTCAGCCCTAGGCATTAAAGAGATCAGGGAATTAGCCTGTTTCTCTTCCCAGATCTTGAATTATGAAACAGACAAGTCTTAAAAGAATGAGGCTTTTCATTCTTTTTCCAAGTGAAATTGTTCTGTTCAGTTTTTTATTTTTTTTAAATGCCTTTGTTTTGAAATTTAAGTTGAACATCAACACTTCATGATATAAAAGTCATAATGGAAGTAAACTGGTTCAGACTGGTTTGGGATTCAGTAGACTTAATTCTGTGTATCTTTCTCCCTTTTTCTGTCCTCAGAGAACTCCTCCAGACTGTGTCGGGTTTTTTTTTTCCCCCCTGATTTAGAACAGCAAAATTGTTCTTTCAGATCTCACATGATGAAAAAGAAATGTGCATCCAGCTGCAATAGAAACTGTTTTTCCTCTCCCATCTGAAAAGGCTGTACAACGTGCAGGAATTCTGCATTGCCTATTACTTGCAGCACTTCTTTTCTATGGAAATCCAGTCTCCAGAGTTATAATTGAGGGAACTATAGTAAGGACTAACTTTGCTTAATTTATAACAGGAGGAAAAAAAAAAACCAAAACCACTGAGAAAAAACCAAAGGAGAGCATGGTCTGATCCCAAACAGTGCTGTTAAATCTGTCTGAGCATTATTTATTGTATTTTCTTCACTTCTCTGTTATACAACCACAGCACCTGGCTGTTTGCTGTGTTGCAAGGGTAGTATTTTCAAGGTTAGCACAGAAGTAATCAAACACTCAATGGTGGTATGAATATTCATATCAAGACATATTATGAGAAAGTAGATAGAGGCAAATATGCAATTTAAATATAGACTCCAGCAGGAAATGGGACATGAAACAGTAATTAGACAGTGAAAATTACATGTTATTTACATAGGTAAATACACTGCAGGGGTTATGCATGTGATCTTTTCTGTTAGCATTGGTTTGTGATTTAGCCCTGATTTAAAAAGAGAGGTTTTTTAAACATAAAAATGGGAAGAAAGTTATGCTGTCTTTGTACTAAAAAATATGCATTGCTTGCAGGATTACCGCTTTGGGCTGTAAACCAGGTTTCACAGCTGATGTGGATCAGAATAGGCCTGGACTGCAGAAACTAGTGGTGTCAGGTCTCTGAAAGCCAGGCTTTCTCCCCAGCCTTGCTTATGCAAGTCACTGCTACTGCGACAGCTGGAAGCCTGGGGGTGCTGGCAACAAATGCCCAAGCTCCTGCTGCCCAGACTAGGTGGCAATCATACTGCACTGCTGAATTTCTAGTGGGAAGAGCAACTAGAAGGGGACAAAAGCATTGTTTTCCCTTGTCCGGGGAATATCTAGATCTGTCAGGAGCTTCTCCTTTCAGAAACAGAAATGTGACTCTAGCCTAGTTAGATCAGTACTAGCATACATCATGAGTCTCCACAGCCATCACACCAATGGTGGCAATACTCAGTTTTAGTTCTACTCTGAACCACCTCATCTTGCTGGATTCCCTCCACATGTCTGCTCTTTTTTCATTTATCACTTAATTGTGCCCCCCCCGCCCCCAACAGGAAGATGAGAGAAAAGGCTTGACTAACATATCTCCTTTCCTCTCTTCAGCCAGCAGCACTCTTCCCTCAGCATGACCAGCTGCCATGAACATGGAGGTAGTTGATAGTTTGGGCTTCTCAGACCAAAAATGGATTGTAGAGAATTAACAAGGGGAAGAGGGATGGAAACAGATGTCCCTCTTGCAAAGGTACTTTTATTCCTTTGCCTTTTGCTGCTGGGGCACTTTTGGTTGGGTACCTCTACTGTGCTTGAGTTTGCAAGGAAGAAGAACTTCAGAGCACATAACACTTCTTTATTGGTGAATACACGCAGTGGATGGCTAGGACTACCATGCCACAGGACCGTGCACGTTCTTGTGACTCTGGATGAGCCCCTGCTGAACAGGCAGTCATCAGTCAGGTGAGGAAGGGTCTGCCTCTTGCTCCTTGGCATAGGCTCCTTGATATTGCTGATTTGCTGTCTTTGCTTTTCTTTCTCTAGGATTTTATAGCTTTTCATGTCAGTATTTTCCTCTTGAATCCCTAGGCTTTAAGTAACTCCATCTCAGCAAATACTGTTGAGTCTATTGTTTTGCTTTTCTTATCCTGCATGGCTTTAGCTCATGGGCTTTCTCACACCTTAACAGCGTTTTTCTATAAAACTCTCACGGTGACAACCATGTTGTGCAAAACCAGGCTGGGCCTCATAGGCAGCTGAAGCCCTCGGCCACAGGGTACAAAGGGTTATATCCTCCAAGGCAAGTCACATTAACTTCCTCAATGACATAAACAATTGCAGCATAAAGCTCAAAGAAAAATTTGCAAGACAAGTGCGTGACACTGCAATGCTGTAACATTTTCAGGAAATTTTCTGTGTGTAGCTCCTGAGCTGGCACTTAGCAAATACCCCGAATCCAGAGGGGGCACTGCCCTGCCAGAGGTCCTGTGCTCCTTCATACAGAGAAACTAAGATGTTTGACAGGGACTGGGTGGTTTCCCAATGGGCAAGTGTCTCGAACTTGGTGTTCTTGGCAAATTCCAAGCTGGTCAGCCCCACTTTATTTTTAAAGTCCACCTGACACTGCGAAACACGGGTTACTAGCTGTTCTTTTTAAAACCCAATTAAGACTGCAGTTTAGAAATCAGGGTAAGGCAACCTTTGTCCTTTGCTATCTTCCATTTTGTTTACTTTTCATCAGCAGACAAGTGCTTGCGGATATAAGGAAAAACCCTGAGAATTCTTCCTATCTTTTATGCCTGCTTCAATATGCGACGGCTCTGTGCCTGTGTATCTGTCCTCCGCAGAGTAGCTGCGCGTTGCTAAGGATTTGCCACTTCTCCTTGTGGAGGTGGCAGCACGTTGGTCCTTATTCTTTATAGAAAGTTTATTACTTTTTGTGAAGTACCTTGAGACTTTGTGGAATAAAAGAGTGTGTTGAGATAAAGATTATTTATTATTCATCACTCCAAATATATTTGTTCATACATTTTAAAGCTGGGAACAGCGTGTGATAAGAGACAGCTGCATAGCTAGGACTCTTACTGCAAGCATGCAAAATATTTTTTCAGATCTGAAAAGGAGGTGGTGGGCCCAAGCAAGTGTCTTTTTTTTTTTCCCCAGCTATATCAGATTGGCTAATGAAAGCTATTACTTTTCCCCATAAAACATAATGCAGTGAGATCCTCAAAATGAACTAAATCTGTTGATAACAATCACACTGTAGATAATAGCACAAGCACACAAAGAAGGATGTAAAAATGTCATAAAAATCACCTAGTCTCTGATTTGAATCTTTTGTATGAGGAAGGTGTCCTGCACCCAGAGCTGCCATTAAGTATCCCTTATCCCTGTGTGCCCATCTTCTCCAACAAAAATTGCTTAAGGCAGCAAGAGGCAATTCAGCTGAAGAAATAAAAGCAAAACCAGTCGTCTTGCAGAAACTAGACATTTTGTAAAACCAAATAGAGCAGAGAGAAAAGTGGATGTCCGTGACTGAAACGACCCTGACAAGACAATCTCTCTGTACGTCAAATGGATAAAATAACAACAGACTTCTCTGTGGAAATCTGATTGAAACTCACTCATATCAGGCCTCTGGGTTTTCTCTGAGAATGGAAATTAAGACTGCGGTAACTTTTCTCCACTTGTTCAAATGCATTCCAGTTCTCCATTGAACATCTCCTGTTGCTTTTGGATCCAGGTTGGAGTTGCTGAATATTTCACAGGAAGCAATTTTTAGAGGAATAATGCCTCTACCTTGTGCTGAAACTGTATGAGCACCTGTGGCATTTCAGACCCAAAGAAGGCCAGAGTGCCACACAGCAAGCCAGACTTATTGCAGTCACTTCTAAAGTCTTTGAAACAAAAATATTTTATTCCACCTTATTGTCTGGCAGTTCAGAGGAGCATCTAGGGAAGGGAGAAGCTAATTTCTCTTTTCCTGCTAACAGATTACTAGTCAGTTCTGTTTAGGATGAACCCTAAAAGATTATTTTCCTCCCTTTTACACCATTCAAGATGGGGAAGTGTTACAATGGGTGACTGGAAGGGATTATTTTTATATTGGGGATAACTACAAATTTCAACAGTGGTTTGTCTCTGAAAACTGCAGGTGACTTTTTGAATCACAGTCATAAGCAAGACAAAAAAGATCCCGTTCCCATACCTTGCTGTGCTCAGCAGCATACAGTAGTTTGGTGGACTCCATTTTCAATGAAAGACTCTTAGGCGAAAACAAAACCTGAAGTGTCATGTGAAGAAGACACTGCTAAATTTCAGGTTCGTCTGAACTGAGGAGCAGACACTGTCATATACATTGTGCATGACTATGAAATATTTCTCAAGTAACAGTGACAAACCCTTTTCAGAGTAAACAGGCATCAAATCAAATCGCCAGTCCACTAACTCCCTCGCTCCACTGAAAACTAGCAATTTGTACATGTCCTTGGCCACCAGCTTCATCTTCAAGCATCCATGTACCTTTCAAAAAAATATCCCCTTTAGTCCTCATCTGAGTCAATTTTCCTGTCCTTCCTCTTCCTCTGTGTTAAAAGCTAAGATATTTGTACAGAACAGGTCATGGGAGAGGGTCTAATCCCAGCTGAGGAATTTAAGTACTATTACAATTCTTTATTTCTCGTCTCATTTTCTTTCACTTCAGATATTGTATTCTCTTTCTTTTCTGATTTTAGCTCTCAGGAGTGACCAGCTATTTTTTAAGGTATTAGCTAGCTTGTTTCTAGCTTAGATTCCCTAAATGCATAGGCTTCTGTTCTGCAAGACGTTCTTACACAGTAGACATTCTGGCATAAAATCTTAAACCCCTTGATTTTAAGATTTTGCTGTTTCTCTGCATGCTGCCCAAGATAGGGGCAGTGACTGACTGTGATTCCCAAATGCTGTTTCAAATGATTAATTCATGCCTCATGCTCAAGAACACACAAAATATCATGATGAACTTTTGCATACAGGAAAACAATATCTCTAGGTATTTGTGTTCAAGATTTGATTTATATAAATGACATTTTGCATGTAAATATACAGCCAGCCATCTCACTGCCTGCCAAGAGGCATTTGAGCTAAACACAATGACACTCCTCTTAATCTAAAATGTCATGTTCACATGTGCACCTACCACAAAGGTTATCCCACGCATCAGAAAGTAAACAAATTATTTGGCAAATAATTAGCCTCACCAAATTTATGCCTTTTTCTTCCTGGTTAAAATAACTTCTGTCAAGAAATGTGATTCCCAAATAAGCATCCATCAATTTTGGGTGCCTGACTTAAAATGATATGAAAATACTAATTGCCTTCTATTCACCCCAGGAAGAGTTGAGTCCCAGCTCCAGGCGGACTGAAGGGAGGTGCTCTGAAAATGCCACTCTCTGGGCTAAAGTCTTCCAGGCAGACCTGCCCGTAAGGCTTCCTTGAGGTTTTATGAATAATCAAAGGCCTCACACTCTCCTGAAGCTCAACTTGCACTAGGAGCCCTGCATAAGTAGAGCATTTATAACAAGAGATGGCTCTGGCTGAACATGTGTTGAGATCTGTATTTCTTCAGAAAAGCGTGAGTGGCAACCGTTACAGAGCCTCTCTTCTTTCTCCCTCTGGAGTTCAAAAGGCTTTCAGGCTTCTGGAAGATCTGATCTGCTGCTTCAATACTTATTCACCGAGTATCTCTGATGTGTCCATTGTCCACTCTACCCCCACTGCAGCAGGACTTTCCCAGGCCCCAGGATGTTTCCCCAGTACTGAGAGTGCAGCAGTAGTACCTCCAGCACTCCTGATGATACTCGGTACCTATATCTACCTAATTTGGCATGTTATAGGTAGGTCTGGGCAGAATATGAATCCCAAGCTCTGAAGGAGAAATTTGAGTCATTACGAGTGCATGAGCTTCACCCTCCTTTTGCAGAAAGCTACAGTCACTGCTGCTGTTGCTGGGCAAACTTCGCTCCTGTTCTGCCATAGGATATATAGATGCAGGCAATTCTCCAAATTTCAGTTAGCTTTTTCACCATTTTTTTCCCCCCTTCTATTTTCTTTTTAAGTAATCAGAGTTATTGATTCCTTCTCTAGCAAAACAACCCTGCAGTCTGTATTTTGTCACAGGTGTAGTTAAGCAACTGTCATGCAACAGCTATCCTACAGAGCGACGTTGCCTATAGCTCAGAAGCCCCATTGTTTCCCATTCTAGACTGTTGAACGGGGAGCCCAAGTGGGACTTGCATCAGTTTAGTCTCTTTAATGTCAGATACGATGTGTATAAATTTTGTTTTGCCATGTGAAAAATAAAGCAAAAAAATGCAGCTTTCCAATAACATGTCCAAATTTTCAGCTGAGAGATCTCAGACAAGATTTCTTTTTCCTTTACACGTACACATGCTATACACAACAAGGCAATGAAAAAGAGGACTGCAGTTTGTCTGAGGAAACTTTTTTTTCCACTTTAAAACCTAGCAGGAAAAAAGGACTAAAATGGGGGTCTTGTTTCTTTTCTTTTTTTCACTTTCCTGCATGTTGAACCTTTTATTTAAAAAAAAAAAAATCATACCAAAGAAGATATAAAACAAACATAAAAAGGAAATGTTCTTTCATTTTCAATCACAACAAAATTGATGGTATGTTTCACTGCAAGTGCTAAATTCCTCCTACTTCAGACTGAAGGAAATTTTTCCAAAATCAAATGGCGCATATATCTACCATAAATTAGGAGAGCCTATCAAGGTTGCTATTGTTCAAAGGGTGTTACTTTATTTTTCCATTGAGGTAGCTAAGCATCATTCTTCTGCTGTCCTTCAGTGCTGCCTGTGGGCTAAGTACCAACAACGGTACTTTATTTTCCCTCAGATATTTTTCACTAAGGCAAGCTCCCGGGGCTATAAGAGGTAGCCTGTCTGAGTAACAACTAAATGAAAACAGCCTTAAGATTTGAGCATACAGGAACATAAACTGCAGTCTAATGGCTTAAAAGGCTGACGGCTTGCTTTTCAGCATGGCTCCAAACCTCACATGAGTACAAGGACCACATACATGTCCAGCAAAGCGCCCAGAAGGGGCTGAGGGTCCTGCGTTGTAAGGGGGTTGCAGAGGCAAAGGGCAGCAGCTTGCAAACTACAGGGAATCAGCTATTTTAACCCAAAGAGTTGCCCCCGCCACTAACCTGCTCCTCTGACGGATGCTGACAAGGGTGTCAGCTCTCACAGGTGGTGGACCTACCCAGTAGCAGCAGGAGTCCTCTGACATTTTGACCCAGACCAGCTTCCTTCTTTGCCCTGTGAATGTCAGCAAAGAGGCATTTGAGAATGAGGGAAGCACAGCTGCGGAGACACACAACTGTCTGGGATAGGAAGGGCGAGGAGGGATGGTCTGTAACAGAGGGTGAGTCAAATGTCAAGGCAAAGGAAGAATATCAGCCAGATGCCTGTATCACTGGTCCTTTAATGAAAGCTCTGTTTCAAATCTGAATTTTCTTCCCTTCCTGCCCTTACTTCCTTTCTCTCCCATTCTACCACCACTGCAAAACTCAGATTTATCTACAGAACTGAGAAGTTTGGAGTCGGCTCAGCTCTGTGGCTGTACCTGCAGGTTAAAGTCAGTCTCCAGGCTTGAAACAGGAGAGGCAGAGTGCAAAGCTTCAACAGATGTTGCTGTCCTGCAGTTGTAAATCAATGCTGCCCTCTTCAAGGGTGGCAAAAGTATTGCTTCTTGTGCAAGAGCCAGCATCCCTGGAAGAGCTCAGTCTCAGCCTAATGGCCACTTGTGCTTGTTACCCTGTGCAATGTAACCTCTGGCTTAAAACCAAGTCTGTGACACTTCACTGTAGAAGTGATGATGGGCTAAATTGCTTCCTGAGTGGCACCCACAAATAAATATTAGAGCTGATCGAACAAAACCCAAGACTCTAAAGTAATAGCAAAAACAGCAATTAGTTTAAATTTTTCATTGAAAAAACATAATTTTTGCTAGCTGAAAATAGTTCAGTTGCAGCATTTTACTGAAAGCCAAAAAAGATTATGTAAGCTCTTTTCCAGGAGCCAGCAAGGGAAAAGAAGATAAAACAGAGACGACCATGGAACCAGCATTGCATCCATTTCCACCCCAAGCATGTGGTTTTGCACTGGTCCCATATGCCATCAGGACAGTGATAGTACTTCAGCCTCCTGACTGACATGGTGTGAAAGAGCTGGCGAGGGGCCGTGGTGCTTACAGACACCAAACTCCTGCCTAGAGGGACCCTCTCATTAGTTTCAGCTTCATACTGTGGTACCTGCCCTGCCACAAGATCTAGGAAGACCAAGCAAGACTGCACTTGCAGACCATTTTGATTGCGTAGAAAATGCTATGTTGTTAAGTGAAACTTAGAAGCTGGACACACGTGACGAAGGCACAGAATGCTTGCTGATGTATACAGGCAGCCTCTAGAGGTGACAGCATGCTATGAGACCACTCATCTTTCAAGCTCTCATCTGCACTGAGAACTAGAATTAACTTTTGCATAGATGGTCTTGAGATCATTCATGTGAATTTGACTTTCTTGTGTTAAAAGTCAGGTGTTTGGGTTTATGCACTTTCATGTGTGTCATGTGCTTGTGAGGCTGGGCCCTGGACTGGATTTTAATTTTCAGATTACTGACAGTAAGCTGCCTTCTCTTTTAAGGACCTCGGTGCAGTTGCCCACGTGTCCCCAGGGGAAGACCAATGCAAACCCACTGCCTGCCAATACTTTCCAGCACCCAAGGCCTTGGAATTAAACTTGTGCAATATTCAGTTATATTGCATCAAGTAACACGCGCAGAATATATTTTCACAAGTGAAACATTCTCAGAATCATCTAGGAAGTAAAGCTACCTTTTATTTTAACAGCATAGTTAGTGGCTTTCACATAACATTTAGGTGTGAAATCATTATCATGAATAATTCAGCTGTGGGGTTTTTTAATCTTGGTGTTTTTTTTTTTTTCTATTCACACTCTCCATTAACAAAAAAACCCTGGTGAGTGGAGTGCTGCAAGAACACTAAATTCATGAGTTGATAAAATAAAATATATATGCTAAAGTGTTTCTAAGATGGATTTATTATTCCTGAAGTACAACATAATTACAGCATTTGTTGATTCTAACTTTGTTATTATATTTTCTTTAACCTATTTGTTAAAAACTGCTTGCATATAATGTGTTACTTGTACAAAGCAAATCTGTGGAACTCCATCAGAAAATAGCACTGCTGACATTATTATGATAGAGCAAAGAAAATAATATAAAATTACTTTGCTAACAAGTTAGGGAGTATGCAAATTATCACTGCATCCATTTAACTGACCATTTAAGTCCACTTGCTTTATTCTTCCATCAGATTCTTGGCTCATGCCCTACACTGACTCTGTGGCTAGCTATTTCACATAATTTTTTATATCTTTCTCATTCATTGTGTGGCCTCAGTACCTTATTTACCACACCACTCTGACTCTCTGAAGATGGAGGATTTACTAATGCCCTCAGAGGGAATTAGTTTGGGGAGGGGGGGGTTGTGTTGGGTTTTTTTACTATAGAATCTAAGCACTTAACATAAACTGATGTCTTTATCTTCACAACACCTCTGTGAGATACTCGTCCCATTTTAGATATGAGGAACTGAACAATAGGATAAAGGTGCAATACTAAAAGGTGCAGAGGTTTGTTTGTTATCCAATGGATAAGACATAAATTATTTAGCCATTTATCCTCCTGTATTCATTCAGTGACCAGTTCCGATTAGCTGCTTTTCAAGCAGCCCTTCTGCAAAGCAGACCCTGATATCCCTTACACAAAGAATGAAATGCACTTTAACAAGCGCTTCTGAAAAGTAGTGCTTTCCATTAGTTGCCCAACAATACACACGGGGGTTTTTTGGGCAAAGTTAAAATGCAGTTCTCCAGAGTACCTTGTATCTTTTAAACCATCAGAATGTCTTCTCTTTTCTTCAGCTCCTTGTCTCACTTTAAAGACTATATTTTTTTGCAACAAATGCAGCATTAGTGATACAGGTGCCGTTGCACCACCCTGACCACAAACCACAGCTCGTGAACAAAATAAGAGTAGGCAATAAAACACTCTGTCATGAAAGCAGACACCCACACAGGTCAGAACCTGGGGTGATATTAGTCTTGTTTTCTGGTGGAAACAGATCTCCTATCCCACACCAGGTCACAATTTTTTAAGTCCATTTGCCAAACTACAGAGGTATTAAATTTTCCAATTAAGCAGTTTTAAGATACTCATGATACAGATAAACCTATGAGCTTTTTCCTCAGAATCCTTCTGGTAAACGACAGATGAATTTTTCTCAATGTATATAAAGTTTATGGGAAATATGATGCAAAGCCTTAAGCTACTGATAATGGGTTCCCATAACGGACAGTATTAGAGCCTGTCACTAGAAACCTGTTGATTTTGGAGGTGCAATTAAGTCAGTCATCTCCAGTTAAGAAAAGCTAGCCTTGGCATTGGTAATTTCCTATATTTTTGTGGTATTGACTATTACTTCCATCTTTGAAATACACTTCCAAGATATGGTAGATAACTTGAAGACCAGTCAACCTGGCCAAATAAGCCAATCCCTATATTCCTGTGAGTTAGTCTGCTGGAATGTGGTCTTTTTTTGAATGTATTTTGTTTTCTGTGGGAAAGCTTAACATTTAATTATTTTTATGTAAACTTGGAAATTAAACCTTTCTCATGATTTCATGCTGATTTTTAAAAAAGCTACAGCTGGGCTTTTTCCTTTTATAAATGTGATTATCAGCTGATTTTTGGCTTAAAAGTGAGAAAAAAAATCCCCATTATTTATTTAGCTAATTTCATTGAGTTGCAAAGTACCACTTAGCATGCTTTTAAAAAGATAACTGTGAAGCCAATATGACAGTAATGTTAGTTGGTGCAAACTAATTAATTCTGATTTTCTGTTTAATTAGTGGGAGTAACTTTATTGGAGAAAGAGACATTCAGCTGTGGATTAGAGAAAAAAAAAAAATACCATTTTGCAACCCTGATAAAATCAAATGAGATGCCAGTCCTTCTCCTTTTAGGTGGTAAATGTGTGGGAGCATGGCATCAACTGTGACTAGGGCAGCTGTTTTGGTCTTCCAAGAGAAAAAAAAAGGAAAACTAGTATGCTAACCTAGTTATGATCTTATGTGGGTTTATGGTGTTTGGTAACTAATGTCCTTTAAACATTCAAGGCTCAGGCTCCATACTGAACCAGTCACTTACCCAACTGGCAGGGTGTGCAGGTTTGTTAACTTATTTTGTTTCATGCTAAGCATAGCACAAGTGCATTGTATGCTATTCATCTATTTGCTTCATCGAATGAAGGGCTTTAACTGGTGTTTCATGATTGTGCTGGAAAGGAATATGTCTGGTTTAATTTTAACAGCTCTGTGTCAGAGAAAGAGGTGTCTTCTTTTCAAGGCTTTTCAAAGTAGAGGGACCTTAAAAATGTATTTCACTTTATCAGCTCACAGTGCTCCAGCAAACAGAAATGAGACAGGGAAGAACAGGAAGGTCAAACTTGCATAAACACGCTGTTGCACATGTTAACTGCCAGGAGAAAGAGCAACATCCATCTGAACTGAATGCATTATGCAGAGAAGACAGAAGATGCTATTCTGGCAAAGACAAATTTCTCTTTCATGCAAGCTCCCATGTGATAAAGCTTAGAAATACTATTTCCTTTTAGTAATGTAAGAATCATAAACTAAAATGGATTATTGTGAATCTGACATGATGTTTTTAACAACAAAGGCAGAAGGAGCTTTACAATGTCTTTGTTTTAAAGTTTAGAGACATCAAACAGAATTTTCTGCTTCTATCAGCAAACTCCCCTAAATTTCCTAGCACTATCATGCTAATAAAGCACTACTTCTTTCCAGGACTTCCACTGGTTGCTACAGAGAGAGATCCACCAGAAGCTGACCTCCTTATCTTGAATTTCATATGTAGTGAGTAGCTAAATCTGACACCAGATGATTTTAGGAAGAAAATTCAGTCAACCTGTTTCCTTTGAAAAAGCCATTTGAAACCTTTGGGGGACAGATATAGCAACATAATTTAAAACTCCCTTTCACCCTCAACTGATTGGGATTCATTTCAACAAATCCAGTGTTTGCTATGCATGGGAGATCTCTGTGTTCACAAGCCAGGCACACTTTGGACTACTCTCATTCTGCTGCTTCTTCTATCAGTGCTCCCTCATTCTGCTCGTGTAATTCACTCAGATTTGGTTTTACCTTCAAGGAAAATGCATCTTCAGTTATTCAGATTAAGCCCGCTGTACCTGTGGGAGAACTGCCTGGCGTTCCCTGTGACGCAATGAAGCAGCACCCCGCAGCCCCACCTCAGGCCATGCCGGTGATGTGCAATGGCAGCTTGTCGGCTGCCCCTGTCTCTCCACTGACAACACTCAAGGACTGGTGGAGAAGCTATGCTGGCTGGCACTCTCTCTGTTGGAAAGGACCATTTGTAACACAAAGCAGACATGATTTTAGAACCTGATCTCTTTGACATCAAAGGCTGCAGAAGATTAGAAATGCTTAGATTTGCAGTTCATTAAAAAATATATTTCCCCCTGTAAAGGAACTGGTTTTCTCAACTCATTTGCCTTGCTTCTCTCTTGAGTGTTTATTTCTATTTGTGCCTTAGTGTATTCCGGTAGTTCTATGAACTGTGTATCTTTTTTTTTTCCCAATTAGTTCCTCTGAGATTAGTTTATTGAAGTCTTTTTGGCATTTAAAATATGTAGATGATATCATTAATCTGATTAAAGTGTAGGTAAAAGTTGATAATATGAAATGTGGAAAAGCAGTGCGAGGTACAATTACTACTATAATTATTTTCATTATAAATACAATTACATTTTCAGTTGTTGCTCACTTAACCTTTTTAATTTTTTCCCATCTCTGAGACAAATAAATTTTTCATTAGCTCAAATCTACTGTTGTGAGAGGCAGTTTTCTGCTTCTTTAGGAGGTATTAAGGTATTGATGACTGAGGTGGACAGAATTAATAGCAGAGGGATACAAGCCTTTTATCTCACTGTAACTGGGCTGAACTCAAACCAGTTTGGTTTCCAAGGGGGATGAGCAATTGGGGTCTCAGTTTATTTTCCAGCAGACAATGGTTTTACTGAAAAATTGTGACAATCCATAGGCTTGTAGGTAATGTCAGGAAAAAGAGCTATGAAATACCATTTCGTCACTAGAAGTGTCCCAGGAATTATTTCAAAGACCCACTCTCTTCTGCCTCACTGGCAGGCTACCACCAATGACATTTTATGACTCCACTAGAGTGATCCTTGCATCTGGGCATGATGGGCAGCAAAGTAAGTTGATGTCATAAGACTTGCAAAGTGAAGATGATAAAAATAATGATGAGGAAGTGATTCAAGACAGGAATTCAGAGCAAAGAAAAGAGGTTTAATTTTGATGGGAAAGAGAGCAAGTTCCTGGAGTTTTACATGGACTAATTCTAGTGTGATACAGTTCTCTAGGAGTTTTGAATTGAAATTGGGCTGTATCTGACCCCACTTCTGTTCTTGACTCCTCTAAGGGAGTGATCATGGAGAGATTGTGAGCTGGTGGAGGCTGAATGGAAGGAAAATGCTGGCTTTGAAGCCTACTAGTCCACCTGAGTTCCCACACACCCACACTACAGCTGGGACTAATCAGTAGATGATGTTTTTTCTCTGGGTTTTTCATGTTGCTTCCCAGGCAGTGCTGACTTGAACTAATGCAAGCAGATACTTCCAAACCTAAATCTATATCCCTCAGGGTAGTAATTCAAAGTTGAGCTTGCTGATGTAAATTAAGGAAGGCTTAATTCAAAAGGCTTCTATCTCTACAATGATTCATACACATCTAACCCTGGGATTTCTTGAACTGTCAGTTAAGAGTAGTGGATCGGGAAACCAGAATTCTGTTCTTGCTAACACTGTCTTAGTAAAATGAGTGTTGTGGAATCGTTTTCTTCTTGTGCATTTGGTTTGCTCATCTCTGATATGAGTGTATAATAATTTAGGTTTTTCAGATTTTTTTTTTATTTTTTTTTTTTTACTTATTAGGCTCTGTAAAATCCTTTGAAGTTTCCACATATTTCTGTTTGCATCCTTGTCTTGCTCTGCTAAAGTGTCTTCTAACTGCACGAAGCTGCAGTTCTGCGGTTAGAGAAATGTGGTGGTGGGGAGCTACATCAGTTGAAATTAGGGTGAATTGAGCATTGTGCATGAAGCATGTGTTTTCCTCATAGATTTGATCTCAGTGTAAAGGAATAAAAAAAATATTCGTGCAGGCTCTCCTGATGGGAAGCAAGTGAATGAAAAATCAGAACTGCTCTTAATCTGTATGACGCCTTAAAGAAGCACACAGGAACCAATTCTTTCTTTCAGCCACAATTAAGTGTTGCAAAGCTACCCTAAAATCTCAGTGAAGAAAACCCAGTATGCAGCTGCCATTCAAAAACTTGGCCCTACAGGCTACCTGGTTGAAAGGTTGAGGTAGAACACAGCATTAGAGAAGCAATGCGGAAGAACACAGCAAACAAGATCTGCAGGTGATGGCTGACAGACAGGTTTTTTTGCTAAATGACCAGCAAAACCCCATTAAGTATTAAAAAAGATGACCGTACAGAATAGCAGATTAATGTACGGTTCTGAAACATGAGTCCTGATCCAGATTCAGTACTTGGCATGTATGCTGGATTAAAACCTCAGAGCCTGATTTTTGCAAAGATTATTAAAGATTGTATTAATTCCTCTAATGCCTAGGAAGTAACTGTGACTCAGCACTCCCACTTATCTCAAAATAGTTGGTAGGATCTAAAGTTGAATTCTGACAAGACTAGCATTAGAGCACAACTGGGATTTTTAATCCATTTTCTGGCACACGGGACAGTCCCTGTTCTCTGCTACTGCATGGGGTCCTTTGCGTGCTGCCAGTGATTTCCCCCCTTCTGAGCAAAAGGAGCATCTGCTGAGGTTCTCACACACTTTCTGAGCATGGGAGCCCCTTTAACTTGTCCCTAGTACTACACAAAGTGCATGGAGGGGCCATGGATATAATGCATCCAGAGTGAATTATGAGAGACGGGTAAACATCACTTTAGTTCTGTAAGTTGAGAGCTGAAAGGTGTCTAATTAGGAAGAAAAACTCAAAACAGAAGGAAGAATGAGGAGATAACAATAATGAGGCAGGGGAGAAAAAAGAAGCAGGTGTTTAGTGACTCCCACGAAGAATAGAAACATATGAAAGCAACTACTCTGGAACAGACAAACTCTAATCGAGCCTTTTTTCAGTACTATTATGCTATCATAAATAGGTGAAGGAAAGGCTTTTTGAAAGAAACAGGCATGGATTACAAGAGAAGACGAAGCAATATTCACGAAGCATTTAATGATAAAAATGATCAACAGGCTTCCTAATGCAATGCCTCATCCCAAATATTAGAAAAGCTTTGAAGTCTGATGGCTGTTCTCTCTCTCCTTCCTCTCCAAAAATGTGGTTGTCTAAAGATAGCAAATTATCCAACAGAAGCATACTTCAAAAATTTTCAAATGTTGCCGAATGTTCGTTTTCTTCCAAGTTATGACAATTAGTTTTCCTTTTGTAATTCTGTTAAAAGGGGTCTATAGGCCCAAAACCAGGTGTTAGGAGTTTTGATGGGGTTTTTTTGTGGTACACAATATGTAGTCCCTCAAACATGGAGGAGCAAGGAACAGAAATTTATGAGATGACAGTGCATAAGAATCATCCTTTAGGAATGCCAGAGAATTACAAGGAAGTAATCTCTGTCTAAAGGTTGTGCCAGTAAAACATCTGCTGAACAACCTCATGCAAGACACTGATTCATGCAGATGTCAGCCTGGTGGTCATTCCTTATTAGTAAAAGCTGTAGTAGCTGAATGTCTTTGTTCTGAATATGCTGACCAAACCCAAGCTCAGTACACTCTAGTTTGAACACAAAGCTGCTGGAAGAAGACACTATTTCTAGAAAAAGAAATTTTAAGACCTTTCAGCACAAAACCTGATAAACTCCATATATATTTTTAAAGAATAGTTCAAAAACTCTTGAAACAGCAGCCGTTCTTCAACCTGAGAAATGCATACCACTTAATGTCTATCATGGCAAAGGCTGTCACCCTAGGCATTCAAGTCTAACTCCCTGGATGCTTTCCTAAGCTGTGATCAACCAAACCAGTAGATTAGCAAAGGTTTTGGTTAGGAGCACTCTTAATGTCCAGCAAAGTTCATAAGATTGGTACTTCTGTAAGGCACTCAAGTGCTGGGATGTGAGACTGGGACATCTTTTGATCCGCACAGTGCTGGCTCCATGGCTCTCGCTGCACGCTTAGCACATCGATCACCTGCTCCCTGCATGTGCGGTCTGGAGGGGTAAATAATGTGTGCAAAATTCAAGCATAGGTTGCTACCACCTTATCCATCCTTTCATTGTAACAGGGTAAAAGGATGCTAGAAGGCCTCTCTCCTTCACTCTGAGGGTGAAGGTCTGTCTGTCTGTGCTGCTACGCAGACTGGGCCATCCCCCAAACTTCTTGAGATAGCACAGCCCCAGAGATGGGCCTGATGTTTTGTGTTTAGAGAGATGGCCTCTGGATAATTAAATAATGGCATTCAAATCCAGCAGATGCACACAATTAAAGTGACTTAATTTGAAAGATAAAGGTGTGGAAAGAATAGTGTAAGAGAAGTGGGGCTACTAGCTTTTTCTCATAAATGCTGCCCTCCTCAAGAAAATTTGTTACCTTAGTCTGTCCTAGTAATGTTTATTTTTCTGCTGTACTTGCATACTGCAGAACTATGGCAGAAGGCTCAATCACAGTTTATTTGCACTGTGTTTATACCATATTAATCTCAGGCCTCCAGGATTCTTCTGATGTACTTGTGGGAGATCAGGAAGAATCTTTTTGATTTTGATACACAGTTTGGCTTTGGGGTATTATTTCTACTAACCTCTGCAGCATTGGGGTTTGGCTCCAGCTACAGGTAGGATTTTGGCAAGGTACACACAGTAATCTGCTCTTGATGTATTATGTTTTTCACACAAGAGAAAATCTGAATTCTGTGGAGACCATGTGTTAGTAAGCTGACAGAAAGAGCAAAGAGCATGAAATTCAGATGTGTTTGGTTGGTGTTTTGCTAATCCACTTAGCATAAAGCCAATCACAGATATGCAGCCAGATGGGAATTTTCTCTACATCAGATCATGAGCAGGTATTAAGGTTTGTTTTCTACCTTCCTCTACAGATTTAGTCATGATCTTACACCAGGCTCACCTGGGAAAGCCACTGCTCTTATAGGGATGTTATTAGCCCCACGACTCTATTGTTACTGCTCCATCTGTGTGAAATTGCAGCACGTTTGAGTAGGCTTTGTGACCGGGCACAAGGAAGCATTGTCTCTCCTCAGCCCTAAGATGGTGCTTGGACCTGTCTACAAGAGACGTCGCTGGCATTTTTAACGAATGGCTTTGGAGCCAGGACCCCGCGGGTCAGGAAGCCCCTTTCAACTCAGCGCTCCTGGGCCAGCGCAGTCTATGTCCTGCTGAATCTGTCCAGCAAACGGAACAGGCAGGCAAACGCCGCTTTTGTGAGCGCTGGCAGAGCTTTTAAGGGTAACCTAGACACTATGCTATCATGCCACTGTGTGTAGAGCTTTTAAGGGTAACCCAGACACCATGCTATCATGCCACTGTGTNCCCCTTTCAACTCAGCGCTCCTGGGCCAGCGCAGTCTATGTCCTGCTGAATCTGTCCAGCAAACGGAACAGGCAGGCAAACGCCGCTTTTGTGAGCGCTGGCAGAGCTTTTAAGGGTAACCTAGACACTATGCTATCATGCCACTGTGTGTAGAGCTTTTAAGGGTAACCTAGACACTATGCTATCATGCCACTGTGTGTAGAGCTTTTAAGGGTAACCCAGACACCATGCTATCATGCCACTGTGTGTGTAGAGCAGCAGAATTTAAGAGCCTGTGTAATTTTATGTATGGAAGCTTAAGCATCAACAAGGTGAGATAGGAGGTTTTGTGACTGAGTGATGCCTAAATACTGGAAAAAGTCCATGAAGGGGAACTCCTCTTGCACACAGCCCCAGTTGTCCTTTTAATACCTAGAAAATGCCATATGCTTCTATGGTGAGTGATTTCTACTTCA
This sequence comes from Aramus guarauna, assembly GCA_013400195.1. Classification (NCBI taxonomy): domain Eukaryota; kingdom Metazoa; phylum Chordata; class Aves; order Gruiformes; family Aramidae; genus Aramus; species Aramus guarauna. The sequence continues at coordinate 708,268 of VXBL01006680.1, read as the reverse complement.
AGAGAAATAGCAAAGCAAGAAAGAACAAAAAGGTAAATTACAAGGCAAGACCATTGTGTTGGCATCTTCGGGTGCAGCCCGGTGAAACCAAGCAGCCCCTGCCAGCGGCACGCTGTGAGGTGCAGGGTGCCAGAGCCGAGGAAGTGAGCTCTGTGCTTTGTTCTTTTTTTATTTTACAACATAGTTTAATGGGTGAATGCTATCAGCGTTTATGATCAGATGCTTATTCATAAGAATTTCTGCTATTTTTCAAGCTCTACTTAATCTGTGGGTTAGGCTTGGCAGTGAGACCCTCTTTGACTTTATAAAGCTTTTATTGGAGGGGTTCCTCTCATTCGTATGTACTATTTTTGTTATTGTTCAGCCACTCAGCCCTTTGCACACGCTTCATCTTCATTTTTTGATAGGCTTTTGCATGAACACAAATGCCATGCAGTTCACCTGGCTCAGGTAACCCCAGAGAAAGCACACCACCATCTATCTCCTGGTGAGTCACTTCCACCAGGTAACGCGATGAAACCAGAGCTCTGCTGTGAGCACGTAGTAAAACACAGGTGAAGACTAAAAAGCTGTATTTCTGATCACACTGGAGACATAAACATGTCCAGCTGAAAACCTGAAGGTTTTTTGGTGTTTTTAGCCACTGAGAGAAAACGCTGGAGACCCTCAGGTAGGGCCCTCCTGGGCCGGCGCAGAGACGCGTCAGCCAAAGCCTGGAGCCTCCACTGGAGGCACAGGCACCCTGCCGAGCGCGCGCCCTCTTGGGCAGCACGGGGTTAACGGCTGCGCGGGTCACGTGACGCCGGCGGGCTTTTTAAATGCCGCCGGACCAACAGTCTCTATCTCTCCCTCAGCGTCGGGGTGGGCTGCGGCGGCTGCTGGAGCTTCTCGGCGTTTCCTGCGTGGGGCCGCGAGGTGAGAGCCGGGCGCGGCGGCGGTGGGAGGTGCGAAGCCGGCGGGAGGGGGCGGGCCGCCGTGGTGGGCGCTGCCCCTGCGTGCGCAGGCGGCTGCCCGGAGCGCTGAGGCGGGGCGGTGCTGCAGAGCCGCTGCGCCGCTCCGAGTGCGGGCGAGTCGTAGTGTGACGGGGTTCTGCCTTAATTAAGCCCAACAGCGGGTTTAATTAGAAGCAGCAATGTGAGCTGTTGAATAAGGATGAATATGTAAGCGTGGCTTCGTGATGACTGCAAGTTTGTAATGCCTTGGTAACGTTTGAAATGTTGCCTGGGAATTGTCCTGTGCGTATAGGCTGAATGAAAACCAGTTTGCTGCTGTGGATTTTTTTTTTTTTGGTCTTTGGGATGTCTTGGTTGGAGCTCTTAACAAAAACAAAAAAAAAAAGTCTCTTGGGGGATTTTTGTTGGTTTTGATTTTGCTGTGTTGTACCAGAACTGCACAGTAGCTTTTTTAAGCGTGCTCCCTGCAGTTGCAGTGGCCAGGGCCCCAGCACAGCCTGGGAGCCTGCCTGCTGTTCTCCTCAGACACGCTGTACCTACGGCCTCAGCCTTCCCTTCCTTCTGGGTCCTTGGTGCATTTTGTGGGCACTGTGTGTGGTGGTGCACGCAGTCTGGCTGGCCCTGGTGAGCAGGGCGTGGGTGATGGAAGAGCAGGGGACTTGGGTACCCAGGTGGTCCCTTGAAATCTGTTTACTCAGTGCAATTCTTTCTGCAGGGCCAGCAATAGTTTCAGATACTCAGGCTAACAAGTGTCTTCCGTACCACATAATTTCATTGTAAGTGTTGCCTAGCTTAAACTCCAAATAGGAACTTTTGTGTTTTGTCAGATGGTGGAGGGGATTTTTCTTTGGTTTTCTTGTTTTATTTTCTGAGCTTTTATTCTAATGTTTGGCTACTTCAAAAAAGTCTTCAAATTTTGAATATGAAAGTAACATCTGGTTTGTTTTCAATACTGTTGCGAGCAGCAAATGCAAATAGAGTTTTGTGTTTTAACAAAGCACTCTTGGATTGTCATTCTAATGAAAGTTTCCTACATCCCAATTATCCTAATGTCAGGGATTTGCTGGGTTTTGCCTCAGCTGAGAAAGAAACAGAAACTTCGTAAACATTTCTGTGCAAAACATCTCTTAGGATGACTTTACTTTTTAATAGCACTAGCTAATCTGCAACTTGCAATTTCTTCTACTTCTCATGTTTTAAATTCTTCAAGCAATATATAAAATTTCTATATAGGTCTCCAGTGCAGATTGTATCAGGCACAGACTCTTATTGATAAGCTGACACCCAGCTCTTCACACATACACAAGACTGCTCCAAGTGAAAGTGGTATGGAAAGGAAATGCTGACCTACAAGTGTGAGGAGTATCTTTAGCATTTCATTGGGATGGTTATGTGACTTGGGAGAGGGTTCCTTTGAGGCCCACGTAAAAAATAATCATAACACTTCTTGTTGGCTTTGCTTCTTGCATTTAATTTGTATGCCTGTTGTGATTTGTTGTTGACTTTTTTTGTTTGGGTTTTTTTAAGTCCCTGCTTTTTTTTGTATCATTTGCTTGATGACTAAAAATAAATACTGAAGACTCTCCCCAACTGTTCTGTGTATCACTGTGCTAAACTTGCTTCAATGTCAGTGAGAAAATGATGAATAAAGCATTATGGAAATTTATTTTTGTTAATGTCCTTTTATTTTAACTTGAGCAAATAGTAGTAAGGTATCAGTAGGGTTGTGTTCATTTCTTTCTTGCCCTCATATTAAGCTTTTTCTTCTATTGAACCCAGTGAGTCTGACTTAGAAACTGCTACCCAGAAATTAGTCCTAGAACATTAGTTTTGTGGGAAGAGGTGCAATTTTATGAAGCAGATATAAAACTTCACAGGAGAGATTTACTTGCTGTGTTGCCTTATACACAGGTTTTTTTTCCAGAGTTTTTAACAAAAATCTAAAATAAATACCTTAACAGGTAGGGTAAGGTCTCTTTCACATGTAAGAGATAATAAAATATTTGGATTCTGAGTGGGAAAACTGAAAAGCAAAACAGAAAGCAGTATGACAGCATAGTCAAAGAGAGCTCTTGATTTGAAAATTGAGGAGGTTTGCAGTTTGGTTGAAAGTGTTAACTAGAGCTGTTCCTTCATTTCTAAGGATTTTTCTTGAAACTCACATTGGATAACTTTTGTTTTAGCAAAGTGTCTGACTATCATGCAGGTTATCTGACAGGGAAAAAAAAAACCAAACTTGCCTTCATTGTAAAGTTTTCCTCTGTGTGTATGTGTGCATGTATGTGCATATGAAACATTTCCTTTGTTCACTGTAAGGAGAAAGTTTGGTTCTTCAGTGATCAAGTAATTTACTCCTCCTCCTCCCTCTTTACAATCATTTGCATTTTGAATCATCTGGAGAAGGATGGAAAAATAATAGGTGAGAAGGGCAATGGAATTGCCGTAAGTCAGACTTAATAATTGGTTTTCTGGTGTGTTGTGGTGTCACAGTATTGCTTCAGCAAGCATCAGAGAGGGAAATGTGATGACGGTAAGTGTTGGAGTAGGTGGGTGGTGTTACAGATAGGCTTCCATTAACTTACCATTTCTTCTCTGAATGATCACCTACCTGGTGTTGCCTCATTTCTCTTCCCTGAAGGAGTAATTCTCCAAAATAACCTAGAAAGAACTGTGAAAAGCAGCTCAGGTGAAAAACCTTGAAGGGTAGTACTCATGGGGTAGAGCTTGTAAGTGAGCAGGGTGGAGGACCAGTTTGATATAGTATTGGTGGATGCTTTCTAGCCTTTTCTTTTCACATTATGCTCTCCTCTGCTGGCATAAAGTGATTAATACTTCATTTCTGTGTCAGTTTCTCCTCTATATATGAAGTTTTGAATGATACAGTCATTGAACTGGAGTACAATCAACTGTTTAAATTATGAAAGCCTTTCCAGGTTGGTTCAGAAACCAAAATGTTGGGATCAAAACCAAGTTGACCTGGCACTTCCGGCTGTTGTTGAAGCTTGTTACCAGTTGGTTGCTGGCTCTGTCCTTTGACCTACTTACATTCCATTCCACTAATCTACACTGGAAATATTTTAGGCAGATTAAGTGTAGCTGTCATTTAGCTGAGGGAGAAAAAGATTTTGATAGTCATTAATAAAACCAAATCTACCTCACTGTGTAATGCCTATACTTGACCCTACCTGATATTGGCCTTTTAAATCCATTGTAATTTTCAAGTCTGTTTTGTTTGCTTTGTTAATTAGGAAATAGGATTTTCTCCCCAATACTCCAAAGTGTCCTCTATTGCATAGCATGTTTATGTAAGGAACTAAGTTTTACAGGATGGACATATTTGCATTTCTAAGCTGCCTTTATATTTATAAATTAAAATTTCTTTTAAACTGGTTCTTTTCAAATTAATTGTGGGGTTTTTTAATGTACAATTTCTGATTTAATTTCATTGACAGGAACATTAGTACTGCAGTTGCCCCAGTCATGCAATATTTGGATATAGATCATATCACTATACTCTTGTTAGAGTACAGTTTACCTCACTTCAGAGAGGATGCAACTGGTGTCATTATGCAAAAGGCTTAATGTTCTCAGCCTCTGCTGCAAGAGATGTAGCTATTTCAGCCAGAGGTTTCAAGCAAGGAATGAGATGCATAGATATACCTGCATGCCTAAGCTCCACAAAGCCTTTGAAGAGAGGTAACTATTTTCAGTAAAATTCCAATCCTATAGTCTCCTTGCTCCACACAGCTGCGTTAGAAGTGTCTGTATGGACAAGGACAATTAAAAGCCTGTCCAGCAGCATGCTTAACTGCATGAAGAACAGGGCTTACATTGTGTTTTGCTAATTTCGCTGGAACTGTTGTCTTTTACCAATGTGCCAAGTAAAGTAGTAAGAGATAATGTGACCTAAATGATACAGGGCTTGTAGTTGCTTTCTTCTCTAATAAACCAACCAAACACCACGGCTTGCTAGGACTTACCTAGAGAAATGCCTGGCATTGCTAACGGGTGTTTGGAATAAATTTGTGTCAAGTTTCCCAGCTTCCTTTTTCTTGCACTTTTCCTAGTGCTATAGATCAGCCAGAAGGATTCTTCTTAATATTTTAAGGTTCAAAAACCTGAGATTTTTTTCTTTGTTATGTCTAAAGGTAATAAGATGGGCAACCTTCTCTTTTACTGAGTAATCAGGAAAATGGTTGCCACTGCATTTGAATCTGAAGATGACAGGTTTGGAGATAGACAGAGTAGCACTGTCAAATGGTCATCTAGTGTATTTCATTTCTTTATGAATACTTAATTCCAGTTTTTTGTTTTGGGTTTTTTTCAGTTGGGTGTGGGTTTTGGTGTTTTTTGGGGGGGTGTTTTGGGAGGTTTTTGGGGTTAGTTATTTTTGGGTTTTCTGGAATTAAAGGGTAATGCTGTGTCCTTTCAATGCATCTTTCCAGAAGTTCTAACCTGTGTAGTTGTGCTCAGATGCATATGGTAGGAGATGGGGAATAATGTGAATGGGATAGGTAATAGTTCATGGAGCATGGCTGTGTCGGAGAAAGGCAAGTTTAACTGTTTGGATGAAAGCACAGTACTTCAAAGCTCTTTGAAAGCACTGATAACTTCTTCACTGCTTGTAGAAGTTCAGAGTGCAAATAACACAGCCAGGTGTGTAAAAGTTGTTTTTCTGTTATTACACTTCATATTGTTCTATGTAATTCATGGCCATAAGTTGAACTTTTTGCTGGAGGAGAATAGCCTCTACCATCACACACCAAATTCAATAACCTGGAATTGGCAAACAGCATCAAAACAGGTATGCTGTGCTCTTACTGAAAGCAAACAAGTTGTGCTGCTGACCTCTGGGACACTTGTCTAGCTATTTTGAAGGACACAACAGAATTTTGGATTTGGAATGGAATGACAGATGTCAGTGAGGTTTTCTTTCATTTAAAATAAAATATAACTTTACCACCAGCACAGTGGTCTCCAGAGACTTGGTCTCCAAAGGCTTTAGATTGATTTAGCTTTTGTGTTCTCACAGAGTAAGCTGAGCAGGTTTGAAATGTATACTTAGGAAGTTGTGGAAAAGCTGACAGTATTTGGCTTTCACCCAGTCTGAGTTACCTCATGCCTAGGATTGTTCTGTGCCTCCTTATTCTTGTGTCCTAAACCGTTCTTTTAGTTTGTCTTTTTCTTCAACAGCTAAATGGCAATACAGTTCAGCAGGAATGATCATTATCTTTGTTTAGCTCCCTACCTCCATAGTGTGTTTCCTTCTTTGTTATAGTAAATAGCTTACATTGAGAAAAATCTCTGAGCCCTCTAGTCAGCCTCCTTTGTTTACTATGGTGGGCTGAACAGATCTTGCTAAGACAGCCAGCCATCTTTTACATTTCAGTATGGGTCTCTTTGATGTATTGCATACATTCTCAATGTCTTTTTTCAATTACATTTACCTACAGACACAATAAGACTTTGAGATCTGCCTAAAGATGCACCTTAGGAACACAATTCCTTAATTCATAGTTGCTTTTCAAAGACTGTGAGATTTCTATGTTAAATTCTGCATACCACTGATGAGCCAAACTTGTCTGTTTCAATTTTTCTGTTGTCCCTTCAAATTTATTTGAATTTGTCCTCAGTTTCTTTCTGTTCCTGTGAGCAATGAAGATTGAAGTTCAAATCTTCTGTTATGGGAATGCTATGGAAGAGAAAAACAAGGTCCTCATGGTCACAGCTGGTAATGGAGATAGCTGGAGTTAATGGTTATGGAGGCCTGAATATATGACAGCAGTATCAAGCTCAAAGTCATTGGACTCCTTTTTGGTGACTTGAGATGCTCAGAGACTAGAGCTCAACTTTAACGCATAGTTTATAACACTGGGATCAAAGAAAAAAACAAACACCACCAAACAAAACTAAAACATCTGAGATTGTAAACCCTTGTCTTACTTGACCTGACTGTGGAACTCCATCTGCAAATGATGCAGGTGGGAAACTGGCAACCCTGAACCAAGAAACTGCAGCAAGTTAATACTTTTTTGCATGGTACAGGCACAAAAAATATAGCTAACACCAGCTGCTTACCTCCTGTAAATAGAGGCAAAAGATGAGATTAAAACTGGCCATCAATTCTTGTATAGAAATACTGAAGCATCTGTCAAATATTTGACACTTATGGAACCAAACTTTGTTCACTCTGGCACTGCTGGAAGAGCATCTGGTAAAAAAAGAGCAGAACTTGGAACAACTTCAAAGCAAGCCTTGGTCCTGGAAGGGTATTGCTATGGTAACTAAGTTATCTTAGCTTCACTCAGATCAATGTTCCTCTTCCCGTTAGACTAGCCAAAAAGCATCAAAGTGTCCCACAGGTAATACAGATTCACAGAGCAAGTTTAGAATTTGTAGCAGTGAAGATGTTTTGGTATTCTTTTTCAGATAGCTGACAAATCCTTATATTCTTAGAAATTAGGTCTCTAATACTAGAATAGCTAAGGAGCAAAGCTGAAAACTAAATGAAGTGTGGCAGTTTCCATGGAACTTGTCACTTGGTGAGCGAATGTTGTAATGAATAGTCAGGACATCCTGGTGGTGGATTATTTGTGCTGTGTAAAAGGCCAAAACATAGCCCAAGGTTTCCATCATGATGTGAAAGTATAAAATGCTGAGCTAATCAATCTGTTCATTTTCTGCTTTATTCTTCTTACAAATTATACCTCTTTTAGCACAGTTGTACTATAAATCTTACCTTGAAATCTTTGTGTTGTATTGGCAGAAGATGAAAGCATGAATGTACTGTCATATTCATGACCTGCTGAGGTCTAATCTTACTTCTAAATGATGTTTCATGGGAGTATCATTTAGCTTCACAGCTACAGCTCTTCTGTCTTTAAAACGGAGATAAAATTTGTTTGTCACAAAGTTGTTCTGAGAATTAATTACTTAATGTGGTATGTATGCACTGCTTTGAAAATTACGGCATATACGTGATGAACATTATTACAAGGTAATTATTATTAATATACTGAGTTCTAATTAAAGCAACTATTGAGAGATGAAGAAGGTAGTATCTGATTCTCCATTTTGATGTCAAGATTGCTACACAGTCATAAACCTGAACATAATGTAGTGAAGAAGCAGCTTTGGGAATAGCTGCTACTTTTATGGAATCCCTTTCATCACTATAAGCTAATGGTAAAATGTACTCTACTAAGGGAGTTGTAACTACCACCAGACAGAGTTTAGCATAAACAGAAATGAAGTAAGGGTCCTGCACCTGTCTGTACAGGTGATTAGTGATCACAGGCAGCATCTTGAGTTGTCTTCTGTGACCACAAAGGTAAATGATGCTGAGTTGTGTAGCAGTTTTGTCACAAACAAAATATTTAACCTAAGTATTAAAGGGAATTTATTAAAAAGAAATATCTTGGCAACTGTGTATATGAATGTGAACAGGTCATTGTGTTAGGGTAGGAAAAGCTCTGACCGTTGATCAAATATTAAGAGTTTAGTATCCAGGCTGGGGATGAAGGCTGTATGAAAGTAGATGCTGTAAGACTAAATGTCAATGGCATCTAAGGAGTTCTGTGTTCTCGCTGTCTTAAAATTAGAGTATTGGAATTGCACAGTTAAAATTTTCTGCTGCAGACTGGGTGATTATTTAGTAACATGCAAGAGTGGAATTTAATCTGAGACTGTGAATTAACAGGTTCTTCAACTTCAGCAGTGCTGCAGTTAAGAAAAAATGATAGCCAGTATCTTACTTAGTGTGTACCTACTAACACAACAGCTACTAAAGAGAATTTGTTCAATCCATAGCTATGTTTGTTTTTTGGTGTGTGGTTTGTTTTGGGTTTGGTTTTTTTCCCCATAAAATCCAAACCCCACAAGATGGAGGATTTGGGGGCTTGATTCATTAAGCCTCGTTATTCACATCCAAAGCCACCCTATAATTCTGTTTAACAGAACTTTTATGTTAACTTTTGTGACACTTTCAGTGTCAGGATATCAAAAAGGACAAGTATACAACTGTGTTGTACAGGAATCTGCAACTAAAAGGTTACCATTAAGCAGTAATCTTAGAAGAGCTGAATGTGTGTGATGACTTGCTGCTGTGGGAAAGCATTATAAAATACTGTCCCATGTTGCAGGGTAGGTCTAATGCGTCGCTTATGATGCATCATTATTTGGATGGTAAATTTGTTAGGCTTTAATTCCTGGATCTGAAATATTTTGTGAGCCCAGTGGAGTGATGAATATTGTTAAATATTAACTTATTGCACTAATTCTTGAATGATCTCTTAAGTGATCACACTAACCTAACAAAGTGATTATATTTTTGGTAGGTTTTTGTGTTAGCCAATTTATTTTGAAGCATAAAGCTTAATAAAGGAGGTCATTTAACATGTACATTATTATATTTAATTATTTGATGCATGCTACCTTTCTTTCAAATAGTAGTGCTGTTCTTTCATCTTGCAGCTGTTTATAAAGGTCGAATATTTAAGCTCAATATTTGCAAAATTGTTCTTTAGGATAACATTTACATGAAATTTATTCATATAGTCAAGCTGTTTCGGCTGATTTCCATCTGGATCATTATCATACAAGTCACTTTTCTGTGCTCATTTGCAAAATTCTTTTTTTAATGGAAGAGTTTCAATTCAGTTTAATTTTCATTTTTTTATTTGACATTTTCTGCAATATTTAGTTTCTTGCCAATGTATTCTTTGGTCATTGGCAATAGACAACTGCATGTCAGCCTACCAGCAAGCTAAGAAATCTGGAGTTTGTTGGGTATCAGTTATCAAAAAATTATCATGGATTTTGGGGACATTTTGCTGTCCCTGTGTGGCAGGTTAGAAAATTATTTGGAGACCTTGGTTTTGATTTACTTTTTCTAGCTTCTAATGTCAAGGACTTAACTGGTTTATGGAATGTGCTGCATTTCTAGAGCCAGCTTGTATAAGAATGACTCTAAAGCAATTCTTGGACTTACTGAGATATATCATAGGCTTTATCTCTTCTATCTTACTGTTCTCTGACTGTGATAGCATTTGAAATATAGGCATATCTCAAAGGGCAATGATTCAAAAACTCTCTCTTCATATAGTTCAGTATAGCACAACTATTGATGAAGATCTGTATTTTCCCTTTTCTAATGCTGTGGGAGGATGCTTGCATTTTATGTGTTGTATTAAGTATATTCTAAAGCTAGTACAGAGTTGAGAGCCAGGTTAAATAGCAGTCCCTGGTTAAATTGTCTGTGATCATTGCATCTGAAGAAGGCAGATGCAGAAAAATCTGACAAAAAACCCCAACTTGTTAACTTTTTGCTCCCTTCTGCTAAGCTGTATCAGGCCTAAAGAAGATTTTAAAACAAGCGTAACAGGCTAAGAGAGCAGTTCTTCCTTTTGCCTTCAATATTATTTTCTAGGAAGCCAGTTTGTATAATGGATTTCAATTAAAAAGAAAATAAAAAAATCCATAGGGAGACAAAGAGGGTTTATCCAGCTTTGTCATTTCTGAGTATTTTCATTAGTTACCACTTACTACACTTGGTAATAATCTTGGAAGGAGAATTTGACTCTGAAGTTTTCTGTTGTTTGAAGGCTTATTTCAGACTGACATTCTTGGCATAGGTCTCTGCACTTTTCCTGCATGTTTCCTTTCTACTATTTTATGTCTTATTCATTACTACATGCAAGCTTCAAAGAAAGAAAGAATCTTTAATCTTTGATTCTACAGTGTGTTGTTTAGGAAATAATCAAAAATGCTTTGCAGATTGAGTAAAAATTACAAATTTTTACAGCAGCCTTAGAGGTCCCAAACAAGAGATGGCATCTTTCTCTGGAAAGTTTTGTATAAATAAATAAGATCTGGTGCCTAATGTTCTACTAATCTAAACAGATGGTAGGACTGCATGTGCAATGATGGGGAAACTTGTGAACAGGTTGGTTGGTGGACAAAGTCATAGCAAGAAGAGGATGAATAGCAATACTCTAGTAGAACTTCACTCCCTTTCTGTGCTGTCCCTTTAAATTGAATCATAAAAGAAACAAAAAGGAATGTGGAAGAAATGGCTTCCAGCTGCCAGAGACCTTCCCAAAATCTTGGGAGTGTAAAGTGACACATTCTTTTCTATGGAGAGTTGATTATGGTAATGCATAATTAGTTAGATATGTATGATGAAGTCAGCATGTCTCAAAAGAAATTTGGAATATTTTCTCATGATTAAGACAGCTTTGAAATATGTTTTTCCACATTACATGGGTTAAAAAAAACAAACCCAAGAAGACAAGTGCAGAATGAGTAAATGACTTGAAGATCCTTGATAAATAAATTGTAGAGAAAATGGGAACAGGACCAAGACCTAGTTTCCATTTGGAGGGTTTTGACCAGAAGAGAATTATTCCCTCGTGGGTAGTTTGTTCTGAAAATAGCTCAGAATAAGGAGGACACTGTTAAAGTTTTCATTTAAAAAGGGATATGAAATTTTAAGTTGAGCTTCTGTGTTTTCTCATATTTTTGGTGCAAGTCAAGCAATCAGAACTTAATTACTGTTAGACAACAAGAAAGGCATTTGATCAGTGGATCCTGTGTAGAACACAGAAAACAATTCCAACTTGTCTTTGGTTGTGTCAGTCATCTACAAAGTTGACACCTGCAGCAGTGTTAAAGGAGCTGGCAGGCTGAGAGAAGACAGATTTATCATGAATATCATGCAGATTGTAGGACATAAATTTTCCTGATTCACTGGTTCTATTTTTAATGGCAAACTGCCCAAAGCCAAAAATGTACAAATAAAAAAGTTTCCCTTTAATTCACTGAAAAATCAGCAGCCTGAGACATGCTGATTTATGTTGCGTGCTTCTGTTCCTGGTTAGTGCCATCTGCAAATACAGCCTCCTGTCTCTAATGCTAGTCCTTTAGAACATGTGTGTCATGCTGGACTCTAAAGCAGATCCAGATCTGATAATTTTGTAAAGCCGTACTGAAGATCAAGCATGTAATTAAAACAAATTATAATTCTTTCTGCTTTTAGGATATGTTTAAACATCAAATTCTTTTAATTATTTATGTTATAAAGTTTTAGGGCTCCCTCAAAGGGATATTTTAATTATGTAGCTGCTGAAGGAAACTATTAAAATTACTTACTAGTAGCTTCATACTCTTAAATATCTTGTTTTCATCCTAGGTAGTTGTACCACTACTACATTATTATACCACTTAAAACTGACAGAACAGTGTTGATATCTTCCATGGGCCTGCTACCAAAAGGGCCTTATTACCTGATGTGGGCTAATTCTGAAGTGAATCACTCAGATAAACATGAACAGTTAGTTTGTTGGTGCCTGTTTTCACAAAGTACTTTTTGCAGGTTTCTTTGAATGCTGGCTGTTCTTGGTCATTGTATAATAAATACTTGTTATAAGAGGATGCTGTAACCTATGGATTGTTAAATATGTTGGCACAGCGCACTTTCAAATAGGAGAGGATACAACTTTCAGCACCCTAGTGAGTGTCAGTGTACTGGTGGACCATATCCACCAAAGCTGGAAGGGGGAAATACAAATTACTAGTGTTGCCTATTCTCTGGGTTGTCCTTCAGAAAATTACTGTTTTATAAACTTTCTTGATAGGAGCTGCTCTAAACTGGTTAAAAACCCAAAGTCTTAGCTCCTTAGCTTATGTAAGTCAGAGTTGCTTGCAGTGTTATATGGAATGTTTATTTCCTGATGTTTTCAATGATAAAACAGTGTATCAAAACTCCTCTTACCTACTGCTTTGTAACAGCTGACTTATCTTTCTTCTTACAGGAGCCACAACTTTTTTTGTAGTTCCTCCATTCCTATCTAGTTAAGGCTTGCCAAAGTTCAGTGATTCCTCCTTCCTAATACTTCTAGGAAAGTAAAGAAATAGAGGGTCTGGACTTCCAGATTTCTCCTCTCTGCAGAGAGCTCATGGTCTTCTCATTTGTCTTCCTGGCAGATACACAAATCTGTCTTCCTTCTCACAGGTCTCACCTGCTTTCCTGTCATTCTCACTTACCATTTCAATAGTATTAAGCTGCATCCCACATCTGAACTGTAAAATCCTCTTTATTCCATCTCACTCATTATTTTACTCCATTGAACTCATGCCTGGACAGATTCTTCCAATTACTGATAGTCTATTTGCATAGTGGTTGGAGTTTCTTCTTTTTGTAATGGAAAAGCAGTCCTTTCTCCATCTCTCCAACAAACAAATTCCCCCACCCTTTTATCCTTTATCTTTGGTTGTCATCTTCTAGGGAAGGTGAATTGTCATTGTGACTTTATGGCATCTATCAAACAGATAATGATCCAGGTAGGATTATGCATATGTTCACTCACTATTTACAGTCATAATGCACGTATTACTCGGTTCAGAGTATCTTATGATTGGTACTTTTATACCTGATAGAAACTTTGGGTACTAAAGAAGTCCAGATGTTGACTGGTGTTAATAAATATATGTATTCATTGGAATACATTTATTTCTATGGAGTACACATGGAAAAAAGTCTGCTGCTTTGGATATGCTGGAAAGGCTTAATAGATGACACTAATAGATTCATGTGCTTTCCAGACTCATATTTAAGGGGAAGTAGTTTCAGGTGCTACACAACTCAAGAACAATTTAAGAACTCCTAGTGCTTTTGGGAGATGAATCTCCCTGTTCTTCAGAGCTTTCTACTACAATAACAATATGTCATCTCAGAAAAAATGAGAAAAGTCTCAAATATTAACTTTACCTTAACTTGCTGAACAGTTTTTAAGGGATGGAAAAGCAGATATAAAAAAAGAAACAGTTCTGTAAGAAGGATTTCATATCATATAACCTAGATGTTATATTGAAAATGAAAAAACATGATATTTTGTATTTCTACTACACAAAGCAACTGATATACCTGCACAGAAGATAAACAAATGATACTGTAATCCTAAAAAAAAAAAAAACAAAAACCAAACCAAAACAAAAAAAAAAAACACCAACCCCAAACTCAAGTGAAAACTGTTCTTTTGGAGTTGTTTGGCCTTGCTTATGTGGCACTTTTGGGACAGGTGTGTTTTGACTTTGAAGAAGTGTTTTTGTCTGCTAGTCATGTGGCTGTGTTCTTGAAGGTGAGGATAGAGGAAAGGTGACTAGTAAGGAATGGTCATCTAGGCGTGTTATCTGTAAATCTTGTTTCTTTTATGTTGAAATAATTCTATCTCCAGAGCATCTGTCCTTATCAGCAAATAAAGCTTTCAGGATACAGAAAGTGCTGCACAGTCTGAACAAATTCTGTTAGGTTATTTCTGATCTAGTCTTTTGACCTGCTACTTGTCATGAGAACACATCAAAGTAGAGCTTCTTCCCATTTGATGTAAACATTAAATATCATTGATGATGGAAAATTTGATAATGCATGAGAAGTAAAGCCAAAACAAAATTGTTTAGCTAACATGATGTTAATCAAGGCTGCACTAGATAACTCAGTCTATTGGGAACTGGGAGGCCACAAATTCATTTCAGATTCTCCTTCACTAAACCACTACATTCCACAATTAACTGAATAGAGAGCAAATACATAGGTGTTTCAGCTTGGAGAATGTACTCTTATCAGAAAGAAGGGCTCAATACTAACTAATGACAGGCTATATATGAGAAAGACACAGTGGATTTTTACTAACTTCACTGCTGTTAACTCGTACACTGCTGTTTTCCCAGCTGTATTTGTGTAGATAATGCTGTAAATGCACACTGCCCGATGGAAACAATGCCATAATGTTAATGCTCTTTATCCACTAGTAAATGCTTTCCGAAGCTGCTTTTCTGGAGGCTGAAAAAGGCACAGCATAGAGTCTTTGACCTCTGCAATGTAAAAATACTTCTACACAAAGAATGACTTGGAAGATATCTAGAGACCAAATAAATTAGAGTGGTTTTAGTAATATTCCTGTAGGGTCATTCCAATATTTTACTCTATTGTAAGCCTTTTGGGCTTATACTTGAGAAAATAAAGGATTCACTGGTCATATTAAGGAACGTATTGTTGGAATCTGTAAGAACTGTCAGAGTCAAATGAATTACTCCTTGTTTCCATGAATTCTCTGGAAATACTCAGTGTTTCTAAAAGTCAGGGTTGTTTAATAGCTTTTGAGAGAGATGCTCTTTAGAATAGCATATAAGCAGCTATACGTTGTGATTAGGAATTGTTACTTGGCTTTGACAATTTGAATAATACTTTGTTGCATAAAATAACTGATATGGCTTATTTATACTTAATTAGATACACAGTTAAACAGAATGATTTGGTCTAACTGCAGAGAACTACTTTAAGAGAAAAGATAGAGTAATAGTGGGTACTTTTATATAAAACTTTCTAAACAGAAATATCTCTTCATGGGGTGAAAGGATCAAAAATAGCTTGAAGCAGTCCATAAAACCTATTAAGTCATGTAGAATATGATTGTGAGGACAAGTTTCCAAAGGTTTTGTTCATCTCAGTCATTTAATGTAACTTAAAATATATACAAATTTTCAGTTAACGTAGGAACAATACTTGTTTCCGTAATATAGTCTCTTACACTGTAGATCACATGACTGAGAAGTTACTGCAAGATGAAATGCAAGCACTTTTCTGATTGGTATGCAGCAGCAGTACCTGGCAGTTTCAGAATGAAAGACATCAGAACCCAAATCAAAGTCAGTCTCTGGATCTCAGCTTCAGAACTCTGACATGCTTGTAAATGCATTTGATCTGTTGAAATTTAAGTAGGAACAAGTAAAAGGTTTTGCTACAACATCTGTCGTGAATGCAGAGAATAAATTCCAGCATTGCTGGTTTAGCCTTCAAAACTTAAAAGAAAGATTTCACCAAATTCTGTATTACCTGCAACTTTAGTGTGTCTATATATATATTTAATTATATAAACTTTGTACCAATAATCTATAGCCACTGTTGTGGTAGTTATATCTGTCCACTCTGTGCCTCTTGGACAAATCAAGATGACTAAGCAGAACTGTTTTAGTTTGTCACTACCCTCAGAGAAGAGCTGGGCATAGCTGCCCAAACATGCCTATCCTAACACCATGCTGTCCTGGAGAAAAGCGTAGGTGGCAAAGATAGTGTCCTTTCCCTGGGAGGTTCTCTTTCAAATGCTGCAGCAGGTGACAGGAGTGCACCAAACTCTGAACTGGGTGGTTAGATCAGCTACATACAGCTATGGAGAGAGTTTTTGGGATACTAATCTTTACCCAAGATATGTAAATTAAGAGTGATATTCTTTCCCTTTTGTCATTGATATTATTTTAAACCTTTTGAATATTGTAATTTATTTTCAGGACTTTGCAACTGAATTTTTTTTAAATCATTTAGCTGTTAACATGGCTAAGGCTAACAGGTAGTTCAGGAAGTTTGCATATACAGAATTCTGTTTCCTGTGGATATGTTCAGCTTTAAAGCCTGGACAGTGGAGCATTCTAGCTGTGCCCACAATCCCTGTGCAATTCTTTGGCCATAGAAAGAGTTTGGTGCCTTTATACCTAGCTGTGCAGGCTAGCCTGCAGATTTGCAATGCAGTGTCACTGTGGAGGAAGAGATTTCTCTTGATTGGCTTCGGGCAGCAGTGATGGAATAAGGACCGGAACTTTCTTAAGCAGTTTGTAACGAAGATGTCATATGAAATTATCAACTATAGTGAAAAAGAGGATTAGAGCATGTGCTTGTATTGGGAGAGAGCATTATTGGCAAAACTCACCTTTGTGCTCTTACAAAACTTCTTGGTTTGTTTTCAATAAAAGCTCACATAATGGTACTGTTAGAACCAACTGATGCAACTGTATAAGCGTACTGAAAATGTGCTAATAAATATAGGAGAAGCAAGCCTACAAATATCCCTGTGTAATTAAGGTCACCCTAGCATTGCTATCAAGCTTATTTTAGAAGTTAGTATAAACCTATAGTATACTGCCCTGGCTTTTTCTTTCTAATGGAACCTATATTTATGATCTTGTAACATTTCTTCTGTTTAGCATTGTCAGCAAAAGGTACCGTATGTGGCTCGGTGTATTGCTGCCCTATCACTGGGCTAGGAGACAGTAAGCTAGGAAATGAGTAAACAGTAAGTGTTACAGCGTTTAGTTTTTAATCATTGGCATTTTCTTCAGTGGTTTTGCAGGGAACACTATCTATTAGAAAGAACTAATACATAGAGACAGCAAGGAGGAGAGAGAGCTTGTGTACAGTGCCTTGCTCAACTGAGTGCTGTTCAGCAACAGTCCAACAGGTTAGTAGCCTGTACTGACTTTGAAACAAACAGAATGTAAGAGGAGACAGATGAAAACCTATTGTAACTCTCACCAGAGTCAATTCAGTATCATTGGCAGCTTTCTTCCACTAAAATACTTCAGAAAGTGAATTCTACTGCTTAACATACTAATGTTTTATTCCTTGTTGATGCTGAGCAGACAAGCTGGCAGAGCTTCTAGATCTCATACTAGAAGCAATAGTAGCCTGTCCTGAAACAAATGATTGTCAGATCAGGCAGTATCTGTTCAAAAGACTTGATTTCACAAAGTTATAGTTATCTGTAAGTAACCATGTGTAGTCTCAATTTTCAATCACTTGGAACATATTTGCATTTCAGTTGTCATAAGGCCTTTACGAGCTTCACTTTTCAATCATGGAAAGGAATGACTTCCTATGTTTGTTGCATTTCTTAAGCTAGAAGGAATGGTTTAACTTTCAATACATTCCAAGAGAAAAATTAAAAACCTAAGTAATTATTATGCAACTTCATTCTTTGTAGAGAAGGCCCTTAGTCTTGAAGTTGAGAGCTTCCACCAAATCTACTGAATTCAGAATGAGAAAAATGAGCAAGGCAATTGGAAAAAAGGCCTAGTCTGCTAGGATTGGATCTGGGTTCAAACTCATCTCTCTGGTTTTGACATTGTGACCTGCACTACCTGTCCAGAAAATTTTGCAGTGAACTGCAGATAAACCTTTGTGAAACACAACTGTACAGTGGCTTTCTGGCAGAAGAGTAAAATACTATGAAAGCAAAGGTCACTGGTATATATTAGTAATAGAAGTAGGTATAACTGAAATAGAGATATGCAAGATATTCTAGCACTTCAGGTAAACTGTTAAAGAAAAACAGAGCAATATGGGAATGGCAAGAAGATGGTGAAAATTGTGAAATGCTGTTGGACATTTTAAAAGTCAGAACTTTTTTCCCTAACGGGTACCTCAGTGTATGATTGATTTTATTCCAAAGGGATTCAGTTTCCAAGGCTCAGGTCTGTTGGTTACCTTCAAATTGTTTTTCTGTAGTTCCTCATTTAAATGATGTGTTGACTCTGTCATTAATTACCTGGATTTCTCAGGCTGAGAGGTAGCAGTAGATGTAAATTTTCTTGTTCTACTAAGTGATTATCAGTCAGCAGTGATAAAGATTCAAAAGCTAGTTAAAGCCTTGACTTGAATTAGTTTGGAACTCATTTGAATTTGGCAAATTCCTTTTTGACTGGAAAAAAGTGGAGACAATTTTTCACACTTATTTCTAGGACAATGTCTTTTGTTTTCCTTTGTTTTAATTAGTATTATGCTTGGAGTTTCCCAGTGGATTTCTTTGACAAGATCTGGAATATGTAGGTTTTTCAAAGATGGGGATCTGAATGTGTTGTTCTAAACTTTGAGAAGATTCCATCTGTCTCTCAGGGACTAATTATGAGCTTTGCTCTATACATAGCCTAATGCCATCACGGAGAGGAGGGGACATCAGTCAGGTAGGCTAGTGAAATTTCTCTCCGTTGTAAGTTTGCACTTGAGTTCCTTTGACCTTTGAGAAGAACAAATTGTTCTTGCACGTGCCACTGTGTACAGCTATGCGCCTGTGGCTGTCCCCCATTATGTACTGCACAATGCTGATAGCATATTTTATAGAAGGAGCGCTGCACACTGGTAGAAAATTGTACAAAATAGGGAATTGTTTGTCCAAACATGTTTCACATTCCCTTTGCTATTTATTTTTCATACTTATTTGCCAAAGTAGTTTAAAAAGGTGGACTACTTCAACCTGAAATTAAGGCTTACATAAAGAAGGCTCTAAACAGAGAGGGTTATCCCCTTCCCGATAGTCTTTCCCAAAAGAATCTATGCCTCTTAAATTGCTACAAAACTGGGTTTTGGGTGCAGCCAGAGGGGAGAAGAATCCCTCTGAATCTGCCAGTAGGAGTTTTTGGACATTGGCCAAAGATGTAAAGCTAAAAAGCAACTGTTTCTTCTTTCTCTCTTCTGCAGCAGGAAGCCAGGAATCTCATGTTGGGGAAAGGTGAGGCTAAATGAACTGTGAAAACAGATACCAGTTGCATCTCTACTTTCATTTACTGGAGAGCAATTAAATCTATGGAAATAAGAATGGTGTGAGAAGCTGTGTAAGGGCAAAATGTGAAACCACACCTTAACTGTGATGAGAGAGGAGAGGAGACATCCCTCTTCCTTGTCATAAGGTTTGCTTTTAAATACTGTGGTATGTAGACTGTGTAGGAACCCTTTAGTGATAAAATAGGAGATAAAATGCAGATATGTGATTCTTATGCAGCTGGGACCATACCTTGTGAGATGCTAAATTTGGAGAAGCAAAAAAAATAAAAATTATCTCTACTTACTGACAAAATTTAAAAACAGTGATACTGCACTGACTGAATGTGATTCAGCAGGAGGATCACTGGGAGGACCCTGTAAGGAGTCCAGGCTTCCTCACTGCATAGTTCAGGTCTAGCACAGTGCTACGTCCTGGAGTGTGGGTCACTTTTCACAGCTGGGAACCCAGCCATGAATATAACTAAATACCAGACAAATATTTTGGAAGTTCAGAGAACTTGAAACATGAAATCTAGATGCTGTAAAAGAACTGACTTTTCTGAAGCATTAAGATAGGATTTGGAATAAAGTGGGTCCTAAATAACTGGGTTTGACCATTCTAGCTTGAGTGCTGAAGATTTGTGGAGCTGTTGTGCAGAAACAACATGGAATATATTTTGCCTCTGAGGTCTTCCCACACCTGCATATCACTGGTTTAGATCAAGAACTCTTGAACTCTTGCTGTGTGTGTTTTTAGTTTGCCCACAAAGCAGTGTGAGTTCATCAGATGTATATATTTTATTGAGTTCTTATGAAGTAAGTGAATGAGAGAGTAATGTTTAGCAAGGTTTGTTTGCTGGGCTTGTTACTTAAACCCTCTATAAATTGCAATTTTGTACTGGGGAGAGGGGGACTTGCTGAAATGTCAGCTACTCAGCGTGAAACTCCTGGGAGATAGGATTTACAGTCCTGACCTGAATCCATGCAAACTCTCTGAATTCTGGATTGCCAAACTGGTGTGTTGTCAGCGTAAAATAGCACTGTGCTATCAGTATGCCAGCAGCAATAAAGATGTACTGCATGTGTCTCATGAATACAAAATTCCCATGCAAAGTTCAGAGAGAAAGTTTCGCATGCATCAGTCATGTTTGCTCTTCTTGTAGCTATCTCCTGGTACCATATGTAAACATTTCAAAAAAAAAAAAAGCTTCTAATGGTTAAACTATATAAAAGAAATTGACATTGGAGACAAAGCTCTTAGAGAAGTTAATGTGATGTTCAGTGCAAACTTCCTTATTGATTGATCCCAAATGACATTGCTTGAGGATTCAATAATTAAAGACCCATTTAGCTATTTTATTCTAAATTACTCTTATACTGCTCTCTCTCCTGCCCCAGTAAATTCCAAAGTAATTTAAAATGGCCGAGTTGGTAGTTGATACTAGGGAACGTACTGGTTACATCTGCCCAGTTAAATTAAATGTCCTTTGGACCATTCTCAGGCAGTGCGGTCAGCTGGCATGGAAACCCCCATGTCTGTAGTATGAAATTGTTTTACCCTCCAGCACAAGGGACAGGTGGGCAAGGTTCAAGCTGTTGTGTTTTTTGTGGGAATGATCCTTGTTATCTACTGTTTCCAGAATCAGGAAATTGTTTAGGGGAATGTGATTTGCTACATGCCAAAACTGTTTGAGACTTAAAAATCTAATGGTATAAACAAGTACATTTCAATGCCCCTTAACAGTGTGGTCTCTTTCCTGGCACTGCTTTGTTTGCTAGCATAAATGTACCTTTGGATAGGGTTCATTTCACCTTAGCTATTTTTAAG
Organism: Aramus guarauna; assembly: GCA_013400195.1. Classification (NCBI taxonomy): domain Eukaryota; kingdom Metazoa; phylum Chordata; class Aves; order Gruiformes; family Aramidae; genus Aramus; species Aramus guarauna. The sequence goes on along the minus strand of VXBL01006680.1, from coordinate 687,123 downwards.
AGCTAGAAATCTAGACTAAGATGTTGGGCCACAGCTGGTAGAGAAGTTGCAAGATAATTCTTCCTAACCTAAACTCTCTGAATTACCCACGGAATACATAAACATGCATAAGGCAGAACTGTGCAGAAGTAGATGACACCAACCCTTTTAATTACCTACGCTACCCTGTAGGAGATATCTGTACAGGAAGGCTAAATATTAGTTTGAAGAAGAAAAGTCAGAAGTAGATAACAGAACTGCGAGGTGCAGGTTTTAGAAGTGGTGGTGAAATTTGTATGTATGTGAGGTCAGTTAGAGAAGTATAACAAAATAAGGAGCATAGCTGCAGAGTGGTGGAGAAGCCTCTAATGAAAAGTAAGGGTGTGACAAATCCTGGAGGAGAAACAGCAATGGAAAAACAAAATAAGGGATTATAGTGATGTTAAAAGAAGGCCAAAGTAAACGGAATTGGGAAGACCTGAGTTTTAAACAAGGAGAAAATCTTGAGTAGTCTAAGAGGTGGTTAAGTAAAATTTAGCCATTTAAAAGGGTGAATCCCTCCAATTTAAAAATCATGGATTTGGAGGACTTCGGGGAAAAAAAAAATCTCACCTGAGTCTCTACTATGCAGCGAGTACTTTGTAATTAAATTCTAGTCTGCTGGATTCATATTCTGACAGATATCAGAATCCTTGCCTCATTGCATAATTAGGCAGTAAAATAGAAATGTTCCTTTCTAATAGATATATAAAGCAATAAGGATATTTTAAAATTCCTGTCAAATCACTCCATGTAAATTACCTAATCAGATACCATAGCTACATAATGTAATGTTAAAAACAGCAGAATTACACCATTACAGAAATCAGCTAGCCCTGTTCCAGATTACAGGGTTTTATAATTACAATGTTTCTTCATCAACCCACTCCACTTCATGCTGTCACATATCTTTGGAATTGTTACACACATTTATCTCTGTATATGTTTCCCTCCTCTTAAAAATGCATGTTTTTAAAATAATTTTTTCTAGAAATCCTTTTTTGGTGAATGCTGATGCTGGCATGTTGGATATATACTAGTTAGTGTAATGGTAAAATGGAGGCTCTCTAGAGTACTGTTTATTCACGGAAAACTGAGCAACCTCCTACCCCATCACCACTATATCCATATGTGTAAATCCACAACAGTGGGCAGTTTACTCTGAAAGGCAGACCATGAAAACCTGAATGTTGAGAACTCCTTCCTCTTAAAGATGCTTTGAGGCCTTGACCTAAACTACCGCCAAATGATGTGAGAATGCTGTGATTATGCAAGATTTTATAGGAAATGAGATTAAATGTGGTACTCACCAGCAAGTTACTGTTTAAATACTTAGGAATTTGATAAATAAAATGTTACAGTGCATATAGATCTGAGCTGAATCACATCAGTATTGGTAAGAAACAAATGTATATTGCTTCCCTTTAAACAGGAGTACTTTGTCCGTGGTGTCTTATCTCTTTTGCAAGGAAGAAATCATATAGATGAAAGATCATTTTTGTGCGTGGAATAAAAGGGGATGAGCAAGGCAGTCTTGTGATACTAAGTAGAAGGCAGTTCACACTCAAGTGAGTTTCTATCAAAGATGCAAACATAGCAGTAAGTTCCAATCCCTTAGGCTGGGCTTCTGAAAACCACTGTTTAAAAGCTCAGGTGTTTTAGGTATGTTCATGAAAGACCACCAGTACATGATGGCTGTTCTGCAGGAGGCTATGGCATAGCTGTACCTTGGAAGCAGATGCTTGAGTTGGCTCTGTGTAGCCCCACAAAACAAGAAACAGGGTAGAATATGGTGTGAAAACATCCAAAGTGATTCTGTCTGCTGCACTACTGGAAGCACTATAACCTGATTAGCGCGAAGGATTATATGACTATAGGCCTTACCTCATAGCACAGCTTAAAGATATAACAACATAGGCAGGCATTAGGTGAGCAATTTTTGCTTGTGATGCTTTTCCAAATTCAGTATATTTGAAACTGACTCTACTGATGGACTAGACATTCTAGGAAGGAAAGTATATCTTAATTTCATAATAAAATATATAAATATAATATGATGGACTTTTCTTGTGGAAAAATGTACCATAAAATGAAAAGGTCTTTTATATTTGCCACTTTAATTCTGAAAGAGTAAATTTGATCAAATTTTTGTGAGATTTAACATGCTTAGAGTCAGGTCAGAAGTAGAGAAGAAGTTTTTACAGAATTGCAGCCTCTTTATAAAATACAGTTAGTTTTTCTTTGTCAGCTTCACATCCTTGTTCTCAAATACAAGGTTTTGTGCAATTTGAAAGAAATCAACTAAACTTGTCCTTGCTCTAGTTTTTCCCTGTGTTCAGTTTCATTAAAAACCTTTTTACAATACAAGCTTTTTTCTAGATTTGACAAGATCAAGTAATTGTCTTGTGGTTTTTCTGTACATTAAATGCACAACAAAACTGAAGTAATCCTGTTAATTACTTCAATCAAGGCAGAGGTTTGAAACATCCCAAATCCTCTTTCCCTGCAATACCAAAGGTCCATGATAATGCAAGTGAAGTATAGAAAAAGGACTGAAAATTTTAACATATAGCAATTTCAGTTTACTATTAGTCAGACTCAGCTTAAATAGCAAAAGCAAGAACCGTATGGGTTTTCCTTACAGTGATGAGTTGGGCTGGGTTTTTTGCAAGTATGTGAAGTAAAGTGTTGTTAAGACACATTCATTGAAATGTCTGATGCTTTTAGTCCAGGGCTGGCAGGAAGTCAGTTCAGCCAGCATCTGTCACTGTCATTTCCATATGAAGCCCTAATACTGGAACTCAGTTAAAAGCCAAGCCTCTTATTGTTTCTCTGTCATATTACTGTTCTTTTTTTTTCTTCTAGCTTTCTTCTGTGGAAGTGAAAGTAAGTGGAACCTGCCAGAGTCCAATACTGTCTCACTAGATTCTTATTAGGTATTCCATGCAAGGATGACTTGATGTTTAATTATCAGTTTTACTCATTTGATATATTTGGTGTGCCATGAGATTTTGATTTAGCACAGTGATACAGCAATACACTGAAATGATAACATAAACATAATATCACGAGATGAACGTGATTCCCATTACCAGTCCCTGTATGCTCACTGTCATGATGCTGGGTGTCCACAGTCACTGGGAAGGAGTACATGGGTTGAAGTCAGCTCAAGCCTGTTGCTCTCTTCAAAGTTTGTTTTATTAGTTGTCCAGTTTTTAGGATTTATATTGGGCTGAGCCATGTATACGCTTCCCCGTCCCCACTAATTATCTCAGGAAAGGCTGTTTATACGACCTGTTTGACCCACTGGTACTGCATCATGCCTAAAAAGAAAGGTTACACCTAGCCCTCCCTCTGTTGAAATAATTTCAGTTTGCTTTATGATAACTGATGGTCATTCTTTACGTTATTCCCTGAGCTCATGTCCTCTGAGCTGCCTTCCATTGTGGGGGTGCGCTGGTCAGTCACATTCCACCCCTTGGTTCAGATCAACATTGAACAATTACTGATATTGCATAGTGAGCTTAACACATTCATCATGTGAAGGGCCAGCCCTCTTACAGCACCAAATCCTACAGTCTCAATAGTTTCAGAATTACTTGGGTAGACTTCAGAGCAGTGTTTGACCCTTCACTATTTATTCTGATCTTCAAAATATCTTGGTGACATACATAAATGAATCTTTGGTCAGAATTGAAGTGCTTAATGGAGCATTGGTACTCTAAGAAGGATATTTAATCTAGAAGAATTAATGTTACCATAATGACTGTTTCTTATTTTATAGTGCTAGCATTTTTTTTCTACAGTGCCTTGTCTTCTTTGGAGGGTAATGTAATACCTGAAAACTTGGGTTAAATTTTAAAGATTTTGGCAATCTTAAAGATTGAAGGTGTCTAGGGGGAAAAAGAAAAAAAAGTCTGAAAACCTTAAAGTCATATCATGGACCTTTGGGGTTAAGAAAACATTGAGTTAAAGGCACATTTGACAGCTTTATTTCTGTATTGCTTTACCATTCCTCCCTTTTTCTGTTTCACACTCTTGTTGAACAGGAACTGTTCTCAGTAACAAAACTGTGACTATCTGGGTAAGCCAAAGATCAGGGCTGCTGTTCAGATCTCTCTGGCCCTCAGCATACATTTCTACTGTTCATTCACAACTTTCCTTCCCTCCTGCCTAAAAAGCCTTTACAGCTGACATGAACCAGTTAATAGCAATTCAGAAGGCAAAGTAGTGCTGGTTGGGAAAGGAAATAAATGGAAGACCTGCTCAATTTCCAGCTAATTGGTTCTGTTTTTCTGCTGTTTTTCCTTTTGATACTTCCAAGTTCATTCCCAACCAAGAGTAGAGTCTGAACAAGAACCCAAAAGGAAGTACCAGGGAAGACTGGCAGAAAAGCTATGAGTCTGGTTCACTGGTGTTGTGAACATAACACTGACCCAGACTGAAAGAATGGTTTAGCACCAAAATAAATGCCGTCTTCTATGGGAAATGTGAGGGAGGAAAAGGATGTCTGGCTTACACTGGAGATGAATCTGTTTATACAATGCAATGCAAGATTCCTTATCTGAAGGTGACTTGGGAAAAAAGATGCATCTGTGGCTTAGCCTGAATAAGGCTGACCAGGAAAATTCTCATAAAACACTTTCTTCATAAGAATATAGGAAAGGACCACCTCAGTTGTAGTCCGTTCCTTCAAAGTAACAAATCACTGCGCAGCTGCATTGGAACTTGCTGCTTTGCTGAAATCGGAACGTTTTTGCACAGACCATTTTCATTTCAGCAAAGCTGAGGTAGGGCTCTGACAGATTCCTGCTGGGTTTCTAGCTGGCTTTCCTGCCTCAGCCTTTGGCAAGCTGCCTGGCAGGTTGACAAGCAATAGAGAGCCTGACAAACTAGGGGTTTCTGGCACCTGTGCTCATAGCTCCTTGGTAGGTGAAACTTGCAGGCTTTTTAAGACTCATGATTCCAAGGCAGCTTGGTAGGTGTACTGCTCCAGACTGAGGGCTTGCTTTTCTTTTTAAACTGTGGTGCAAGAATATAACCAGCATGAATGCTGATCACAGATTACAGCTTTTTAAATAGCTTTGCAGAAAGACAGGCAGGAAAAAATTAACTCAAAAGTTTTTATAAGATGTGGAAGGGAAACCTTTCATGCTAAAAGACTTTTCATTTCTTGGTTTGAGAAAAAAATAAATACACGCAATTTTTATTGAATGAAAATATTTATTTGACATTGTTGTTGCTTAATAGCAAAGTCCAAAGTTAAAACTGCAGTATAGTACCACAGTAATAAGACTATCTTAATGGGCTGCTGTATGTTTTTATCAGTATCTGAAAATTAGATATTTTAAATTTTATTATCACGTATGAATTAGTAAATTCATATATGAAGTAGATCAAATGGAACATAGAAGGTTTGTTCTTTGGTGCTTGCCCTGTCTGATAATTTTTTTTTAATCACCGGGCTGTCCTGTTTAGGCTGTGTTCAAGGGAGGGGCAAGTAACAAGCTGCGAAGGCTTGATGAACTAGTCAGTAATAGAATGCTAGCCTGACTTCTGAAATAAAACTGTGGCATCCTCAAATAACTTGTCAGTGGTTATAGATGAATCTAGGAGAAGTGGCAAAATACTAATCGGGGTCTACTATTATGGGTTGTACCATCTAGTCTGATGGATACTAACATTCCTGGTATCAGAGTTAATCAGAATTAGATTTGGTCCTTTTGCAGAAAGAATGCATCTAATCTTTGAAAACACAGCCCCCTCCCAACACCACCTCACTCCCCCATTGAGACACAGTAGCATTATTGTTCTGCAGTCTCACATGTCTTTGACATCGGCATTTCCAGTGTCTGAGGTCCTGTCTCCCAATAAAGACTGACAGAACAGACAGAATGTGGGTTGGTTTTTTTTTTCTTCTTTCCCCAGAGCTATAAACTCTCTGCAACTCTTCTTTCTTGAGGTTGCACTGGGCTTGCTCTCTTTCATTTCACTTCTGAGTGATGGTTCATTTGAAATGTAAATGTATTCTAAGCATTTTTTTCTAAAAGGGATTTGATTTAGGCAGATCTCACCTCTCAATTTTATATATGCCTGAAATATTTGCTTTAAGAGAATGAAATAAATTTGCAGTGCCATCTTGTAAATATGTCTTCAAACCCTGTCAGCTTTCATCACATTTTGATCAACTACCTGCTATTTTGCTAAGCACATGATTTCTGTTCATTTCTTAACATCAAGCAGCAAGTGGCTATGAACACTGTCTTAGAGCATCACAGGAAAAATATTTCCTTTCAATATCTTTCTGCAATTTTTATCCCATCTAGGATGTACATCATACAAACCCTTCTTGATCACTGTTCTAACTTTTCTTTCCTTTCCCCTCCTAAAGATTTTCTGGCTTCTTATCTTGCCCTGGAGCTCTACTGCAATTTCCCATAATATTCCAACCATATATCTTTCCATTCAGTACAAATTGGCAGTGCTGCTGCAGTCAGCATGCATATATCTTTCTTTTCTTCTGCCTTGGGCTGCTCCTCCTTCCAGAATGTATTTCTACACCCTTTTCTGTCTATAGGAATCCATCCTTTCTATGGACTTTGTCCTGGGAGTTAAGTAGTTCTGTCAGTTTCCTGATTAGACCAGGTCTCGCAGGCTGCAATTTACTTCATGTTTCTTCTTAGATTCACATACTTGAGTTCCTCCTTTCTTGTTTATTATGTCTTTTGCATTCTCAGTGAAAGAATGGAAGGATCCCCATGTGATGTGTCACTGTCTTCTAAATGATCATTCTTAACCCCATCTTTTTCACTTGCTAGCCATGGCCTCATTATTTCTTTCTGGTTCAATAACAGTTATCCATCAGTGGCTTTTTCCCTGAGTAATGTAGGTCTCCTTTTTATCCTTTTAAACCCTTTTATTCTATTTCAGATCCAATGTCTATGGTATCTACCGTGAAAAGTTAATACAAGTCTTCTTCCTTTATCGAAATAAGTAGATAATTCAATATAGAAAGTTTAAAACAAAAGTAAAAAAAAATCCACTAAAAAGCTGCTTGAGTTACATTTCCCTTAACCTGCATTTGTAATTATGTCCTCCTTATTCTACCAGCCACACTTTCACCTAACAAAATGGCAGTTTTTATAAAAATATTTTAACTGCCAATTCCAGCCTCTCAGAATATTAGCAGCATTTCTGTAGTGTTGCTATAGAAAACAATTTAATTTCTGTGTGAGAAACAAAATTTTTTACTGTGTTTTGTGCTATTGGATCATTAAAAGGCATTTCAAATGAGGCAAGGGTCAAAAGAGAACTTAAGTTTAGCTTGATCAAAAGCAGAAGCAAATCAGTAGAACCAGCATACATGGTCAGGAACAGCAGCTAAGGTATGTCTTGCATTAACTTCAGTGATCCTGCAGGAATATTGCACTTTAGGGTAACCACAGGCAAAATCTGCTAGGTATGTCTTGTACTCTAGGAATGGGGTGGAAGATTTTACGTAGGCATGTCCCCATAAGGGCTCTGATTAAAATAGGAAACTAAAAGCCTCAAGCAGCATAGTTAAAGTTTACTTCTCTTACCTGACCTGCCAGCCCATAAACCTTTCCAGCTCTGGCCCAACAGGGATTTCAGTCGTTTCTACCACAGCCAAGAGATCAGCATGAAGACTAGAATCTAGCTATGTACTGTATTGTTCTTGGATTAGTTACTGCTCAGTGATCTTCATGATATTCTCTGTCTCTTTTGGAACTACTTCCCACTGTTAATGGTTCATTATAATTCTGTTGAAGGCCATGGAATCTACAGGATCATTGTCTGCTTAAATTATTTATTTTACTGATTGTTTCTGGACAGGCCTGTTTTTAGTGTTGCTCGTCATGCACAGAGCTTACCCTAGGGCATATCCAATAGTCATCTATTCTGATTCCTAACATATGTATGTGGAGGCTTTCACGTGGGGCTAGGAGATCGCAGTTTGTGATGGTAGTGTTAGCACAACAGTTTTCCTATGCTCCCTTTGTGTTACGCGTTCTCATTCCAGTAGAGTATTTTTTTTTCTATACCATCTTTCTGAGCTCCTGCTCCCCACTCTGTCCAAACATGGGGAGCAATCTTGCAACAAAAATAATTGCAAACATACCCTGTCAGTGCAGCAAAAAGAACAGTGAGCTTGTGAAGCTCTGTTTTGACACACAGCAGTAGGACATGTACTGACATATATGTAAAAGTCAGTCTGAGGTGGTTATTCTTTTTTAGCCAATAGAAGTGTATGTCTGTTTAATTAAATGTATTTTAAATTATAATCTCAGTGCTATTGTGCTTTATGACAATTGCAACAGGAAGAAACTCCGTTGGTTCTCTAAGTTGATTTCTGCTGAAATGTTAGATAGAAGCATAATTGCATAATCCATATAATTGCATGTTGCCCTCATATGCATTCAGAACTGATTAAAATAATCTCTTCTGCTATCCTGTTTGTATATTCGTAAAGGTCAAATGTGTTATTAGGCTTGACTATTCAGCTGCAGGATATAGAGAACTTTTTACAGCATCTGTAATGTGATACACACAGAAGCCTTTATGCTTACAAAATGACACCTACTGGCCCCGAGGGTCACAGGCATGTTTTTTGTTATCTATTTCATTGCAAGTTGTGATGCCAAATCTAGTTGAGCCAGACGATAAAGCATGAACCTGAATGGAAAGCTATGGTGTTGCCTTGACGATGCTTAATATTGAAATGCTGTTAGTCTTGAGTCAATTATCCTTTTTTTGGGGATCTTTACACTCATGTTGCATTTGGAACACTTACCCCAATAGTTATTTATGGGGAAGTATATATAATTCTCTTTATCTTTCCCCGCTCTTTGAAGAAGTAGAACATGGTTCACAATACATTAAGTGCAGTATATTTGAATGCTATAGCTGTTTTCTCTGGGCCTGTAGACCAGCTACAACTGACTAGTACCCTGCCAGAATAGCACTTGGACACATGAACCCACCCATATTCACAGAAACACCAGAACACTGTGTGAGAGCTGTATTTCAGGTAGTTTTGACAAATACTTTTTATGTTCCAGAGAAGTCAGAAGGACACATTTTGTCTTTGAGAAGTGTGGTGACATAAATGTATTCTGTCTATTTCATGTTGACCTATGCATCTAGATGTAAAGAAACCGTATTGACAGCGACCTTCTGATACCACGTAAGGTATTTGAAATGTTACTCTAAGCTACATCCCTGTTTTAATATGGAAACTGGAGGAATTGGAAATGTGTAATCCTGCAAGATACCAAACATGTGAAGCAACAGTGGTTTTGATTCAGGGCTGGGCCTGAGGAGGTATGAATTTCATTGCCAGATTTAGAACAGATTCCCTATGTTATTTTTAAACAAAAGATTTTGTTCATTCAATGCCAGAGCGCTCTCTTTCTGTAAAGAGGTAAAAAGTATTGCAGTGCTGCTTGCAATTTTGTGCAGTCTTCTCTGGTATCTGTCCGTGCTTTTATTTAAATTAGAAGCCCCTTTGGCACTGCTGCTCTTTGTACTGTTTTGTACCTTCTGAAAGGTCTGGTCAGGAGCTTCCCAAATCAGGTCAAAGTTGATTTGTTACTTTTGAAAGGATATGAAACACTTAAGCAGACTGACTTTTCTATGGAAGGTGAACTTCTAAGGGACTCTTCAGTAACACAAATCCAAGGGGGTGTTTAGATTTGTTCTCAGTGGCTCCTGCATAACCAGCATCGACTAGCAGCTACCAGTAGGTGGAATGAGTTGGTGTTTTTGTCCCATTTTCTCTGTTTTGCGGTTACCTCCTCCTCTTAATCGATAATGCTGAGGTTATTAGCAGTCTCTGGAAAGTCCAAGAATACAACAATATCGAAAGCTTGTGGGTGAGGTGATAAAGGCTGAATGATGGATTACATGGGTATTCCTAGGCAGCCTTTGGTTGGCTTGTACCTTCAAACACCTCCTATTTTGGTTATTCTGTAAATGAATACACACGGTGATTTTTTTTTATTATTATTATTCTTTTTTCCTTAATAAATGGTTTTAACAAAACAAATTTTCAGGATTCTGATCTTGGTTCTGTCAAACAGAATAGTTGCACTGAATTAATACGATACAATGGAAAGATCAGACCCTTTCCATTATTTCTTATTACTCTATCCCCTTGTAGTCAGAATCTGGTGGCCCTCTGGGAAAAAGAGTTCAGACAGTGTGAAATAAATTCATTCTGGCAGTTACTTCTCCCATTTCCACATCCAAAACTCATTAGAACTAAACGGAATTCTTCAAAATGAAATAAACTTTCCTACTTTGACAGGGATTTGGATCCATTCCCCTCTTTATATGGCACCTTTTACATCCTTCAGATGTTACATCTCAGTTCTTGAAAAATGAATGAAATGGGAAAATTCAGTGTGTGTGTTCTCCACCTCTGTTGGCCGATTATCTTTTGCATGGCTGTGCCAGTGACAAATCACAAGCTGCTCCTTCACAAGCCTGTGAGTCCCACCTGAAGATTTTTGCTGTCTGAACCTAGTTTTAGATTACATTAGTTTGAGCCATGTTTACGTTTCCAGTGTATGAAAAAAGAGAGACAAACGTCTGTATTTTAGAAGCTACTTCTACTGCATGGGAAATACATAAACTCTATATACTGGTCTTCAATGAAGTCTAAACAATACGTACTCTCTAATGGCACCTGCTGGTATTACCGGTATTAACTACCTGCCTATGACTATCCATGGACACCTTTAGAGAGTATTCATGGATCAAGTATCCTCTGCAGCAGCTTTGCGATTAAACAAAAGCAGTCAAAGCTTTATTAGCTATCCCTGCCTTCCCTGGCCATTTGTCTCCTCCCATTTTAACATAATTTACTAGTGTTTTCTCTTATATCTAAGAATATGGATTGTATAGACTTGGATCTGATTTGACAGGGCAATTGCATTTGGTCAGTGCACTGGTGTGGTGCAAGTTAAAATACTCTGTTTAATTCTCCTGAAAGTTTATGGGTTATATCACTTCTGTGGGTTTTGAGAGAAATTATCGTGTTCCTTTGTTTTGAAGTTCCCGCTGTTTTCATTTTTTCCTTGGGTTTATCTTGGTTTTGTTTTCATTTTGGTTTTCTTTGTTGGTGGATCATGGAAGGAGTACTTGAGCTATCCTACAGATCTTTCCCTCTGCTGTTCTGCTATGTGGGAGCAGCTGATCTATGCTAACTTCAGACCCAGCTATGAATTCTTACAAAGAGCAGCGGCTAATCTTTCCTATCTGTAATCTCATGACTCTTCAGAATGTTACTTCACCCTGCCTAGCTTTTCCATTATCCATTTACTGTCTCCGCTTCAATACAATTACCTCTCACTACTCATCTTTTTTATGAAATAAATGATGTCTTTTCTTGTTTTTGAAAGAAACTTATCTAATATTCTAGCTTCTCAACTTTTATATAAGTCAGTGCTGTAAGCAATTTGTGGACAAAAGCAAGGACTTTTTTTTTTTATTTTCCTGAATACACAAGGTTGAAAGTAAAGAGGACTTGATATATATCAACTTCAATCCTTCCATGGATACAAATAATAGTCCACAGAATAGGTTTTTTTGGGTTTGGATAACATCTTCTGTAATAAGTTGGATATTTTATAAGGGTATATCTCAGAAGTAAGTATTTATATATGTGTGTGTGTGCACGTGTGTGTGTGTATATGCAGTAGGTAGTTTATATAAAATAAAAAGTATTAAACAGAGCACAAAAAATCCAGTTGGCATTATATATAATGAAAAAGAGGTAGAAGATAACAAATTCTAGGGACAAATCATAGTGCCTGCATATGTGATGCAGCAGTTTAGGCCCAGAGATGCTTCTGCAATTGCTGTTGGAAGCAGAAGCTTCCCTTCAGCTAGGAAAACAAATAGGTCACTGTTTTGAAAACAACTGAAACTTTTTGAGGCAATACCTAGACTGATTCTGTTCTCATTAGCATAGCTTTTCAGCCCTCAACTTAATCGGCCTCAATTATTGTCATATAACTCCAATCTAGTGGCACTTTAAGCCTGAGTAGTATAAATTACAGTGAGAATGGATTTGCAAACTTGATTTTTATTATTATTATTATTATTTTTAAAAACAAACCCTTACAATACATGGAGAGGTATGCTTTTTTTATAAAAAGGTGGGGGGGGGGGGCAGGGGGGGGGAAGACAACTCTGTATATCCCAAATGTTGAACTGATACTAATTGAAAGGACAGAACTGGCTCAGAAATGTTCATGGGAACAAAAGGTGATCATTCAAATGGCAAGGTTACGATAAGCCTCTTTCACCATTTTCTTACAGATACTCTCCTCAAGTGGGAAATGCCTGATGTTTAGCAGCTGATCAAAGTTAGCGTGCAGTCCCTGAACAAGATCCTGTAGGAAACAGCTTCTAGAAATTGCTTCTAGAAGAGCAGCAGCTACTTCCAAAGGGAAAGGTAAGCCTTGTTATTTGAAACAGTATGTGCTTTCCCTGGAGTTAAATACAGCAAGAGCCTGAGAGGTATTTATCAGACTACAGAAACATCGCCCTCTTCTGGGAACAGAAATAAGTAAGTTGTTGAGGATGTTTTTCAAAAATGCAAACGAGGTGTTTTGAACTCTTTTATATTTATGACTGTATTACTTTGAGGCTGTTAAGAGTTTTAATTTTCTGGTTACCCCACCTGCTGTTTCGTTATTAAAGCTTTAGGTCTGATTAATCAAAAAGGTATTCTGCAGTCAGATCACATAAGTTCCATAAAATTTGTATGCATGAGTATACTGTGGAAGCTGTTCATGACTGAAATAATTTTTAAAGTTTCTGATATGGGTCTAAGCGTCTTATGAGAAAGCAGTATGGCAAAACAGGAGTTTTGCCCCTAGAGTCAAAACATGCTGCTGCTGAAGAACTTCCTTTCATATTAAACACACATTCATGCACACACACACTACATGCAAAGAAAAAATTCATGTGACAAGTTATTTTCATGAACGCTTAAAGATGTAGTATACCAAAGGAGTAAGGCTGACAAAATGGCAAAAATAAAGGAAAATCTTGGCAAATTCAACCCCTTACATCATGTAGTTTACTGCATGCAATTTCATGCCTCTAAGAGAAAATGTCATGGAGCCACTTGTTTTAAAACACAAATATTCTATAAGGAGAGTATTGATGAATCTTCACGCTTCACCTAGCTGAATTCTGACATAAAGATGCTTATTGGTCTTTCACTGGCTCCCAATTTTGCTGAATACTTTTCTCACAGCAGAAAGCATGGTGAAAACTTCTTTTGCAGTTCATGTTTTCATGAACGTCTTCATCTGATAACTGAATAGTAAAGCCTTCACTCTTTCATGTAGCCTAAGGATAATTTAATTCTTTAGTCTATTCATAATTCTTGCTGTGGAAATTATTCTTCCCTGGCTTATGTTTGTACAGAACCTAGCACCAGAATGTTGCTGTGTATCTGGACTTCTGTTCTTTACTGCAGTCATTTATAGCTTGTATGGGAGACTGGGTAGGTAAGCTTTCTTGTGCTCATTAGTTATTTTCCCATACTGGTGCTGCCTCATCCAGCAAGTATAATGAGGTAAAAAACGGCAGCAGCTCTGCAAAGCAAGTTTGAGGACAGTATTGTCCAGACTGAAGAGGGACAGTGAGGCTCACACTGCAGACAGTATTTGTTTGTTTTACTTTCGCAATACAAACAAATACTAGCAGTTATAGTGTAGGTGGGTAAATGCTTCAGAGTAATGGTTTCAGTGCAGCTGCACACTGTAAATCACAGCTTTCTCTAGTCTATTAGATGGGACAGAACAAAACCAGCTTGTCTAATGTCTGGAGCAAATCAGAGAAACAGTTAATATTAATTCATGAGGAACATAATATAGGTAGTCTGTTAAGATTCAATTTACAAAGCATAATTTCCAATCAAATGAGTTACTTTCTAAAGAAATAAAATGAACTTGCTTTTTGGAGCCCAGTCCTTAGCTGACCTTTCTGGTTGCAAAGCAATTATTTCCATGTACAGTGCTTTGGCAGTATAAAAAGCGCTGTGGAATGGCAAAAAGTTGTCTGAAACTTAGTGACAGTGAATGGAATTTTTAAAAGGAAGAAAAACAACTGCTAAAAATAGAAGCGCACCTCACAAAATCTTATTCAGGTCTCATGTAATTAACTTCATCCTGAAGTAGGTGAATTGGATCCCAGTACATGTGTGTCTGAAATTTCTTCCTTACCATTGCAGGCTGCATGATATGACTGTGTGAACATTTCTGTACATCCTTAACTTCTCCTTAGTAGTCTGATTGCTTTTATCAACTATTACTGGTCTTTTCACATGCATGTGTCATTTTTCTGATTTGGAGCTTACCAGGGTTGTTGCTGCTTCCTCCTGGGAATTATGGACTGATACTTGCTTTACTGCTTCCTGTGAAGTCTGAAAGACTTAGACCACTGTGTCAGGGAGTGGCAAGAGTGGGCTTCTCTGCAAGGAAAAGTGACAGCAAAGGCAGATGGGGCAACAGTCTCTCTTGAGCAAGAGCAGCAGGTCTGGTGACAGTACCTAGGGCAAACAATCATCAGACAGGCCTGTAGGATGAGGCAGGTTTGAAGTCAAGCCAGAAAGTCAAGTCAGCAAGGCAAGTCTGGGATCAGAGAGGCACAAAGCTGGGCACACTGTCACCTACAGCATGACAAGGCTATGAGCTTCAAGGCAGCTTGTGAGTCAAGGGGAAGAGACCCCCACAAATAGGGCTTCTCACAGCTACTTCTTGCACAGCTCTTTCTCAGAACTTAGCAGTTTTCATAGCAGCCTGATCCAAGGTTACACAGCTGGTGCCATAGCAGAGTGATCTTGAAAAGAGGTAGCTAAACCTCTCCAAGAGAGCTTGCAGAGCTTGTTGGTGCACTCAAGTTGCTGACACACTAACAGCTGGATTGTTCCTCCATGAGGGCAGGAGAATGCTAGAACCCTTATTGAGGCAGCTGCTAGCTGCCTTGTGCCAGCCTTGTGCTTTGTACTTACGTAGGGAAATTGGCTGGGTAGAAGTTGGAAAACTGAAGGAGTATTTGGTCTGAACAAGATTCCCCTCCCCAACAGTTCTGGCCGTGTAACCACTCGCACTTATGTGCTGTTTAGCTCAAAGAAAGAGTGCCATTTTCTGAACATGTTTGATCTAGCTAGTTAAAGACTAATACCAAGCTCCTGGAACAAGTCATCCAGCTCCAGATGGCTAACCACATGTTTTGACAGTAGTACCATGAGAGGAGGATGCAGTGTGACAACATATCTGGCCTCAGACCGTGTTTCATATCCCAGTGCTATCTTTGGCAGAAAATCTGGTTGGCTGAAACTTAACTTTAGATATCAGAAGCCCAGTGCTGAGTATCAGCAACATCATTTAGCATTTTCAGCGGAGACTAGAATGGACATTAGGCTCCTTGAATTTTATTGTACCAGTGAGTTACATGCATCTCACATTGCCTGCCTTTCTCTCCTTTGCCCTCACAAGATGGCCAGTTACTCTAAAGAAGTCTTACTTGAAAGAAAATTGCATATAGACTATTTACAAACATTTCAGCCTTTGAAACTCAGAATTTCAGCCTCCTTTCTTATACCCTGTGAAAGTAATAATATAAGGAGAGATTGAATCTGAAACTTGTAGTAATAAGCTACTCAATGAGGCACCTTGGAGGGATTTGATATATTAAATAGTATTAAAATAGATTCTAAGTAATGTAAAGGTACACCAGAATGTTTTCAGGGGAGTGTCTCATGGTATACATATGGTGCTTGGCCTGTGGAGAAAAAGAGAGTGTTGCAATTTAGCATGGAAGCATGTTATATTCAGCATCCTGTGTTGAAACTAAAGAAACTATGGTTCAACCTAGCACCGGTCATTTCTGTCATCTGCAAAGATCAGCTTTCAGACCAAGAATGAGACATATTTTTAAGGCTTCTGTTCTGTTAGCTCATGTGGTGTTCAAGGTTCTGAGCTTTGTCTGAGCAACTGTGTGCATCAGAACAGGCAACAGGTTGCTTTCATTTAAACTCTTTTCAGGAAGATCACAGGAAAACTTTGCTATTTGTGATGCTCAGTGATGATTTTATTGTTATTTTTTTCAATTGCATGGGCTGCAGACATCAGTAAGAACAAGGTTTTCCCTCCTGCAGACACTCCTATCATCCTTTTAAAGATCTCAAAAATAAGCAAGGTTGTTTTAGCATTTAGCTAACTTAAGGTATAAAAAACTATTTCTACTCGTATCTTTCTAAAAATGGGTTTAACATAGAAGTATGTAAAAAATGATCTGGAGAATGTTATGCTAATTTTGTACTTATCCACAAAGTAAGCATTAGAGCTTTCAGTCTAAGAATCCCAATTAGTCTGTGAATGGTTTTGGGGTAGTGTCATTTTGCCCCCTGGCTAAACATAACCTCTTGTATTTGAACTCCTAAGAAATACAACTGTACATAAGAGAAAAGAAAAAGCTGTTCTGGGAAATAGTTTCAAAGAGGCAGCCTGATTGCTAAAGCTCTTGTAGAGAGGGAATGGGTTTTCCTATTATTTCTTCTGACCCCAGCTCACTCGGTGATGCTTTACGTCCTGAGGTAATGAGTAAAGGAAAAGGAATGGAGGGATGAGTTAGTCTTTTGAATTCAAAATCCAAGTGGATGTTCATGTCAGGAAGACAGTAGGCTACCCTTGCTGTGCAACTGATGGAAGACAAAACCAGAATAAGATTCAAATCCAATTGCACCTTCCTATGTTTCTTCATCTAGCCCTCAAAAGTCACTCTTGTACTTGGAACTTGGGCAGATATTCATGCCTTTTAACTTCAGATATCAAATTTAGTTAAGTTAGGGGTCTGCATTTTCTATATACTTAACAGAAAGAGATCAGTTGCTAATTTATAATACTGTCACTTATCTTTTGGAAGCTCCATATAATTATTTTAGCAACTCGGGTATATAAGTCTGAAGCTTAAAATTAGTAAAGTTGTCATCTTTCAACAATGTGAGCACACATCTTTTAAATACGTTTTGTGACCTATCAGAAAAACAACCTTTTCCTTTTGGCCCTTAAATGCTTTGGAGTTTTGAGTACTGTGGAAAGGATATGTTCAATTTGCATTTTTGTGAAGTGACATGAATTAATATGCCATGGTAAGCATAACTGCTACAAGTCCTAGGTTGTAGCTAGGTATATCATACATATTGTGTGAGATCAGTATGATAATCCTCCAAATGGTCTTTACAGAAAACCTTCACATCTGATCAAGTCCAAAAAAGCGAAAACAACTTCCTATTGTTAGGGTTTCTGGTTTTGTTCTTAGTAATTAAAGGCAAGATGAGATAAAACAGAAGTTTATCTGAGCTGAAAATCAAAGACAAGTATTTTGGCCTCGAGGTCCTCACTGGTGGGACAAGCTCCATCTCTGAAGAAAACCTGCTCTGCATGTTTTACACGATCTTTGATGTCACCTGGAAATTATCACTTTGTAGTTTCAGGCTCATCTGTGTTTTAAACCTTTATGGAAGTAATATCCACAAAGGAAGAATACTTCTTAAATGAAGTAATACTTCATATGGAGTTGAATAGACTTCAGTCAGCTGGTCCTGGAGCTTCATTTTCCTCTGTGTAAGCTGTGAAAAGCCAAGTATTGCCAATGATCTCAGTTTTGATAGACAGCATAAAACAAATGTAGTAGGTTTATCAGAACCACAGCAGTACTGGGTAAGGGAAAAACTGCTGTGATAGTGAGTAGGAAGTAATTTGCCAAGAAGTAATGGAAAAATTGCATGGAGTGTAGGAACACAGGGTGTAAAATGTTGGTCCCCTTTTTGGTTTTAGCTGTCTCTTGAGTATAAATGTGTAATCTAACAACTTGGGTTAAAAATAGTGATCTGGGGAAAAATATCAATATTCATTAAAAAGCAGTGAATTACAGACTTGCAGAACAGTTAAGGTTGGAAGGGACCTCTGGACATGATGTATTCAGTCTTCACTGCTGAAAACAGGGTCAAATTAATATCAACTTATAAAATAATGAGTTGTTATTTCTTCCACTTCAAATTCTATCTGTTGCATTTACTTCTGGCTAAAAAGCTAGAAACTAAAAATGTGAACTATTAAACCAGTTTTCCCTATCTTACCAACTACTGCCTGATTCGTATCTATGGTCAAGGGCTACACTACCAGTAGCGCAAAGAGACTTTGCAAAGTCAAAGGGAGCCCAAATTTGCACTTCTTTCCAGTATCAGAACATTTCTAGTGACTGAGTTGTGTGGTGGACGGTAATTTTTGTTGTAAATTGCTGGGAATTCACGCTTTCTGTGTTTCTCTGAGACTCAACTTTGTCTTAGAAAAGTAAGGTAATAATAAAAATGTATTTTCCTTATTTCCTTACCGCTGTATTGAAGTGGTAAGAAAATGGGTGACTATTCAGCTATGTTTTGCCCATGTTTGGTTTCTGTAACAATCTTCTGCCAGTACCACTTTGAGTATTGTGCATAGCAGTGCAAACAATTTTCCATTTGTCAGATCTCTCACGTAAGGATACACAACAGTGTGATGGGACAGGACTACGAACTTATTCAAAGTTAGTCTTGTAACTTCCAATTGTTCTTTGTAGCAAAGGGGACCAATTCTTTTCTTCCAAAAAACTTCAATATACTGTTGTACTAATAACAGTCTTGCTCCTAGCAGCTATACCATGCACAGAGTTCTTGTGGATAAAACTCCTTGCTTCCCTGAAAACAATTCTCATCCTAAACCAAGTTGTGCATGCATTTAAGATCAAATTTTACCTCTGAATTGTTTTTTAGAATGTTGCTTAATGTGTTGCCTGAAGTAGTTCAGAAATACTTTATAACTGGAAGTTCCTGGCTTCAGTTCTATTATCTGGGATAGATCACTTGAGTAAAATACATGTATTGAATTTTTTAAAGTACATTTTGGCTAGAAGTTGGATATGGAGGACATTATACATATGCATTAAAACTGTTTGTATGCAAAATCTTGAGAAATAGGAATAGCAGGTCCTCTATGTGTGAGGATTGCAGCATCTATTTCATTAAAATACACATACAAAGGTTGTGCCTGTTTCATCAGCTCCATGCTGGCATAATATTAGTATTTAAAATTCATTGATACTCTCTCAGTGATTTGGAATTAGATACCATTTCGTAGGAAGCAGGAGTGTGTTCAGATTCTGCGGTGCTGGGTGGAATACGCAGTAGATTCTGCTTTGCATCTTCTGCTCCACCTGCTCATCAGTGCATCTCTCAATGTGAAAGACGTTACAACCTTGGACAGATACCAAACCTGGTGACTGAGTACTCCTCCTTGAGGAAGCTAAGCAGAATTCTAAGGAGAATTTCTGCTAATAGTCTTAGGAAACCACTTCGGGCTTTATCTTAGCACTAGGGTATCCTGACACTAGTGACACTTTTCCAAGTTTCCTTAGGGGAGGCTGCATACTTTAAAGGAACATTAAAGTTTAGAATTCTCCTATTTGGCACATGGATGAATAATCAAGTCCCAGCTAGACAGGCTCTGCCTGGGGATTTCTATATGTATGTCTCTAATAACATAGTAAAGTATGCAAAACCTCTTGTCTTAATTTATGCAAGGGGCATGTGTTGGTCAGTCTTAAAGCTTGCCAAAAACTTTTAGTGAGTTTAAAATTCATCAGAACTTCAAAGAGTCCTAGGTCCTTATCAGATCAGGAACGAGGGAGTGAGTAGGACTCAGTATGTGCAGCATTTTCAGGTCATTTTGTGATTAATTTTTAAACCTCTCACTTCCTAACAAGTCCAGGGCAGTAGTTTGTAACTGACCTTGTAATGGAATAATTTACACAGTTTATCGTCAAGCGTGGAATGATGCCAACTTGAAACCACGGATGCTTCTAGTAAAACTGAACTGTCATTCCTATCAGCCTGCACTTGGTCCTTTCAGAAGCCTGAGAAATCTTCCTGCCCCACCTCGTTGTCTTACTTTGGTAGGTGAAAGCTAACAAGGGCAGCTTGCCTGCATCCTCTTTGTCCTGTATTCCTTCTGGCATGTTTCAGAGATCCTTTCAGCTTAATTACCCTTTTTTCTTTATTTTCTATTGATCCCTCTTGGAATTTTGAGGTGTGTGTGTGTTAATGTTACATTTGCTTTGGTAGTAAAGTGAGTATAAGAATTGCCTGCTTTCCACCAGTCTGAGGCTTCACTGCACCCTGCACCACCATTCAGAGCTCCTTCAACCATGCTAGTGCCACTGTTTGCTTTTCATTTTGTCAGTTATATCTCTAAAATCACCCAGGTTAAAAAAATCCAAAAGCAGAAGTGGTCCAGAGAGGGACTGAATAGCTAGGGGAAGGGGAAAAGGGCAATTCTTAAGCTATTCCTGCTGCCAGTATGATGATGCATGAAACTGTTCCCTTATCTTCAGGTGAAGGCAAAAATGTAGTACAGAAGTTACAGGATACAGTAGACTTTGATAGGTATTGTGTATCACTGCAGTTCTCCCTGCTTTGCTGTCAGTCACAGGCTATGAATGTGCCAGATACAGCTTGATGTATAGTATTTGAGTTGATTCATTACTCAGCCCTCTAACTGCAGCCATATACAAAACAGGCTCAAACTGCTATTCCTTGACTGAAAGATTACTGCCTGGAAAATGGATGCAAATACAGTTATAAGAGGCAAGGCAAGCAGGTAGGGTAGATAAGAAATGCTTGAATCTTCTGTCCTGTCCTAACGGTTCGTTTGTGCTTTTGGCATTGCAAACCTGACCCAAATGTCTCTCTGTGTTGTAGGTTCCTGTGTGATGTTACATACATTTGTTATAGTCTCCAATGCATAGATGTAGGCAAAAATTGTTACATAAAGTGGACGATAACCTGAAGTCAGGAAAAAACTTAGTGTGTTTGTTCAACATAGTTTGGTCAAGAGTCTATTGCCTGTGTGCTTAGTCCAGGTGAGAAGTTTGAGTAGGAGGGAATCCAGGGAAGTGACAAGCAGAGAACCCTGGCTGTGATTAAGCCTTGGAATAAATAGGAAGAACAACAGAGAGCTGGTGGTGACAAGCCTGACATGAAACGAAGAGAGCAGAGAGAGCTTCTCTAATATATTGTAAGGTGTGGTACAGTTAGGAAACTGGTGAAAACTTGACAAGTGAAGAAAAGAAGGGAGAAATAATACCATTGGGACTCCTGGCAGTGTGTATTTCCACAGGGGAAACACAACAAAGCTCTATGGATATTGAAAAGCACAAAAATTAGAACCAACTGGCGTTCCAGACTGCAGGGAAAACTACCTGCTGTTTAACACATAAGGTCACCACCCTCAAACAAAACCAAAAAAAAACTCTGTCTGTATATCATCAGTCTAATGACTGCATTAATATGTACAGATATTCATAAATGCAAGATCCATTTGAGTGGTGATTTCCGTTCTTGGGAACCTTGATTTAGTACCAATGTTTCCCTCTCTCTAATGCAGAAAACACCAAAGTCCCACCAAAGCCTTTTATTTCCAACAGTATTAAAAGGAAGAAGAAATCTCAGAACTGAGCTAGAAAAAACCCGCTGGTTTACCAATGTTAAGAATTTATTGGAGAGGAAGAAGTTTTCTTGCGGACAAATCACTTATAATCTTTGGGATTATGACAAGATACATCCACTAAATGTGTGCCTCAGAAAATTAGTCAGCTGTTATGTAATTTCCCTGGACATATTTTGAAGAAGTATGGGATATTCCCTTCATGAAAAAGGGGGAAGAGGTGAAACGGGGTATGAGACACATTTTAGAGTGATAACCTTTAGGGGTTTTTTTTGTTTGTTTGGGTTGTTTTTTTTTAGATTCTACCCTTTGAAATTGGTATAAATATTGCAAAAAGGCAATGCCCTGACAGTTATTTTAGGTTCCGCTTTTTACATTGCTTTTATAGTCACAGATTATCTTCTGATACCATGGAGAACTGATGCAGAGAATCTTTCATTCCAACAACTGTTGATCAGCAATCTTCACTGTAAAAAATTAAGTCCCAAGCTTTTACTGGTGTAAAATGGGGTAGATTTATTTATTTCAGTGGCATTAAGCAAACCTACACCATTTGAGGATTTCAGATTATTGCATCTAAAGCTGTATATTATAGCCCTTAAATATTTCATCAATGATGATGATAAATGGTATCAAGATCAGTTACATTGCATTAAAAATTCTCAATTCTTTAAAAGCATCAGCTTATTTGTAACCACTGAGGACTTTGGAATGCTGGGGGGGAACCACAAAACCTCTTTTCAAAAGAGATTTTTGCTAAAACCAGAAAAAAGTCTATCAAGAAAAAGGAGAACAATACAATATAAAATAAAATATTATAAAGTGAGTAAAGCTGTGGTTTTGAGGTTTCTTTGTCTCTAAGGGAAAAAATTCTGGAACAGAATAAAAATTTGCACAAAGAATCAAAAATTACTCGGGGCGGGGGGGAAGCTGAATGCATACTTTTGAGAACAAAAAGATTATCACTGAGGAAGAAAAACAAAGGAGGTTTCAGAGATTCCTCAAAGATTAAGGCAATTGTGATAGCAGTTTACAAAAACCCTTTCAAGCCAGGTTGCAAAGAGGGAAAAAAAAAAAGCTTAAGACATAACTCAAGAATGGAAATCATCCAGTTAATATAAGGAATTTGGACTAGCCATGCATCCCTGTGAAGGGTAATAAAGTGTATTTAGAGGAATTATTGGCTAACTAGCGTGGTGTCTTTCAGCACTGTTTGATCTTTTAATGAAAGGTCAGCAGGGGACACCCAGTTAGTTTTGACTCATTGCCACAAAGAAGTGGTCTTCTGATTTATTGTATTTTTATCCAGGTGGTTAGTATGGCTAGTCACTGCTTACCTGTTACTGTAGCTGACACTGTTCATCATTATTATTTATTACCAGCGTGTCAGAAAGCCCTGGCATGGTACAAAGGAGAACAGAGAGAGATGGTGTCTGTCCTGGAAAGTTTACAATTTGTATAGTGAGAGGAGAGAAATGGGTGATTTTAGGTTATACAGCTTACCATCCTGAAGTCCTTAACGAATCACGTGAAAAAGCCTGTTTCTCCTCATTAACTGCAGAGTGATTCTACAGTGATGAGCTCTGCCATAGGATCTACACTGCTCTAAGTGAGGTGGATGTCCCCCAGTATGTCAGTCATAGCCATGATAGGATGTCATGGCTGACTGGTGCTTAAATCTTCGGCAGCTTTGTATATATGTCATGTGTACATGTATTTTTGAGGGAAGACAGTTGCAGGCAACATGGCAGAGAATGGTTGAAGGGAGAATAATAAAGATATTTAAAGCAGTTTTCTGAAAGTTGAAGGTTGTCAGTGTAAAGTGTCTAGGCTTTCTCTAAGTAACTCTGAGCACTGAATGAACTCTAGGCAGGCTCTGTCAGACTTCCTTGCACCAACCTTTGATCTCTGTGCTGCAGCATACATTTACAAGCATTACAGTTTATACAGTATACAGTTTGTATGCTGGGAGTTTTTTTGTGTTGGCTGTTTTGTGTGTTGGTGGTTTTTTTTTCTCTCTCTCTGCAAAGGAAAGATCTTGGTAGAACATGTTCTGTGATACAGTAAAAAATACCAGAAAAATAAAAATTAAGGCTTATATTTTCCTTAGGGCCATTATGGGACTGGTGACATCTCCCTTACTGGCAAGAATGGACTTCCTTTTGATCAGGAGGAGAAGCCTTGCTGATCTTGGCAAAAACAGGTCCCTATGTGGGCTGAGCTGCTGAGGCAGAGTGGAACAGGTAAAGCCAGAGCAAGGGAAAAGAGACTAGGTCAGTGGTCTAATCAGATCATCAGAGGTAGGAGGATCCAACAACAGATCTTCAACACAAACAACCTTGGGACAGTACAGCCTCCTAAAGCAAGTTGGGCTAAAAAGGTGAGTCCTAACCCATAGCAAATAAAGTAGTGTGACTGCAAGATAAAAATATAGATATTTTAATGTACAAACTAGTTGTACTCACATTCTGGTTTTATGCTTGCTTTGCTTCCAGAGAGTTTCACTAATAGGCCTGTTCACTGGACAAGTGCATAAAGCTTTCTTGATGCATGTGCATTAACATATATTAATTAAGATATCCTTCTCTGAGTTAACTGATTATCCACAAACCAGCAGACTGGGACCTCAACACAGAATTGATTGTGCCAGGTACTATAGAGAATTCATGAAGCAGTTTGCTACAAGTAAGTGGAGAGGATACTTGTTTCTCCAGGACCTGTTGTTCCTTATTTTCCTATTGTCTTGGAGGTGCCAAACCCAAAGGATTTGTTGCTTCTGTTAGATCTGCAGAGGTCTCAAAGTGATTAGTGGAGGTAGAGCAACTGCATCTGTGTCTTGTTGACCAAATCAGGCTCAGGCCTCTGGAATAAAAGAAAGGTGTGTGGCAGAAAGGGGTTTGGCTTGAGGCTTACACTTTCCTTTACACTGCAGAAAAAGAAGAGGGCTACAGACATAGATTATTTTTGTTCTATTCATTTTTAAAAAAATAGCTTTGTGGGGTAGTGAACAGTCTTGATAAGGCCTAGTATAGAGGGTCATCTAGGGAAAGAATTTTGGTCTGCAGGAAAAATTGTATCTTACAGTATAAACAGAAGAAGGCGAAAAGATTCTACACTGTGGTGTAGTTATGGTGCAGCAGAGTGTGACCTGAAGAGTAGTGTTACATTAATGCAACCTAAAGCACTTGCTTGCATTTGTAATTCTAAAATACCTGAGTGACAAGAGCTCTTAGGGTAGATGGCATAAAAGCTTGTAGTAGCTTTCTTTCCCATAATTCCATTAATCCACTAGAACGATGCATGCTGATCACATTCCTCCTGATAAAATATTAACTATATTTTCCAGTCTTGACTGAAAATCTGAAGCTATGTGTGGTATAGTTAAGCCAAGGGTGAAAGCAGCCAAAAAATGCAAATCAAAGGGTGAAAATCTATGCCTGGAAGAAATAAAATGGGATATCAAGAGAAAACCAGCAAAAAAGGGTTCCCTTAACTATTTGCATGCAGCAGAACAAGTTACAACGCTCCTGATAGCTTTCCAAAAGGAGAGTTCTTTGTGTTCTGTATAGCTCAGGTATCGATGGAGTATGGTCCCTTTAGTCAAGCACCATGCTGTGTTCCCTGACAGAGCGCATCTGTGCCATCTCCTCTTCTGGTCAACACTTGCAAGCAGGGGGTAGAATTTTGCTGGTGACTGGAGGTTACTCTCTGCTGCCTCTGCCTGAGCTTCAGAACTACAACAGCAGTTATCCTACACTACCAGGATTGTGGGAAGGAGCAGAGCAGTAGAAATGCAGGCAAGAAACGCACTTCCCATATTCTTATCTGTCTTCAGCACGTTGTTTCACAGTGGACTTCTACTGAATGGGTTGTTGCCTTAGCAATGCTGATGTAGAGAGTGAAGAAGAAAACCTTTTAGGGAAGCAGCTGGCAGCAGTCTGGATTACACCTTCCACATGGAGGATAAGTAGGCTGATTGAAAGTGTCAGTCAGTCAAATTTTGGCTAGAGCAGTTAGTTTCACCTGGTTTATTCCACTACAGATCAGTGTCATTTTTTAATGTGAGTTAGTTTTTAAAGCTGAAGACTGAGAGGAATTTGCTTCTCTTATTTCTGTACTGTACCTGGAGATAAATAGAAGGCAGTATTAGGCAGTGGTGGAAAGTGAAGGATGGTGAGCCATGTAACAATGCCTTACATGTTTACAGTACCTTTTAAACAAGAAGATTTTTAGAACGTACTCTATATTGTGAATATAGAAATGTGCTATGTATTATGAATGGTTCTTGATAAACATGTAAGTTTGTATTAGCTTCTGTAACAGAATACAACTAATATATTTAACATACTCGTTAGACCATAAGCTTAATTATTTCAAGAATCTTTTTTTATCTTGTGGAATGTAACTAGGTACATTGGGGGCTGTGAAATAGGCTAGTGGTGGGTGTATCCAGACTTCACTGAAAAATGAAGGGGAAAACAGGGTTGATTCAGTTAAGTTTTGGCCATAGAACACCCACTTGTTCATACCTGATAACGATAGCTGTAAGAAGTAGTTCTCGCTTTATCTGTTAATTGTGACGTAAGACTTAGTGCAACAAGACTTACAAGCTCTTTAGATACCAGATTAATAGTGCTAGTAGCTAATTTGATGAGCCAAAGCCCATGTTTTGGGTTTTGATAATCTGTTAGAAGGAAAAAAGTGCTTGACCTCAGAGTGCTTGGACAGCTGTTCTCTAGGTTTAGTTGTTTTGAAGCACTTCAGAAATATTGGCCAAGGAAAGCTGATAACAGCCTTGCATTGTGTAATCTTACTAATATGTAGCATAGTCACTCTATTGTATATTTATTTAACCTTATGATTCAAAGAATAGACATAAATGGATTGGAATTCTATTGTCATTTTGTATTTCTTAAATAAGCACTCAATAGAAAGGGAAAAAATTGCTTGCATGCTGGATGCGCACTGAGATTTTTGCTAAAACAGGTAACACTGAGCTGATATCCTAATAAGAGGGCTCTTAGGGTCCCAAGTGGAAGTAGACCAGAGTACTTTGTCTAAATTTAGACTCAGCTAAATTTTGCACGTTTCTCCTGATTTACTCCTTTACTTACGAGAAGAGTGGCTGTGGGTTGTATTTTTAGTAAGTGATATAAACCCAAAAAGAACAGAGATGTGGAAAACAGAAGATTTTCTTATCAAGATTAAAACTTTTTTCTTAATGAAGCTTTTGAGATTATTCATGTATGTACTAGAACAGTACAGAAAAACTCTCCATAAAAGATGGAAAAGATGGCATTCAGCATCCTCTTGCTCAAGAGAGCACAGTCTAAAAATAAAACCTTCCTATCGCCATGGAAGTTTCTAAAATCTTTAGTTTTTACTGTCAAGATGCTTTCTGTGAAATGCACTGAAGGAGATCAAGGGAAGCCTTTTTTTTATGTCTGTGTGAAGCCAGTGCAATGGCTTGTATTGTACCAATACCTTGGTCTATCTGGTGCCCAGCAACATTAACACAAATGCAAATCAAAAATATAGTAATTGAGTCCCCAGTCTTTCAGTCAACCAATAATAGAGATTTAGGATAATTAATTAGTTTAACTGGACACAAGAATACAAATATGAAAGACTAATACCTGTGGAATTTACACAGTATGGAACAAGATCTAGCTTGTTTCAACTCTTTTCTTAAGGATGTTGTTGACAGGCAGTACTGATGAAATCAGCAATGTAATTACAAAGTTGGAGCCTTCGTGTTTCTGTCCTACATATTCTAGAATTATATAACTTAAAGATATGTGACGTGCCTAATGGTGTTTAGTTGCTCCCCCCCACAGCTAGTGGTGTTCTGAGCTGCACTAGGTTGAGACAGGTGATCCTTCCCCTCTACTCAGCACTGGTGAGTATCCCACCAGGAGTGCAGTGTCCAGTTCTGGGCTCCTCAGTTCGAGAGACTTGGACATACGAGAGAGAACACAACAAAGGGCCTCGAAGATTATTAAGGGACTGGAGCATTGCTCCTCTGAGGAAAGGTTGAGCGAGCTGGGATTGCTCAGGCTGGAGAAGAGAAGACTTAGGGGGGAATCTCATCAGTGTATATAAGCGCCTGAAGGGAAAGTGCAGAGAGAACAGAGCCAGGCTCTTTTCAGTGGTGACCAGAGGCAATGGGCACAGACTGAAACACAGGAGGTTTTGTCTGAATGTCAGGAAATACTTTACTGTGAGGATGACCAAGCATTGGCACAGGTTGCCCAGAGAGATGGTGGAATCTCCATGCTTGGAAATATTCAAAAGCCATCCAGACATAGTCCTGTGCAGCTAGCTTTAGGAGGCCCTGCTCTAGTGGGGTGTTGGACCAGATGACCTCCAGAGGTCTCTTCCAGCCTCAACCAGTCTGAATCTGTGATTTATAGTTAGTTTGCATGAATCTCTCTAGAAAGCTCTGACTAACAGACAGCCTTTGTTGAATAAAAGCTAGTTACAGCAATGGGTTTCCTGCAGGAGTTTCAAGACTGTAGAATTAGTTCTTATATAGCTTTTGATTTTCATGCACGTGGTGTAATTATTCCTAATTTTTGACCACTACAGTTGGATAAAAGATACAGGAAATGCACAAAATACTGTGATTCTCAAGGCTGAGAAGGATAAGCTAACCAACCAAATAAAAATACTTGTACTATCTGTCACGGAAGACAGAATAATACAGAAGAAATTTATGTTAATGAAGTTTCAGGATAGGCGTAAGAATTATTCAGACACCAAAGGACTTGATAATAGACCAACATAAACAGAAGCATCTGTCTTTCTGAAGTGCTGGCTGATTAAGAAAATTACTGCATGTGTTTAACTAAGCTTTTATACTAACCTTAGGTTAGTGGTGAGGATTAGAGGCTTTGTAATTTTTTTTTTATGGAGAATTTTTAATTTCATCTTTGTAGAAAGGCGCTTAAACAAACACTTTCATTTACATGTTGGGGTTGAATATGATTTATAGAACTGGAGGCTCAAATGTGTAAGTAGCTGTAACTAACGGGGAGAAATGATAGTACAAGAACTGTTGGAGGGCTTCTTTGCCTCCTGCTGATCCACCTGCATAGAGAAGATTCTCTGAGCACCTAATTCATTGGGGTTTAGTGTCACTTGGCATTACTGGAGCAGCCATTGCATTGTGCAGAGGCCAATTTTTTTTCAGAAGACAAACTCCTTTTCTGCAGCTCCCGCTGTTTTCTACAGCAAATACAGGTGTCTGGCAACTCTCCTGAAAGTGAATGCAGTCACTAGATTCCTGTAAGCCTTACACTACTGCAAAAAGGCCTAAGCTTCTCTATTTTTTAGAAGCAAGTGCAACAGTAAAAGTTTTGGGGGCTAAAGACTGCTGTAACATTACATGGATTCTAAAAATTCCTGAGCTGAGTAAAGTGCTCTGAGGGTGTAAGAAATAGACCCTATCCTAAAACCCGATTGCTGAGGCTGTGTTGTAACATGTTTACAAACAAGTTATGCAGCATGTGGTACTGTATTGTTGAGAAACATGTAGTTTACCAGTGTAATGCTATAAGCATTTACTTTTAGGGAAATGCGTTGTTTGCTTCATGTGTACAGCAGCATGGCTCACGAGAGGTAACAGCCCTAGAGAGCCCAGCAGGCTGCTGCCATAGAGCAAACTGAAGGAATGTCATGTTTCTTCTTTGTTGTTGCTGTAGTCCGACAACTAACGGAGCAGAAAAGAGCTGGTTGAGCAAACTCCAAATTTAAGCAAGCTGTTCCCTTGCCATGGAGTTTTCTGATGGCAGGTAGAGGGAACAAAACAAGCCTGCAGAGAAATGGCTATTAACATTTCCAGAAACTAATATGTAGAAAAGACCCTTTGAGTAACGTGATCCCTCTCACTTAATATTCTTCCAGCCAGGAAATAATACAGAATATGGCATATCTGTGGAGTTGGAGTACTGTAACATAACCAGAGACTAGCATTTCAGGTGT
This sequence comes from Aramus guarauna, assembly GCA_013400195.1. Lineage (NCBI taxonomy): Eukaryota > Metazoa > Chordata > Aves > Gruiformes > Aramidae > Aramus > Aramus guarauna. The sequence continues at coordinate 657,538 of VXBL01006680.1, read as the reverse complement.
GCCATCAGAACTGATTTTGCACTCTTTCTGCCTGCACCTGGGTGCTTCCCACAAAACAATACAGTTCCTATAATGAGAAAGCTTAGTCCTCAGAGACTTAATTGAACAAGCTCATATGAGAAATTCCTTTACGTGAGTTTTAAAAAGTTTACAAACTATGGCTTTTCTCTCCTCTGCCTTATGTTGGATAAATAGAGATCCATTAGACAAGATCAATTTGCAAATTCCACAAGTGCATCTTCATTACTGAATGTTCTCTTCTGTCAGGGTTGTATTTACCAGCAAAGCAATTGAAACCCAATAGCAACTAAGCCCAGGCAGAGATCCTTCTCAGGCCAATGTTCAGGAGACGAAGAAAGTTACTTGCACTTCTGGAAGGCTGTTAGAATTCTTAGAATTTCTTCATGTTCATGGTTCTCCTTTACAATTATTGCTGTTTTGCTTTGACAACAGTATTTTCTGTAGGTCAATTTAACAGGCACACAAATGTGATGTGGAAGAAGCTCCAACTCAGTATTGTCACCTCCTTATCTGTTTAATGAACCAAGACTTCTGTCCTGTAAGTTTAAGGGGTTATTCTACACTAAAATAAAACTCATCCACAAAGAGCAGCAGATAGAGCAATTACTGATAATTTAATCAAAGAAAGTTTTCAGCTCATTTTCTCAATTTAGTGAGATGTCTGTAAAGTTGAGGCATTTGTTTTATTTTACAGATGTATTAGGTTTTGTTTTATGTATGTACCTTCATAGGTGTGAGATACATTTAAGAGCACTGTGTTCATTTCAGGGCAAGTGTTATTCTATAGTCCGTGTTAAGCAGGAGGCAATAGTCAACCTTACTGCTTCCAAAGGAGCAGCAGGGAGGAAAAATTCTTTATTTCAACCAAATTATCAATTCCTTTAAGAGACCAGGAATTTACTAAAATCTTGAAGGAGGTACAGCTTTTATTGTTCAGGGCAACCCATGAAAAGAAGGAATTAGAAAAGAAGGACAAGGGGTAATGGGTTTAAACTGAAGGAGTGTAGATTTAGGTTAGATGTTAGAAAGAAATTCTCCACTGTTAGAGTGGTGAGGCACTGGAACAGGTTGTCTGGAGAGGTTGTGGAGGCTCCATCCCTGGAAGTGTTCAAGACCAGGTTGGATGGGGCTTTGGGCAGCCTGGTCTAGTGGAGGGTGTCCCTGCCCATGGCAGGGGGGTTGGAACTAGATGATCTTTGACATCCTTTCCAACCCAAACCATTCTATGATTCTATTTTTTACCTAACCTTATGAGTTCTGTGAAACACCAGAGTTCCTGGGCCTTGCATGTACAACACAGCCAAGGACTGATTTTTCTAGTCTATGCAATGGATTTTTCATATGTCTGCATGGTTGCTTGAGGCCAGAATATATTCTTGCCTTAAATTTCTATAGCCTAAAATTCCATTTTCCATTTGGGCAAACAGATAATAGTTTGGATCATAGGTGAACAGCTGTTGCTAATAACTCTCAAAGTGACAAAATCAGCTAAGTACACTATTAGAAATAATGCTTAGGGATGACTTATATGAGGAAAAAAGAGAACCAAATTCTGTCAGCAGGAATTAGTTCAAGCACATCAATGAATATTGCAATGCCTTTTTTCAGAGAGCACAAAAAAATAGGCAATTTTGGGGGGGGAAATCAGTGAAAAAGGGTCTTTTTTGCATCTTCCCAATCCTTTTTGTCATCTCTGTATGTGTATATCTGTGATATGCCTTTGTATATATCTGTATGTGTTTGAATATTTATTACCATGTTCATATACATATGCCTGTATACACACCCTTCTCTTTAAAGTTATGGACTTGTTTGCTGTGAAAACCCATACAAGTGAAGCCATGAACTGGCTACCTTGTTTTATATGAATATTGATACTTGCTCTGCACTATGTTCTACACTTTCTCTGTTTTAATTATAAATTAACACCTGGGTTGGCAATGGGTCAAGAACTCTCATTTTTCTATTACTAATGTCTTGGTAATTGATCAAGATGCTGTTGTTTGTGAGGCACTGCGGTTTTGTTCTCCGTGTTCCATGGCCCAGTTTAAGTGAATGTAGGGCTTGGCTAGTTACGTACAGGATGAGAATCTAATTTTACTATTTTCAGTGTACCGTAACTTAGGATTGACTATACAGGCATCATGGCCATTACAGCTATACTGGACTATAATAAAGTAAAGCAATGGTTTGGTTAGTATATCCAAGTATACATGTGTGTATATAAACATACATTTTTATATAATATATAATAGTATGTGTATATACATATATTTTCATGTACATATTAAAAAAAGTATAATCTCAACATGGTCATCATACTAACCCCTCTCTGTGTTCCCATCTTGATTTTATGTCCTTGAACTAGGCCTCTTGTCTTTAGTTTGCTGATTTGTTGTGTCTGGTCTTGTAAAATGCAGGATTTTTGAGGATCAAAACTATTACTTCAGTTCTGGAGCTCTACCTGGCTGAAACTTAGATATTCCTACTCAAAAAGCATTACACTGTGAGCACTGTACAGTGTGTGCAATTATGAAGATTGCTTAGACAGTAAAGCTATGGAGTGTATTCTCTCTCACTCTAATGAATTTCTAATGACTATCCACAGTCATACAAAGAGATAATTTCCTTACTAAGATAATCTTCTTTTATGTCCCCACATTTTCTTTACATGAGCCATTACTGTGCTTTTCATGTCTCAACCTGCTTCCACCTTTTTAAAAGGCCTCTTTAATTTTCCTACTCCTTTTTCTTAATCTTATGTGACATTCTGTACCTGAGCACTTTTGGCAATTCTTGAGCAAGCTTTCCCTGTCTGCAGAGAGTCTGTCTGGCTCATCCTACTTCCACAGTGCAGCTGGGCATGCTAGATTGAATTTTTCTGCTTCATACTCGCCAGCTGCCAGACCTTAATCTCTTTCTAAACCCAAGAATTATCAAACTCCTCAACTTTTTCTCTCATTACCGTAGCTGAGGCCCATATGGCAGATTTACATAGGGAGACAAAACAAAGCAATTCTGCAATTATCCTGAAAGCAAAAGCTTCTGTGTTGAATCAGACAGTCCCACGACACAGATTTTGGTGGAGCAGTCTCATGTGTCTTTCTGACAAAGTGGTAGACTAAACTGGGCACGGACTGAGAGCACTAAATTTTAATCTGGATTTCAGCATTGACTGCCTGTATCCTATGACCAGTAATTTCACCTTTTTCAGTTTAGATTGTAAGGCCCCCAGAATGAGGAGTGTCTTTTCCTGTCTTGCTATATTTGCACAGTGCTGCTACAGTAGGCTCCAAACCTTAAGCATTACTGCATCAGAAGCTTGCTTCAGTCAATGACATTTTATTTGTGATCTACAAGTAGTCTTAGCTGCTTCTGTGTATTAGAGAACCTTGCAAACACTTTCAGCTTAGCTCTTGAGTTTTCTTTCGCTCTGTTTTGCAGTGAAAGGATTAGGGATGAGAAATAACTTCAGCTTGAAGGCTATAATGGCTATACTCTGTCCCCTAGAAGGACATCATATCCTTGATTTGAGGTGAAGCTGCAGCAAACCAACAAGTCCTTCCACTTCTGAAAGATGAGAGTTGACAGATACCACTTTAAATGCATATGTTGTTATTATGCTAGACTGAGTTAAGGTAGCAAAGGTGACAGGAGTATAGAACGGTGGAATTCTAATCTGGATTTCTGGGGAAACATATTAATTATAAAACTGTATTACTTTGTCACTTCTTTAACAGTACACAAATTTTGGTTTGAGGATGGCTTCTGTGACAGCAGGAAATCAGAAATATGAAGGTGTAACCGATTCAGCACCGTTAATATTAGTCTAATGGCCAAAAGTGCATTTCCCACCTGCTATCTCCCTGAAGAACTCTGGAGAAATTGTTTTAATACTTTGACCTGATCAATTAATATAATGGGTAAGATTTTCCTATGCATCCTCCTCAGTGTTGCTGTAAATCTGAAGTTGACATGAATCATATAGATGCTACTGATGGAAAAGCCATCAGAAAAGAATTGACTTGGTGAAGCATATATTTTGCCATTGATATCAAACATTTGCCAGTGGGTAGATGAGAGGGAAAAAAAAAAGGAACTAAAAGTGAAATATACCTACAACATACTGCTTTTCTTCCAATGCTTTGTTTTCCCTCTTACTTTACTATGGCATATGTCTTTCTTTGCTCTTGTGACTACTGAGTTATATCCTTTTTTTATTTTATTTTAGAATCAGGAATACAGGCCATTGATCCTTAAACAAGATGGTTTCATAGTTTATGTCTGATCATAGATTTGTTTGTTAAAGCAACAACGCCTATTAAGCAAGGTCTTGACCATTGTGAATTTATGAGAGCAGGAGGAGGATGTCCATAGTGATTGTTGCTGTCCTCTTTCTGTTGTTTCTGCTTTGCAATTCTACCCTGGAAGTCACTCAGCAGGTCCTCCCCAAGTGTTCAGTTGCTCATATAAGGTAAATAACGGGAAATAGTGTAACGAAATGGCTGAATAGTACCTGGTGTTGAAATTGTGCGGTGATTTATACAGTGGTTTTCATCTTAGCAAGCTGCCATCATTTCAGCAGTCAATTGGATCCCCAAATGACTCTGGGCATATGTGTTACATTAGTGATATAGAGTAACTTACTATCTGCTGTGAAATCACTTTGTGAGCCATTGTTTCAATTGGGCAAACCATCCTATTACCAGCTGGTGGTGGTACAGGGCACACTTTCACTACACGGTGCCTTGTGCAAAAGATACTGAGTTTAAACCAACCCCTCTCTAGTCCTCTCGTACCCCACTGCATTAGTTAGAAGTAAAAGCTTGAGAAATGGCGGGGGGGGGAACCCCATACTATTTCCAGTATTTTACCTATAGGTGAACTGAGGAGCTGAGAGAGTGACTTGGGTCCTCTTGCATTTGCCAATGGTAGAAAATACAGTGGTTCTTTAGAAAATTTTGGAAAATCCTTAGATACTGTTTTAAGTTTCTAGTCTCTAGAGTATTGTATATTAGGGGAATGGTGCTTGAAGCCTATATAGGCTTGGGGCAGAAATTTGCAGAGCCTTAACATTAGCAGCAAAGTATCAGAAATGATGATACTGTGGGGTAGAGAGTTGGGCTGTCTTATCCAGCCACAATTTCATGTATTACGCTGTTGTAGGCTGATCATCCAATGGGTGCTTTCACTCACATAGTTCCTTCAGTAATATAGTTACAGATATGAAGAAGAGGCCATTAACTGCATTGGGCTCAAGGACAAAGATGGAAAAAATACAGTATAAATGAGAATTGTTGCAAATGTCATTAAAAAGGTGGATTTTTCAGAATATGGTGAGAAAATTCCCCTATCTAAATGAGAAGAGCAAAAGTAAATAATTTGCTGCCTTATCACGTGTACATTCAGGGACAGAGGCAATTCTGTCAGCATGAAGTCTAGCTAAGATGGAGAACAGGCCTTCTATGATGTGCAACTCCAGTAGCTTCAAGATAGAAAGTTAAAATAATGGCACGTCTTTGGCAGACATAGATACAATTTAATAGGCAGGAAAGAGATTGCACAAGAGGGAGTGAGACTCCCAGGCTAGCCAGGATATCCTAGGGAATGTTGCATTTCAGTTCAAGCCACCAAGAGAGTCAGGCCTAGTTGCAGACCGCAGAAGGAGCTGGCATCTAGAGCTCCAGCAGTTCCTGGTCCTCTGTAGTCTTCTCAAGTGTGTTGAGATTTGATACTTGTCCAGGCTGAGGCTACGCTGATATCAACTGGCCCAGAGCAGTAGTGCAGTTTTGCAGAACATACCCTGCTTGTCTACTAGTTGCTTGCGTTGTCCATTCAGTTCAAAAAGGTTTTGATGCACACAAACTACTTTGGAGAAACAAGAGTTAGAAGCTCCTGCCCAGGCAGAGACTACGTGCATCCCTGTGCCCTCTGGGCTCAGAAAGGTCTGAACTAGGGAATGTGTCGTGCTGCAAAGTCTTCCAGCACATAGTGAGCATTCATATGTCAGCAGGATGCTTTAGGGCTGTTAACAGCCCCCGTAACACCCTAAAGAGCTGCTTGTACTACAGAAAGAGATGAATGTACCTTCATATTTACTAGCAGATACCAGCCCTGAGTTCTTTGATTCTGCTGTTTTTTTGCCTCACGTGCTCTGGTTTAGTGCATTTTCTCTGTTTAAACATCAGATAGTAATTTTTGGCTTTATTACTTGCTGAATGAAAATTTTCAGAATTAATGAGACTGATTTAAAAAAATAAATATCTGTGCCACTTTCTCTCTTTTTGACTACACTCTGGCCATACTATCTTCCCCCACCCCCACACACTCCCATTTCTATTTTTTTTCCTATTTTCCAGTAAAAGGTGCTGTGTGTGTCTATAGTTTCAGCACTCCTAAGCTAATTGCTTTAAGAAAATGCAGGTTATTGTGACATTCTATATAAAATCCCTCATTCTGACAGTGCCAGGACTGTAATTTTGGTGCTTGTGGGGTCTTTTTGCATGTGCATTTAAGAATAAAATGAAAAAAAAAAAAAAACCCAAACCAAAATAACCTGAAAGCTTGTATTAGCAGTGTCGCATTGCTTCATCTCAGTCTAAATTAACCTTCAGTTTATGTGAAGCAGCAGGCGCTGTGTCCTTGTTTGCAAGTTATACAAGTTTTATGTGAGCTGTACCATGACCTTACTAGCTAATAAAAAAATGTATTTAAAAATAGACAGAAAAGTCAGAAAGGAGAAGGAACTTCAGAGTGGCAATGCTATTTGACATCACATGTCCTTTTCTCCCCAAGTTCTCCTTGTTCCCTACCCATCTGGTGGATATATAATCTCTGTGTTGCTAGTCTCTTTTGTATGGAAAGGCTCATTTGCACCTACAGCTAAGGAATGGTTTTATTTTTCTTATGATCCTGTCTCAGGACTCCTTGAAGTATCTCCATATCCCTATATTTCTAGTATTCTGTGACATGTTGGGTATAATCATCTTGTCTAGGACCTCAGGAGGCAAGTGAGCTCTTACAGTGTGTGGGAAGCAACAGTGACTGTGGCAGACTGTTCCCACTGCCCGGAAGCTGTGGAGCAAGGAAGAAATGTAGGTTAAAATGGCTGGGCTGTCGCCTCTCTCCTTCCAGTGGCCTTGGAACACCTGGTGGATGCAGCCCTGCAGGGGACTTGTATGTCACATTCCCTGTTTTTTAAGCAAGGTGTAAAATAGGTTGTTACTCAGTTTGGAGGATGCATGTTGAGAACTTGAATGCTGAAGAGGAAACAAGTAGCAAGTTTTACACATCTGGAGAATTAGAGAGTAAAGCAGGTATTCTTTCAATTAGGATTTTGCAGCTAATAAGGTTCTGTCAAAAAAAAAAAATTGCTCATGACTGTTGCTGTTGGAGCGGGTATTGGGGAAGGTCATCTCTAAAGCAGTATACATCCTTTAATAAAAATCAAAGGTATCACAGTGACGTGGTCCTGAACTGGTGGAGGAGCAGATGGGCAGGAGATAAATAATACCTATGTAGGATATGCTGGTAAATAGCCATTGTTTGTGGCCAGTGCTTATTGCTAGGATTATACTTAACTCTTAGCTGCTTATCTGGCTGAGTTGGGACAACAGTAAGCAGGAAGGTGTTTCCTTAATTTACAGGCAGTGAAACAGTCTCTAATAAAGGACTTGGCATAAAAATATTACTGCAGCAGTCAAGAATAAGGTTCAGTACAGTGCCTAAAAATCTGTCTTCTGTTGCTTCTAAATCCTCTATCAATTATGCTATTTGATCCATTAAGGAGGCTCGGCTTTTTTTGGTGGATATGTTAGTTGACTTTATGACTAATGGCCAGTGCTCATGCAGAGTGATAAACCAGGCTGCTCCTTCACCACCCAAAGCCCTTCCTGACAGATAGCAACGAAATGGCATCAGGTGCCAAACAGGAACAGATATCACTTTAATAAGCTAAAGGAGAGATCCATAATTCACATCCAAGATCTTACTGTAGCTTGCCTTCTTCTCTAACAAGGTGCTGGAGTCTGGCTACTGCACCTGAATATCAAGTACAGCACAACAGGGAGAAACTCTTCTCATTTGCTTGTGTTGGGCAAAAGACTTCCTCCTCTTCCAGATATATTTGCAAGCTATGCACTGAGGGCAACATGGAGTTACCTAGTTGATGGCAACAAACAAAACTGCACTGACTGCACTAAAGAGTCTGTAGAACCAAACTGAGATGGACGCCCCCGTTGTAAAGTCTAGAGAATGACTTAGAAATTCTTCAGAAGATATGATGTCTTCTGTAGCACTAGTCAGGGGTCTTCCATGAGGAAGTGGTTATTAGGGTACTGCTTGGGCTTACAGCACAGAAAGGCTAACAGAAGAGCTTAACAGATGATCCTAGTAGAAAATTCCCCTCTTGTTAGTCTGCAATAATAAATATTTGTTGAATGTTTATATTTTGAAGAGTTTTTAGTAATCCATCATCTTTAGATTAAAAGGTTGGGGTTGTTTTTGTTTTTTTGGCTTTTTTTTAGCCTTTATATTAAAGGAAGATGAACTATTGTAACTACAGCTATTTAGGTAAACTGAATATGGGAGCATGTACCCCAATGTAGATTACATAGTAGAGCAGCCAGTATGCTAATTGACATATAAATACATGTAAAAATAAATACAGAAAAAGCAATATATGGAAGTATCTAAAAGAAATCATATGTGTGTTTTTCATGTTTCAGGAGTGGAGGTTTTTTCCTATCTAGGTTGACAGTGATGCATGTTCTTGAATCTGTATTTATTTTTACACTTACTTGTATGTCTTGTGTTGTAACTACTGTTTTACCTGAACTGAATTTTTTTTTTTTGTCTTGATGCACTGCAGATATACATGGAGCTATGAATGCCACATGTGTATCTGTTTATTGGATTGTAACCCAATTTGGAGTGGAAGATACCTTGGCTTTCTTGTAAGCTCAGTTTCCATTAAAAAAGAAATCAGTGTCATACCTGATTTACAAACTCAGCTTTTGTAGCTGTTTATCCACAGGAGTTTTGTTTTGCCACATGCCCTTGCCATCTTTTTTTCTTCCAATTGATTTAGTTTAATCTTTATTCACAAATCTTGTCTCATTTTTTCTGAAAAGTCTCCAATCCTTGCTTTAGTACCTTGTGAGAAGACAGTTTATACTCCCCTGGCCTATTTTAGCTCATCCCATAATTCTTTTGGTGAGCTTTTTTAGGTCTTTTTTAGTAGCTTAAGGCTTTTCTATTTGTTCCATCTCATTGCACAGGAGTACCATCTTATAAACTTACCTCGTAGGAGGTGCCACTTTTTCTTCCAGTGCTAATATCAATGCCCATCCGAGTTTGAGAAGATCTCAAGACTTTGCAGATCAGCAGGTAGTTGGGTTGCAAAGCTTTAAAGTTGCTAAAACCTGCCTGTTTGCATCAGCTTTTTCAGAGAAATTGTCAACAATTGGTGAATGATAAATGTTGCTCTCAAGACAGTAGTCTCATAAGGCTCATAAGACTGTCCGCTGACTCCTGACACAGTATTTATTCTGTGATATTTCCTCCCTTCATTCACAAGGGAGAATACAGCAGTCTCCCTCGTCAAAGGACAGGGTGTGAGGTTGTATTGCTCTGCTAACCTAGCTTGTGGGACTACAACAGCTTGAGGCCACTGGTGGTGTTCTTAAACTGTTTCTTTCCCTCGCAGGTTATATCTTTAAGCAGATCTATTTTTGCTGTGCTGAAATTTACCACAGCAGGTCTCAGAATGCAGTGCCAGGATTACCCCATACCTTGAGTATTGGCTGCATTGTGCCTGCCATCACGGTTATACTTCTACACATTGCATTCTGCTTTCCAGTGACATTTTGATGTCTTTCACCTGGCTTCCTTTTTTTTTTTTCTTCTTTTCGTGCTCTTTCATCATCATCTTCTTTCCAAGGACATATGACCTTTTGCTTGGCTCAGCCACTCTGGTTTTATGTATTAATTTCCCTGTGTGGAAGTATCAAACTGAATGCAGCTCATTGTCTGCCTCTAAAGAGGAAGGTGTGATATTTCTGTAAGTTTCCTCTACATTTTATTTCTCCTCTGTGTCAAGTATGATTTATTGACTGGTCAAGAAGCTATTTTAAGCACACAGAATACACATAATAGATGTTTGTACCAGAGGTTATTCTAACTGCTGTCAGGGTCATGGGCACAACAACAAGAAAAAGCAGATTGTGGTTATGACTCTAGGGTTTTTGTGCATTTGATTCAGTGAATGGGTTATAATGACCCCAAGGAGGTGAACAAAGTGTTGGAAGTTAAACCAAGGTCTCCCAACCAGCAGAATATTGATGTGCAGTTTGAGGCTGTGCACCAACCAAACTGTGTACCATATCTTGTTAAATGTCATAGTCGCTGGAACAAATATACAGGATTAAAAGCAATAATAACAAGGCCTATGCATCTGTCTGCACTCTGAATAGCTTAGTGTGTGCTACCTTCCCACCTGTAGTGCTCAAATGCTCTGCATAGAACATATACTGTGAACTGAATTTTAAAAAAAAAAAAAAAGAAAAGAAAATTAAGATTGGCATAGACTGTTCATATACAAGTTTACTAATTAAAATGAAAATGGCAGATCACAAAACCTGGCTGTAGATATAAGGTGAACATTATTTATTTGGTCTCAAAAGCAAGGAGAATTACCCAGAGCAGGTATCCTGAAATAGAATTTGGTGCTGTAGAAAGTACTGTGAAATGGAAAATTATCATCATAATCTAGTTGGAAGGGGAGGGTCTTACCAGCCTTCGAGAGTATGAAAGCATGCCCTATGGGGACGTACATGTATGTGTGACAGAATATGCAGGCTTTCTTTTATTTAGGAAGGTGCTGAAAGGGAAGGCTGCTGTGAAGTTGTTGTTTGGTCACTATTCTTTCAGTCAAATTTTCTTTCTGAGTAAGACATTGATGAGAAGATAGGGTGGGGACTGTATCTGTTACTGAGGGACAGGCTCACCAAAATCAGATTGTATGAAATTGAAAATAATTAGAGGAATTGGTATAACTTTTGTTTTTTAAAGCAATATTTGAATCTCTTCTGCATTGTAGGTGACTGATAGAAAAGTGATATTTTGAGTTTCATAGTGAGGGGAAGAATAATTGAATGTGGCTTTTTTAACCACTCTCATTTTTTCTTTCTATTAGGCTAGCGAGAAATAATCTAAACAGCACTTAAATATTGTAATATGCTGACTGTTTTAAGTCAGTGGATATGGTTTCGATATTCTAAAAGTTGACATTTTTTAGGAATGTCTGACACTTAATTTATTGGAGAAGGCTTGCTACATATTAAACCTTTTTTTTGAGCAGTGGGTAAAATGGAATATAGAGTTGGCAAGCATTTCTTTAAGCTGGCATATGTTAAGCAGAAGATGCCAAGGTACAAGTAGCCAGACTAATTAATGCTGCTTCCTGGGCACTACTGGAAACTTTGCGTCCATTCTTTCAGTCTGCCTTTCATATAACCATCTATTTACTCCAATCATCAGACGACAGTTGCACCTTTTCTTGCAAAGCAAAGGATGCATAAACAGAAAAGCAAAGCAAGATTGTGCCCAGAATTTTACTTTCAGCATCAGCTTTTGAGATATTCTTGAGCGTATAAAGCCAATGAATATAGTCAGGGAGTCAAAACAAGGCTTTGAAACTTTTCTGAGCTGGGGTCAGTGGCAAAAGTTCATGTTCAAGGTGTTGGAGAAATCTGTTTCAATCACTACATATTTTGGTCCCTTGAAACTCTATGCTGATTTAATATTCAAATTATTACTGGAATTTAATTGTACGTAGGCGCTTTCCATAACAGACAGTTATGAATTCATAATCACTTATGTCTGTCTTTACTTAAATGACATAGCCCAGGATGAGAATTTCAATGATGACAAGACCATCAGTAAAGTAGACTCTGTAGTGAGTTTCTCCACCATACAACTAGAATGGTGGCACCCAGTTTTTTGGTCCACAGCATAGTCCTTTGTAGGAGATACAAAGCAATTACCTAGTACTTACTATGTCTGATATTTGAATGCAAGCAAACTTTCTTGGTTTCTGATTGTCCCTCAAAGCAAAAAAAAAAAAAAAAAAAAAAAA
>VXBL01006680.1:633503-645338 GCA_013400195.1 Aramus guarauna | reverse complement strand
ACAACAAGAAAAAACCCACAGAAAAACAGAAAAAAAATACCCCAAACAAACCAATACACACACACCCCCAATTTATTTGAAAAACAAGTCATTCAAACTAGTTTTTCAGGTGATACTGAAGGCCAGATTTGCAGAGTAACCTCTTGGTTTAATTTTTTTACTGTTTGCAGCAGATTTTAGCAGTTTATTTTCCTGCAGAAGATTCAGGAATATCCAACAATATTTCAACAACCCAAGTTTAAATGTTTTGGGGTTTTTTTTATAGGCTATTAATTTTCCTTTTAATTACTTTAAAGAAAATGCTCAGGTTCAATGATCTTGATACCAAGGTAAATTTTAAGAGTAGTTCTAAATGCTTTCCCAATTTATTTCTGCTCAAACTTTGGGAGTGAGACATTTTAAGATGCTCTTTTGATGCTCTCTGATCCTGCGCTTTCTCTAGTAAGATCAAGACTAAGATTTTTCTGTTCCTTTACAAAGGATTGTCATCACATAATGAGTTTTGGTCACAGCTATTTGGAGATTAAAGACTTTCCATCCAGCTTCTCAGTACTGAGTGAATCAGTTTGCTGCTAGACTTGTTTTTCTTTTCTTCCTAGACTTTAATTGGTACTATATCTAAAGGTGTGCAGTGCCTGCACTTCCTACAGTGCCCCTTCCTTTACTCCAAAGTTTACATACAGTTATGCTTTAAACAGATGTGATGTGTCTATAAGTTTACACTGCTTTACTTTGCACCAGCATAGTCCTCTGTATGCCACAATGAAAATTAGGGTTCTTTGAGGAAAAAATGAAAAGTTAAGATCTTCCTCTAGGTGTTTTTCAAATTTAACTTGCCAAAACCTCCCCTCGCTGACTCTCAATTAACCTCTATTCAGCCTTTTATTATATTTGTCTTTGTGCATTTAAGAGATATGTTAAATTTAGATTTAAATGGATTCACTTAAGGGATGTGCTCAGTCAAATGTTGTATCTTAATGTCATTGCAGACTAGCAGCTTTCTTGTGTGACAGGTTCGTGAAGGAAGATACACAGTAGAGAGAAACACTTTTTGGTAGTGACAGTTGAGAAATGCTTCTGTCTCGGAGCATACTGCAGTCTTACAGCTTCTGTGACTTAATGGCCAAGCCATAGCTCTTACTACAGAATTCACCTTGACTTCTCAAGAAATTAAATACTGGATTCATTATGCTGGCTTGTGACATTTGTTTTTGCTTAAGATTATCTTATCTGAGTAGATTGAAGCAATCAAAGTTTGTATTGTTGTTTTGAGTCTTTGGGGGGTTTTTTTGGGCTTGGAGTTTTGTTTCTTTGTTTTAGGTGATTAATTAAGTTAGGTTTTTGCAGGTTTTTTTGGTTTAAGAGGTCTGATACGCAGTACTTACAGGGACTGTATGCTACCGTGAGCTCCATAGCAGATGAGAAAATGGATCTCTCAGACCTTGCCTGTCTGGAAGCATTCTGCCTTTCTCTCCACTTCTTCCTGTTGTGTTTTTTTTTTTTTTCTTTGTTTTGTTTTTTTGTCTGGGATAACATTATCACATTGAACAAATGTGCAGATGTAGCACAAAAAGCCTGAGCTTCCAGATGAGGATCTTCCTCTGCTTTCGGTGGGCAATCAGGAATGAGAAAAAAAGACCATTGCAATAGCTTGAGATCTTCAACTTTCCTTCCCCTATAGCTCTAATATTTTTCTTAGATTCACTCTTCTAATTTGTGGTAACTGAATACTGATCTCCTAATAATCTTAGGAAGCATTGAATCTTAGGAATTAGGTTTATAAGACTAATTCAGGATTTAGTTCTTTCTCACGTAGATTCTGGTCAGTCATAATCTCATCTCCCTAAGCTTCTTCCCAACTGATTCTGTGATTTTAAAATAATAATCTTGTGGTAAGAGGCCCACAAGTTCCTTATTAGACTGTGTGCCAGAAGAGTGTTTCATTGATAATTAAATATGTCAGCTTAATGCAGTAGGAGTGACTTAAGCATGTTAAGCCACTGGGAAGTCATTTGAGCTGCCTACTGCACAGGAAAGAAACACAAAGAAATATTTCTTATGGACTATTAAAATTCTTCATGATTGTTATTTCTGATTTTTAGTAAAATTGTTAAATTTGAAAATCCTTGCTCTTCCGTCAAACGTATATTCCTGTTTGCTACATCAGCAATCCTGGAGGTCAACAGTAGTGTGCTATTTTGTTCCAGCTACCAGTTTAAGGTTTTCTGATGATCTGCTTCTGTAAGTTCATTCTCATTATATAACATAGGACACAAATATCTGAACATGAGAAGTTCCCAGAAACATGGTATTACCCTGGAGATGTGGTGACATGCAGCTTCGTGGCCTTCTCTCTGGGCAGGGAGGGGGGGGGAGTGAAGCAAATATCTAGTGCATAGTAAAGTGGTCATGGTCCAATATAGACCCAAATTAAAATAATGCATGATTTCTTCAATGTAGGGAAATGCCAACATAGATCATATAACAGAACTGTATGTCATCATTTCTAGAATAGAAGTTGCTACTAAACCCCTCTTTTATAGTTGCTGCACCTATGTAGCACTGTGGGAATGAGTTTCAGCTCTGTATCTTATGTTTTGGCCTTTCATCTCAGTGTGCAAATAGGATTTGTGCTCAATGAGACACCAACACGCTGAAATTCATAGAATCACAAAATTGTCTGTCTTGGAAGAGACCCCCCAGAGGGCTCAAATCCAATCACCTGCTCAACCCAGTCAAGTTTTGACTATCTCCAGCAATTTTTGGAGTAGGTCATTCTGGTTTTGTCAGCGTTGTTGGTTTTTAAGGGGAGAATTTCTCTGAATTAAACCAGCAGTGGGGAGAGCTCCATAAGCAGTGCCTTCTACCAAGTCTGCTCAAGTGTAACCCATTAGGAAAACAGTTTTTCTTTAGAAATGAGGCTGCTGTTACCACAGTGGGTTATACTTCTGGGCATCCAAGGTTCAGCAATGGATAGGCTGTTATTCCTTGATACTTTTTCGGTGGCCAGCGAAAAAGTTTAAATGTTTACTAAGGTACATGAGAAGCACTATCACCTCCTTGTCTAGCGATTGCAGCAGGACTGACCAGATGGTGAGTCTCAGCGCTCTCCTGGGCCATATCCACTTTTGAGCCCCTTCATGAAAGGTGCCCTCCTTGTTACCCTGTTTGTGCACAAATGTTTCACATTCAGGCGTTGCCAAGTTTACATCTTACTTTATAGTCACACTACTGATAGCACACTTTGGCTGACAGAATGCTATCCTATATTACAGCAAACTTAATTGATGATATATACAAATGGTTGATTTAAACTGACAAAATTTGTTGCTTTCCTTTTTTCCTGGTTTTGCTAGTGCATGGATATATTATTCTAGCTTCTTAAAAGTTTATCTCAGTCTGCCTCTGATTTTCACCTCTTGAACCTGCATTGCTTTCTATTTGTGACATGAAAATTAGTTGCCATGGAAATGATTGCAGCAGGAACAGAGGATCTCAAACAGGGGACAAAAAAAAAAGATTGCATATATAAGCAGATGGGCTTAGCAGTGAGCAAAGACGAAAAATCACCTAAAATCTAAGGTTTAAGGAGCAGTGTCTTGTTGGGTTTTTTGGTTGGTTGGTATTTTGTTTTTTCTTTTTAAAAAAAGTCTGTCTATATTTTTTTATTTGTATACCAGCATCATTTTAAACCCTTGCTGATTTCCTAGAGCATTGTATGTGTGTAGGTGTTTACCTGACATCCTAATTTATGTGGAAGTGTATCCTTAGTATCTGTGGGGACTGAGTACCATCTTTAGTGAGACGCATGGCAGAATGAGTTGCAGCAGGTGAGCACAGGCTCCTCTGAAAGAGGTGTAAGAAGAAAGGTTCAGAGAGTCCTTTTGCTGGTCCAAAAAATGATGCAGCTCATATTCCCTAAATGCTGTACAAAACCAGCATCTATCTGATGAGTGCAGTGACAATAGCCCTGGAGGGCTGGTTCTGCTTAGCTCTATTTGCAGTTTTTTTCTTGTCCTAATAAGGATCTGATGTGAGATACTTTACGGCTAATTCTTTTGATTTAGATAAGAACAGAATAAAATCTGTGGTGGGATTACCAGGTTTACACTGGGATGGCTTTCAATTACAGCACCGATGCAAAGATTCTCCTAGATCTGTTGGGAAAATCAAATGCAATTTTCATTATGGACGATTACAGTCTTTCTATCTACATATCTATATCCATAGTGATGGAAAGCTGACAGTTTTTCTGCTCATGAAGTTAGGGAGAATGCTCAGTAGATTCACCTATGATTTGATTGGTGATAAGGAAATTTTCAGGGCAAAGTGAACTAAATTTCACATGACATCAGGGACAATATTTGGGTCTGTAATTCTTTTTCCTAGGTATAGTACAAGTATGGAAATTAAAAATTAAAAAGGATATATATATAGATATAAATATATATTGTCACTATGGAAAAAAAAGGAAATTGGATCCATGTGTTTGCATAGTGACCATGTTGAAAGGCACAATCATGTCTTGCTAATAATCAGAACATCTAGTTCTCTGCAAGGTATCCAAACGGATCACGTACTATCTAGTTTGAGTTCTTATTAGAAACAAACCTTGTTTCACCATACGTTTTGAATAATTACTGGCTTTGACCCCTTCTCATGCAATTATCACCTATAATGGTCACTGCAAAGGTACATAGTATGTCCCTGACCTAGAAGGATAGGCTTTTGTGATATGGTACAGAGTACACTTCAGTAGCATTACAGAGCTGCTGTCCTGTCATGCTGTGGTATTGGCCTTTGCAGAGAAAGTATAAATTAAAAAAAACCAAAACAACCTTTAACATAAAGTTCAGACTATTCTTTCATTTGCTTTCTATGAATATTTTAGTGTATGAAAAATATCTGTACAGAGCATGAGATTTATATGCACAGAGACTATTTGCCAAAATCACATTGTGAATTTATACAGATGAGCATTTAATCAGAAGATACAAATTTTAATGGTCATGCTTATAAATATAAAAAAAAAAAAATGCAATGTGCAATCCAAATTAAATGACAATGCTTGATTTTTGCTTTATATATTCAAGATGAAGGGCTCACAAATAATCTTTCATGATGGGATTATTGATAGGAATGGTTCTGCAAATAATTAAATTATGAAATATTAGAATATTTTAAACTACTGAAGGCCAACTATGAATAGAAAAATAATTGTATACAAATGACTTGTTCTTGCTGGGAACTTCCACAGCAATGGGCAATGTCATCAGAGTTAATAAGCATCTTATCCTTAGGAGCCATTGCTTTAAATTTACAATGAACTTGAGCCCATCCACCACATCACCATATCTTCTTATCGCTCAGCGGTAAATTTTGTGGCTTTGTTTGGGACAATATCTTTTTTTTAAATAAATTTTTGTATCAGCACAACTAATTAATGCAAAACTCACTCAAATCTCAGTCTTCAGGTGGGGCCTGTCATAGGTGGGCTGAATGTTACTTTTTGTTTCAACAAGTTTTTTGTTAATTGTGTGTTCTTTTGTGTTCCTGGTGTCTTCTAAGGGGTAGGGGGTGCTTCATTTGGTGGGGGTATTTTGGTTTGTTTGTTTTTTCCTTTTTACCAGGTGCTGTGAACAGAGAAGGTAATGAGAAGTGCGTCTTGTGATACTAACAAGACAGACAGATAGGACCATAGTAGTTAGAGGTAATGAAAAAAATGTTTTCTGAGGGGAAAAAAAGTTATTAATGAGGATTAAACTCTTCTGTCAGGGCTTAGACTGGTAGTCTGAATTATTTCATCTGATGATAATGAGTAAGTGCACTGTTAGGTAAAATAATGCCCTGCAAGGCATATGTATATTGCTGACAATTTGATTTTTCCTATCCATGTTGTAATTACATTTAGTAGTAAGAGTTTTATTTTTCTGAAGTTCCAGTAGATTCTGTTCTCCAAAATTTGTCATCAAAATATTTCTGCCATTCACTCTGTATCCAGAAGTTGTCACACTTTAACTCAGAAGATGCAAACCCCATTTAAATAAGGGCAAGGTCATTGATGGTCCAAGGAGAATTCATTTATTTCTCATACGACTAGTACCTACTCTGAGACTCAAGGGTCTTCACAGGGCTGAGGTACAAAGGCCTGTATGTGTCCCTCCTCCTCCTCTCCAACCACTTCCATGCAGCAGCAGAGTACTGAGTCTCCTGCAGAACTGGTTCAAGTTCAGAGTTTGAATAAGCAAGGACTTAGAGCCCTTTTTTCATCTTCCACACTATTGTCCATGATTTTGAAATGTTCTTGGACATTTTTAATTATTTAAGGTTATTTTCTTAAAGGCTTATTACAACCCTTTCTCATGAGTCAAATATCCTAGGAGCATTTCTAGTCTCTTGTAGTGAAATCTTTTGAAATACTTTTTTTAAAGAATTTTTGACCAATGTTTTAATTGCTTACTTCCTTGACAAGCTTGTATATAGTCCATGGAAATATTTTCTTTTACTGCAAAGGTAAACATATCTTATTACTTATATTTTAAGCACTTTCCCTATTTTATTATTGTTGAAACTACTATTATAACGAATCTATCATGTTTAAGTATCTTGTAGTCAAAACCTCATTCTTTTTCTACCTTTTTTTAACAAACTATATACATGTGGTTTTCAAAAGAAGTATAAAAAGGTGAAGTTTGTCTTGTTATTTCTTAACCTGCAGCTGATACTTTTGGGCACAGTTAAAAACGGTCCTTAAAGGGCAAGATTCCACATGAAATACTGCTTAATTATACAATTTTATACAATTGCAGTATCACAGAAATCACAATATTCATGGTGACTTCATTGTTTTTATATTATTTATGCACCTTCTAACTCTCCTTTGTGAACTGTAAAGAGCAGGCTTCCTACCAGTGTCTGCATCTAGCAGTCAAGTCTCCAGTGTTGGTTTTGGATACCATCAAATCTGTAAGCATCTGAATCCTTCCAGCTGTGGGTTTCTATTTTAGCATGAGGAAACTGAACGTGCGATCAATATTATTGAAGGAGCAAACAGAGTGTAAATCAGGCTTGTGTTGCTACTCCACGATTATGTTCCTTCCTGGATAGGTGACTTACACAATGCTCCCAAATGGTGCCCCACAGCTTTTGCTGGCATCAATTGACGCAAACATACAGATTTTGGTACGCAGAACACTTTCTGTCTATGCAATGAGGTTGAGATGAATGTACAGTACCCTGCAGGATTGAGGATTAAATGTTTCTCAGCACTCAGCTGTGACTAGGGTTTCTAATTCAGTGCAGAGGAATTCAGTAACTTTCCATTTTGGAAAAGTAAAGAAAGATTTGTAGGCCTAAATGAAAGGAGATTTTTAGGCCTAAAAAAGTAGAGCAAAATCTCAACAACTGCAAACAGAATCTCACTGTGGATGTCGGAGGCTATTTAGTTTAAATTAAAAAAAAAAAAAAGTCATAGGCAATGTGGTTATCACAACCACCAAGTGTATATTCTTATTTTTCTCTTCTCTTGCATGGCTGTAATACAATACCCTAAACAAGAGATTGTATTGTGAGACAGCCTTCCATAGGCTAAAGCTTTTTACAAACTAAAATGGACATTTCTGACTGAGATGAGAAAGTTTTGTTTTACTTTATTTCATGCAGCATCTAGTCTTCATGCTTGCCGCCTTCACAGCAAATATGTTCCCTTCCCTCTTCATTAGAGAACACCTAAAAGCATGACCATAAGCTTTCTGTGTTCTGCCTCACTTAAATGGTCAGCTGGCACCTCCACAGCAAAGCCCAGCTGGAAAGGGTTTTTAACTTGAGCTTTTTTCATTGGTATCTGGACTCCCCGGCAAACAAGATTTCTGAGCGCTGTGAGCTTTTGGCTTTTGTTTTTACCCTTAAATACATTTGATTTAAATTATTCAAGGTACTTCTCTGTGCATGCTTAGACTACAAATCATTATTTCTACCATTTGGATACCTTCCTATTTCCAGGATTTCCCCAGGCTGAAGCAAGCATCATTTTCTTCTGGATGTTGGCTACAGCTAACTGCCCTGTAGTACTTTCAGCCCTACAGGTGAGATAAATCTGGCATTGTAAAGGTAGCTGCTGTGGGAACTGTAGGTTTATTTGGAGATTCAGGTACCAATGAAAGAGAAGCTTTTTCTTTTTTCTCTTCTTTTCTAAGGGTCATAAAACTTCTGCCTATGTATAAGAAGAATGGAAATATATTTTCTGTGGTTTTCTAGATGCCCAAGCAATTACGATGCAATAATATTCAGCTAGAAATTTATTCATGCCTTTTGCTAGGAGGTGATTCCTACCCTCTTACTAAAGGTCTGTGATTGATTTGCACAGTGCTGGTTTTCAGCATTACCAGTTGTATTTTGGAAAGTGACGATAAAAGGAATTTCTATCTTGCACCATTTGCAAGACAGGGTTTTGCCCAGCCTGACTCCAAAGTGAAATTGGAAAGAAGGTCAGAAGTTATCCTACTGAAAAAGCTGTAGTCAGATGAAGAGGAGGACAGGCTACCATTTTAATGACTCTTGTGTGGTATACCATGAAGCATTTGTTGCTAATTAGCTGGATACTTCCCATCAACAGACTGCCACTATATTCCTACATTAGCCTCCTGTATTCAGCGAGGCTTGTTCTTTTCTATCTCACATTTAAGCTTTTTGTGTTTAACATCCTTCATACAAACTTCCCTAGCTGTCACCAGTTGGTCTGACTGCCCTGATTTGTCTTTGCCCTGGCATAGATGAGAAGCACTTGCTATCACAACAGCTGAAAGGCATTTTAAGAAGTTGTTCCCTGCTGTTTTCTGCTGTGTGCTGCTGTTTCTGAGCTGAACACATGTCTGTTTATATGCTAACTTGAACCCAATCTCAGACAATAATGATGCTTGCTAGGCTGAAGAACTGGACTTGGGGATTAAACATATAGTAGGAGCAGGGCTTGAATGAGAAACAACAAAGTTACCAAACTAAAAAATACTTGGTCCCTTGCAAACATAATCTAAATGTGACAGACATCAGAAAATCAAGGCTAACATAGGAAATTTTTTCAAGGGCTTATGTGTTGGAGTGAGTTTGCATAAAACTTCAGCCTTTTTCTCAAAATGACAAAGGAAATTACTTTGCATTTAATTTTTTTATCTATGTGATTACATTTGATGGTATTGAGCGAGCATTTTATAAAATGCTTTCACATCCAAGTTTTAAAAATTTTAAGAGGAACATTCCAAAGCTGAAGAGCTCAACAGAAAACAGTAAGCTTCCAGTACTTAAATACAACGTTCTCATCCACTAAAAGTGAAACACTCACTAAACCAGTAAAGCCTATCTCCATTAACATATAGCAAATATTTAAAGCAGAACTGCACTAAAAGGTGTTTCACAGCCTACAAGTATGTGATATAACTCTGATAGTGTGTCTTCCAAAGAAAAGTGAAAATGTAGACTAAAATCCCAAAAATTTTAATTCAGAGTCTGGAAATGAGTAGCAGCTTACTGTTAAATATCTTGGAAGCCTGAACAGCAGTGTGCTAATTTAAAATGGTTTTGACAATTAAAAAAATATAGACAGCTACTTTTCATAACACCTAATGTTTTCATTTGGTTTGTAAGTTGTTCGTATTTCATAAGCCTGCATGAGTTTCAGTGGGATTTAGAAATCGGACTACTAAATCACAGAAGTGTTGTGAAAGTGTGGCTTAAAACAAGAAGCCTAAACAATGCTGTGCTTGGACTTGTTAAAACCTTTTGTATCTGAGTATTTCAATCCTGCAAACTGAATTAGTCTCCCTGCTTTGTGAAATCTAGGGGTGTCTTTCCTGCTTCTAAACACAGTGGGATCAGGATGTGAGACTGCGAGGTTGATGGGGCTGGACCAGTGCTTGCTGCTGGGTTATAACAAAAATGGGACCATTTAAATAATGAATAACAAATCATAAAAGTGTTAAGGCTGACAGAATATTCCATCCTTAGGATTTTACAATGTATGAAAAGAGGATTGTAAATCAAACTGCAAATTTGGCACCATTTAGTCCAACTGGAGAGGAAGGTAGAGGGAAGGGAGGACAGGCAGCTCAGCAATCAGCAGGGGCTAAGAGTGAGTGCGGATGCTCAGGGATAGGTTTTTTGCTTTATTTTTATCATGATGCAGAAGGCTGCCACAGTTGTGTGAGATAATGACTTCTACTGAATTCCTGGTGGGAAACCCTGTTATGAATACAGCTGCTTATGCAGAAAGCAGTGTATACCTCTTCCACACTGCTCCCCACACCTTACCTGCTAGAACTATACTTTGGCTTTTGTGTACCAAGATACAAGTAAGCCAGCAAGCTGGCATGGTTTTTTTTGTAAGGAGAGAAAAAACGTTCTCATTGCTTTCCCTCTATTTTTGTCTTGTGTATCGCTGCCATCTCAGCCGTGATAGTGACTCTGACCCTTGATCCACTTGCAGAAGAAATGCTTCTCTAGGCCAGTCTCTCCCTCACCCTGTGGCAATCTGTCTGGAGGGGTGAGAAAGCAATTCATGCTCTGTTCCTGGTCTGACTGGTCAAACCTCTTGACAAGATGTCAGTGCCTACTGCGATAGTAGTTCTTAGCCTTTTTGTGATTTGAATATCTTACTTGGAAAAGAGCCCTAAGCTTGTTGAAATAACTTCACACAGACTCAGAAAGAGCCTTGAGATTTTAAGACCAATCAGTAAACTGCACTGGCTTTGAAATGTGGCCTTTTATTCTGTTACCTCCAGTCAATGCAATCTGTGGTGTCCTTGCATCTATGCCACTCTTCAGCTCTATTTTGGGTTTGCTTCGGTGCTTTCACAGGGCAGATATAGCCTTAGCTCTGCCTGTGACAGTCAACAATAAATGTCCATGAAGTTCAATAGCAGGATATAAAAGGCATGGTGTATCTACTGCTTCCTACAAATTTTTATAAAAATGAAAAAAACAAAATAGTATGCTGTAGGACAAGCTCTTTGCTGAGTAAGCTGCTGAAGAGCTGGAGAGGACAGCAATACATTGTGCTATGCAGAAGAGGAGTTATTAGATTTCTGCCCTGATATCTGTGGTCTGTAGAACCATCAATATGCTTTCATCTTCTTCCACTTTAGTCCTACCAGAGTGCAATAGTGGAAAATAACATTTTGAAGTTTCACCAGACTTCAGTGGGTCCAATGGGGTTTCTTCCTTGCCACAGCAGTGGATCATGAAGGAATGAGAAATCTTTGGCCAAATACCTACTCCACTAGTCTAGGATGGCAGCTGTGCAGGATTTATCATCAGCAGACTTTCTCTCTCTCATTACGTGTTTCCTTGCTCTGTGAAGGATTATTCTATGAGTTGAGGAGCTACACAGTTCAAAATGAATGTAGCTAATTATCATTTCAACTTTTCAACCATTCTAGAAAAGTCTAAGGAGGGAAGTACAGTTGGGGAAAATTGCTGCGAACATACGGGACTGTTTAAAAGGATGACAGTGGTTTCATGGACCACTTACTGTATCAGATGCATCTCTTGACACAAGATGAGGGTGAACTCAAAGTATATCTTAAGTTGAAATATGATATATTGTCTCTAATTCTTTATGCTGTATGAACATAATGTGTGCTTTGGGGCATGACAGTAAATAACATACTTCCTGTATTCTTGAAGTGTAGCAGTGCAGGCCTTAATGGAGGATATTGCAACAGCCTCAGCCCCTGCTATTTCTCAGCTGGGTTCCACAGTGCTGCTTGGCTGGAGTGCACTGTGAGTAGATGAATTAAGGAAATAAAAAAGAATGATTTTTTTTCTTTTCCTAATAATAAGACC
>VXBL01006680.1:518253-633441 GCA_013400195.1 Aramus guarauna | reverse complement strand
AAATCACTTTCCTGAGCATAACCTTAAGAAGACATTCTCCATCATTTAGGGAACCATGGTATCTGTAGGGCCTGTTGGTAGTGTCTGTTAAACAGCAGCAGAAATGCATTTCTTTCTTTGGTTAGACACCCCAATGAGTTCAATTCTGCAGGCAGAAATTTCTTTTACTCTAAATATTTTTTTGTTCCCAGTCTAAATACATTATGCAAATAATTCACTTCATAAAAACATAAAAAAATGTTTGTGTAGATTTTTTTTTAAACAGCCCCAAACATGATAGTTCAGGAAGCTAGTGTAATTTTAAGAGCTTAAGAAGCAGCAGCTACAGTATAATAGGAACTGGGGTTTATGCAAATAAAACCATTATGCCCATTACTGGAGCATAAAAAAGTAGAAAGACCTCTGCACTTATGGGTAATATGACAAGTGCTTTATTTATGATAACTCTTAGAATTTTCTCCTCACATTTTCTTGCAGTATCATGTGGCTTCCAAAAGGCAGAGTTTTTATGTTGCTGAGAAAAGCTCTCAATATATTAATAAGATGCTGAACAAATTACTTGTGTAAAACAAATGTTCTTCTGAGACTTTGTTCTGTTGCCTTTTAGCTCTCCAGCAGTTCAATATAGTCTTGACATTATGAGGGATTGCACTTCAATATATACGGTTAATATAACATAAATATGGAAGATGGGAAAGTTCTTTTACTGTATGATTAAACTGATCTTAAACTACAAGTGCAGTGTGTCTAACGTCAACAAAAAAATACCTTGCCATGGGTCAAACTGGAGTCCCCCATTCATTCTCCTACTGCACCAGGCAGTGGAGTATATGAGTTTTCTATAGGTCTGTTCAGATGCCCCAATAACCTGAACACCTCAGTCTTCAAGTGTATTTGTTGTCTCATCGCTCAGGTTTTTGCATTCTGAAGACAGTGTCCTAAGGCATAGAAAAGCTGAGTGATTTCCTAAGTCTGCAAATTATGATCCTTGGCCCCAGAAAGGAAAGGGAATACCTTGATCGTCCTTCATTTCTAGGAAGTCTGGCTTGTAAGCTTGTGTGTTCAGTGACACTATGCTTTTGATAATTCATTTTCTTCAATTGCACTAAGGAAAATATAAACCAGCTTCAGGCTAAGGTGCGCCTGAAGTTTATCCACAAAAGGCTGCATTATACTGACTCTAAGGACCAGAATCTGCAATCAGGTTTGTAGACAAGTTGCCTAAGATCCATCTCTAAGCCCACTCAGTTTGGTCATCTGGATTGACTCCTAAATTAGAGGGACACCCAACATTCATACGGGGAAAGTTTGGTTTCCCATTTCTTCTTTGCCCTAGTTTTCATTCGTGTTCTGATTTAAAAATCAGAGTGATCAGATATTTCTTAATATCACACTTTTTTATGCAGCTGTGTATTTATGTGTACATATAAACTTACATATATAGAATCCAATTAAAGTACTCATTAAAAGGACCATCTCATAAGAATTAAACCTCTAAACAGTACTCCCACCTGCCTGTAAAAAAAAAAAAAAGCTGTTTCTAGGCTAGTGCAATTAATCTTTGCTCCATGAACTTGAATACGTATTATCTGATCTCTGTCCTATATTGTTGCTGTACTGTTTTGTCTCAATAGATATGAGTTTCAGTGCATAGGCATTGCAGTGACGAGTGAAGGGACTCCTTTGTGTCACTGCAGCTCTTAAAGTTTTGCCATAAAAATTATTATTAATCTGTTTTGTGAAAAGCAAAAAGTCCATCCATGTAATTATTGGAAGGTTATAGTAGACAGTGACAAAGTCAGTAGCTAAAGATACCTTATTTTTATGGTGGTGCTTTTGTTGCTGTGTCAAAGGTTATAAAGAATAACCCCCCTAGATTTTAGGGAAAGCACACACTAAAACCTGCTTGCTTTTGCTAACAATATTATTTAATCTATTAGAAAATAAAAGTAGGCAAACCTCCTTTTTCTTTTGTTTCCCACTCTTGCCGGATAAGTCCCACTCACCACAACTGGTAGCAGCAGGAGAGAGAGAAAACTGTGAAATGTTCTAGCAAATTGGGAACAGATAATGTGTTCCCATACATTTCCAGGGTATTATGGTGTGCCCTAGAAAAAAAAAAAGGAAAAATCTAGCTGTGCTTCTGTCTGCAACAGAGAGAATATCAGTTTACATATGTTTAAACACATCACAGTCATTTCTATTATGAATCTAATTAATCTATCAGTACAAGTCAAAGCTTATTCTCCTCTCCTCTAACAGGTTAATGCTGGGGTTGCTACGCCAGTCACTCATGCTTAAATTGGGCTATTTGCAAAAGAAGACAAGCATGCTTTTTAGGAATGGAAGTGACTACTGGGACAGTGATGCTATAGCACTAAGCACCTGTTGGGTGCAACTTTCCCATCTGGAATAACCTCATTAACATTATCCAGCAGTTAAGATTGCAATGCAATTTGCTTCAGGTTTTGTGTGCAATACATAAAAATGCTATGCCAGCTCCTTGAAGGCATCGTGCAGCTGGTAGCTGACCTGTCTCCTTGTCCTTATTTGCTAGTGGGAGGGATTTGTCAGCAATATCTTCATAAACAGCTTGGAAAATCCAAATCTCTCATGATTTTATTTATTTATGCCAACCTAAATGCAAGGCAACTGTAGAAATTTATGGACAAAGCACTTCAAGGGACATTGTCAGCAAACTCCCATCCTTTATGTGTATGGTACGACATCCAATAACCAATGGGTCTCATCAAGTAGTCTTCATGCAAATGTGTGAATGTTGCTAAATGGCCCTTGTGAGCTCAATATAGTTTCCCTCTGTGAAAAATGCTGTAAGCAGAAGTACTTAGATTTACCTTTACTACTGCAGTAAGCAGAAATCCAGATATTGTGTGTAATTAAATGGAGGTAGCGAGGTTAGTGAAATGTGCAGGTTATGCTAGGAAGAGTTCAGGATATATAAGGAGGGTTCTGCTATTCCATGTGACCTGGTAGGGCACAACAAGCATGTTTGGCTTCATAGAAGAGCTTATGAAAAATAAAAAAAATACCTATTTATAATCAAACTTATACACATTTATTTCTGGAACTATCAGCTTTTGAGACAAACTCAAAATATGCCAAGGCATTTGTACTTAGAAAATTCAATCCAGAACATCTAAAGTCTGTTTAACATTTGTACAAAGTTGTTTCTTCATATGTTTCATAACTCAGTTTCGAGATCTAAGTCAATGAAGTATTAAAGATTTGTGTCCAAGTCTTGGCATTGAAAGACATTTCAACAGTGAACCATGGGACATGAAACCTGTCTTTTAAGTCATCCTTTCATGTAGAAGGTGACATGTGATTGCCACCCAAAGGCTGTTTGACCTTCATGAATTAAATTTTGCTTCCCTAGATTAGAAAACTCTGTGTCATAAATAGTAACGTGAGCCAAAAGCTACGTACACTGCAGAGAAGAATGATCCATCTTTTTCACTCAGCTTACTCAGTCACTCCTGTGGGGAAGTTAAGTCCTGCTGCTGGCCAACTTGAATCTGGGTTGTATCTAGAAGGTATTTCTCTATTGCTGCCTTTCTATTCTCAGTGGACTTCAAAGTAATGATCTTAGCACTTGTGGGGGGATATACCCAGGGAATGGTGAAAAGAGTCTTAGAATCAACAGATGAAGTACCCTAGCATCTGGTCCACTTTGATTACATAGACTTATTTTTACAGACTTCTGAGTGCTACTTGTTCTGTAAATTATGAGCAGTTTGTTTGGAGATCATGTTGCTTTAATTTCTTCAAAACATCATCCAACCAGTATAATGAATATGTGTTATATACAGCAAAATTGCCATGGCATATCAATGTCAGTCATTTCCTTAAAAACACTGTCTAATCAAGAACTCCACAGGTATGGGGAAAATGGTTTCTAAGAGATGGACTAAAACAAGGACAGGAAAAGGATGACAGGTGCCTGATAGTAAGTGGAGTTTTAAAAAGAGAATGGAATTACTCACAGAATCAGTAGAATCATTTAGATGTGAAGCATTGTAGCCTTTAAGACTCTGTGGATTGAGTTATTTAAATTAACATATGGAGAATCAGAATAGACTAATTAGATCAAATGAGTGTCCTATCAAATCATATCAGATCACTTACAGTAACCTGGAGCTATGCTGGATTCCAGTGTGTGCCATGCTGTGGTGGGATTGGAATAATTTGCCAGCAGAAACGTCTGCACCTAAGGCTGTTGGAGATGGAGGGCCTGACTCCTTGCAGACCTGGCTTCTAACTCTAACACAGCCGTGCAGAGATATGCTGGGGAGGGGGGGTGTTGCAGAGGAGGAAAGAGGTTAGTGGTTCAGAAGTTTAAAATTTGCGAGGGGAAAATAATTAAATACTACAAATGGGATACTTTTATAGCCCAGGATTTCAGAAAATGAACAGTAAAATAAAGTTGTATTTCTCTCTACTTATTTTTTTAATTGGTCTTTTATCCACCAACAGGCAGTTGTAAATAGATAAAGACACCCTCTGTTCCTACTAATTATGAAAATACTGTATTGAACCATAATAATTTTTTTCTAGGAAAAAATCTAATTTAGGCCAGAACATTATATCTCTTCACAAAGAAAAATACTTTTTTTTTTAATAGAAAAGGGAATTGGGAATGTAGATCATTAATACAGATCTAGTTTTGTGATGAAACTTTTTGAAACTATAAGAAAAATATTAATGAAATTTAAAGCAGCCTCTTGACATTATTTGTTGCTGAGAGATTATACATTTACGTTGTCTAGCCTGGGATACCCTACCTTGATGTTTGTCTTGCTGAATGTGCTAATGCTGTTTGCTAAAACCAAAGAATCAGCTTTGACAAAATAGGAATTCTTTGTCACCTATAATATATATATATATAGTTAGTTGTGAGTGACTGACATTCCTACTCTGCTTCCTAACACAAAAAATTTCTAAGCATATCTGGTAGAATTTCCTGGTACTTGCAGCTCCCAAGTTATTCCCCTTATGAGATGTCGGGTTTGGTTGCATTGTAGGCTTTCTGCATACAGGTTGACAACTTCTGTTAGGCATATTCTTCAGCTTAGTTTTCCAGCTTAATGTAAATAAAAAATGATTCAACCATATTGCTTCAATAAGATAGGGTGAAATACATTGTCATGCTATGTAATTTCTTAAAACCATTTAATTGAGATTCCCTGGTGTTTTGAAACAGACACATAAATTTGGCAGGAGGCTAATCTACTATCATGGCTATGCCTGCAATTGGCCTGATGACAAGGCTGAAAAACATCATTTTCACATACTCACCAGAGGCTTGTCAGAATTTGCTGAATTCCCTGAGAATGTGTCCTTTCATACAGGTCTGTGGGGCTTTGCTGACTGTTCCTGTAAGTGCTGGTCCTGCCAGCCAGGGCTGCCCTATGGGCAGGCGCTGGACCAGAGAGGCAGCTGAGCAGCAGTGATTGTATCTTGCCACCTTGTGCAGCTGGGTGGCAGGCAGAGTGTGTTGGATGAGATGGCCCATCTGGATACAGGAAGAGCAGACAACTGGTGCACTTAGACTGGGAATGGGGCAACGGAAGAGAGAAGCTGGGAGAGCTACAGTTCTAAGAGAAAAAAACCTCTTTTTTTTTTTCTGTCTTCCTCTTTAATTTTATTCCACATGTAGAATATGTTCTGCGCTCTGCTATAAATTGCCCCATTAACTAAAGACACGTGCTTTTTATCTAAAAATACCCTCTCAGAGATGATCAACATGTGTCTGACCACAGTTCCATCTGATGAAATTGGTCCTTTTCGACTTAAGAAAACCACAAAAGCCTAAGTAAATTAAGCTCTTTGGGGTTTACACGCATGAGGCCATCTTTACTCTTATGATTGTCTAGTAAGCTTTTCATGGCAATGTACTTGTTTCATTGCAACTGCATCCTTTTGCTCTGAACTGGCATTACGCTGACAAAATCATACGACCGTGAACTGACAATGGAAGCAGCATTTTATTTTTATTGTGGTATATGGGAAAGGGAAGGTCAAAAAGTTGCAATAAAATAGCCAGTAGTTTTGTGTTGTTTGCCTAAGGTAGTACAACAACAATACAAACGTGATGACATGTAAGTAAGAGTCTTCTTGAACAAGAGCAATTACATTGTATTCTCCATCCTTTAAAAAGATCTAATGTTATGCCTGTAATTAGCATTTTCTTGAAATGGCAGTGCATCTTTGCAATAAACATGCATTAATCAACCCTGCAGAATGATATTTTTATTTTTTTTTCTCCTTTGGGTGTTCTTTATTATAACTGTTGTTGGAAGAAATTGCCTGACTAGCTGCCTTTCTGTAGCCATAATTGTGAGGGTATCTTGTGAGTAATGCCCACATGCTTAACACTACTCAAAGAGCTAGAATGTTTCTGTTTTCCCTAAGATCCTGTTTATTTTATTCATTCAGATAAAGCCTCATGGGGAAGCAGTGGATTTGAAAGAAAACAGTAAACTATTTCACAGATCAGGCCATTTAAATCTGAGGTTTTGATCTGACTGAATCTCCAGTTTGGGGAATTTGGAGAGAGCAGAGCTGGCTGCTGGCTTACTGCCCAAAATACTGTGCTGGAGAGGCTGTTCCAGTTCATCACCCTGAATTGCTTCTGCTTTTTTTTGTTTCTCATACAGTAGAGAAATATGCGTGTATGTTTATAAGTTCACAGATGACTTGAGAAATTTCTGTTACCATCCTATTCAGATGAGACAGTTACTCTGTTCTGTTTTTGTGGCTTTTTCTGGAGCATCCATTTCATGCTGTTCCTTCATGACTTGAACAGAACCTGCCATCCTGTAGATAAGTACTATCTTTTAAATCGGCGTTAGTACTTTCACCCTCAGAGCCTGTAAAGCAAAGGTGTCAGGAGGAGATTTTGAAGGACTCGATGAGCTGTGCTAGCTGGGTCCGCTTCTCCTCTTTATTGTATTCTGCTGCTTTTCTACCTTCCCTGCCTTACTTGCTTAGCTGTCATTGCAATATCTGATAATCTGTTCAATAGCATACACAAAATTTGCCTCAGTCTTGAATGCTGATGATGCACCACACCTATATAAAGGGATAGGATACCACTGGAATATAACTGAGATTCAGTTAAAACTGAGATAATTACATTTAAATGTACATGTATTCTAGACTACTCACTTTCTGTGGGGACATGAAGGCCAAACACTCAGGTTGAATCTGTGGGCCATGACCATGTCATTTGCTTTAACACGACAAGCCTGACTTGGTCTAATGCTGTTGGCATTCCCCACTGTGTGACCGGTCAAACCCTTGAACATTCCTTTGATTTATCTGTATATTTTCAAGCATGATACGGCCAGAAATAGGTACCTGATGGGTGTATCATATTCCACAATAAGATGTATATCTTCTGTGGCTCTAGATGGAAGAGATAAGAGATGCATTTCCCATAAGAGAAGCATCCTAGCCTTTTAGCATCCCTGCTGCACTTGATAGAGATAAGTGGTGCCCAATAAGCAGGGAAAGAGATTCCCCACAATAACAAACACTGAAGGGTTTTTTTCTGTTGTGGTTTTGGGGTTTGTGTTTGTTTGTTTTCCCTATGTGTCTTTGCTATGTTACAATCAAGTGTAACTTGTTTTGCATTTCATAAAACACTGCTTGGGAATTTGAAGGTGGTGGTGTTTTCATCACACACGAGCTCCATCCACCTCCTTTGCTGGCTGAAAAGGAGTCTTACTATGACAAAAACTAGAGCCTAGAGTGGCAAATGATGCATGAACTGGCATGTCCTTACATTCCGTTGTGCTTTCATTTGTGATACAATACTCAGTTCATATAGGACCATCATAACCAGAAAACAAAATACAAAGCAGTGAGCACTGTAATTTTTTTCTTTTCATCTGTTAGTCTATACTTATCTCCACAAAACTGAAAAGCTATGTAATTATGTAATTTGAGAAGAAAATAATTAATCAGATATATAATTCCTGCCACCAAAAATAGCAGTGTTTTTAAAATAACACCTTCAGGTTTCATTGATCTTTCCTCTTTTATAACCTTAATTCAAAGTTAGGGGTTTGTCTCTGATACCCATTGCAGATGAAGGGTTTTTGGGCAAAGAAACATGCTTGATCAACACTAACACATGTGATTATAGATGTGCAATATGGTTTCAAGCCTACCCCATGATAATTTAAAAGGATATTTTTATAGTGTGTTGCTTTGCCCCAGTAAACAAAATGCCTTCTAAAGTGTCTTCAGAAGAGCCATGAAATCACATGAGCTTTTAGAATTTTCTGTGTCCGTGACCATAATAATTCAAATAATGTTAAGGCTGTTGTCTATTAGAACTGTGTCTTAGCACCAAACTCATACTGAACAGCAGCTGAAGCCATATAGTCTCCTCTGACAAAATTATTTTTTAAGGGCAGACTCTGTTAACCCTACTCATGTCAGGGAAGTTCATTATCCTTGAAAAAAATTATGAGGAAGTAAAGTAGATTATATGCTCTGAATTAATTTCTAAGTCAAATTCTGCCCAAATTTCATGTGTCTTTTCCCCCACAGTTCTGAGGTTTCTATGTAAAAATCTAGATCTTCAGATTATGATGCCTAAAGTTGGATTGAGACTATGATTGGATATGCAGCTATTTTATATTATAGCAATAGTTCCAGAGAACAAACCTGTGGGAGAAGTAATGCTGATCCTAGTGTAAAATTCTGATCCCTTGTAAGCTTCCATATGTGAGTTTTCTTTAATCTTAGCATTCCTCTAAACCAGTTTTAATTCTAAAACTGCTTTCCCACGCAGTGTGAAATTTGTATTGCTGAAATCAAATTACTTGGCTCCTGATAAATAAATTGAATAGCTTAGGAGACAGTATGCACCACTGATGCCACCTATGTTTCCAGATAGGTTTCAAGCTCTGAGTGCAACTTCTTTTAATAGACTGATTTCAATTAAAAAGGAGCATGCTATATTCCTAGTTTTGGGACGATTGGAACATCTGCGAGACTTCAGTATGACTGTGACGGTTTGATAAGCAAAAAAGTCACAACTTAACAAGTGCTGTGGATTGTTTTAGCTGGATTTCTCTGGAGTTTGTTTTGGCTTGGGGAGAAAAATGGCCGGCAAAAGTGTTGGAGAGTGAAAGAGTTAACATGGGATTCATGGAAAATGAGCCAGATAGCTGGGATTAGCTTGCTGGTATGTACATCTGAAGCTTGAAAATTAAGGTTCCAGCTGACTAGTCAAGTTACATATAGCTAAATCGTGTTCAACCACTGCACTGGAAACTTCACATATTGAAACTTTTTCTTTACTGCTACTGAAGGTATAGAGAAATTGCAATTGTAAGGTAATGGAGTGGCAATTAATTTGTAATTTAATTCATTAAAAAAGTCTGAGATTCAAGAATTTCTTATTACTACCTTGATAAGATTTTCTTTGGTGAACAGATGAGATATTTCCATCCTTTATTGATGAGGATTTCCCCATCAGAATTCTCCAAAGTGCAGCACTTGGGGACTACTTTGGGAAGGCAAGTGTTGGTTGCAAAAGAGATGTCTAATGAGGTCCTCAGTGGCTTGGAGTAATGTTGTGGAATTTTCAGATTAAAGATCTATATTGGCAATGAAGACCACCTCTCTTGTATTCAAGTTCTGTTTAGAGGGATACCTCCAGGAAACGTATCTTCTAGGAAACTCCCATGTATGTTGATGGCATTATTTTAGGTGGAGATCTTGGTACTATCGTGGAATTCAAGACTGACTATAAGGTACAGACAA
The DNA here is from genome assembly GCA_013400195.1 of Aramus guarauna. Classification (NCBI taxonomy): domain Eukaryota; kingdom Metazoa; phylum Chordata; class Aves; order Gruiformes; family Aramidae; genus Aramus; species Aramus guarauna. The sequence goes on along the minus strand of VXBL01006680.1, from coordinate 623,640 downwards.
GTGTAGCTGGGGGGAATGCCATTCCTGACATCAGTTAATGCCTAAGAACTTTGTCTTTGCACTGTAGTGTTCTCATTTCTTTCTATACCGCAATTAGATATTTAGATTGTACAAACAAGGTGACTGGGAAGCACTATTTCCATACAATCTTCTAATGGCAGAGGTTTTACACTGGGGGATGATGATGGGCGGGGAGTTCAGTAACAGACAGTATTCTCAAAATTCACAGCAAAGAGGCAATATTAGGTAAAGCTGAACATTGGTGAGGGGAACTGTCCTTTTTGTGGATCTTGAAATGTAGAAACAGTATTTTGCTCCTTGAAAAGTAATGCTTTTGAGTTTTCAGTCTTTGATGTCAACTAAGAAGCTTTATGAGAAATTGTCTTACAGCCTATTTTGGATAATAATATCCATGTTTCAAGCAAGCAAATACTGGTAATTGTTTAAAGCATTTTCACTTCAACTGCTAATATAAATGTCTGTATTCTGCTGAGTACCATTAGTCCTGAGTTCCTCCTACTGAACTGATCTTAATTTTTTTTTATATATTACTTTACTAGACTTGAACTTTATTGGTTTAAATTTTCCTTCCCCAGGATCCTAAATGTTAATTTGAATGAACTCTATTCAAAGTATGCATTTGAGAGGGGAGATGATAAATAGCAGAATTCCATTGCTAGAGAGGATCTCTGGCTACACCCAGAAATGTCTAATTTTTGTGTCAATAGAAACCCTATGAATTAACTATATTCTCCCTCCAGGAACATTTGTTAGTTTAACTGAGATCTTTAAAATCTCAGTAACTGCTGACCCAGCAAATTAATACAATACATCTCTACCTGTGGCATTTATATTTCCATAAGGTTACTCATGTAGTTTTGCAGAACAGCCTGTGTGTTGACTGAGAATTCAACAATGTCTCTATGCTGCTGTATGGACATGGTTCTAGAAATCTGTAGTGGCTCTATTCCATCATTTGATGATTGTGTTAGGTAGCCTCATTAAGCTTAAGTGAAGATGAGAGTTAGTTCACTGAGTCAATTAATGGTAACTTGGATCCTTTTCCAGTTGTCTGTAGTGTTGGGCATTCTCTGTCTGTCACACACACAGATTTGTAGAGAGAATGTAATGTTCTCAGCTGACAATAAACTGGATCTTCTCCATATGGTGCTGTCAAGATGTGTCAAATCTGTTTTGGAATGAAACTTTCTGGAGGAATTTTTCATTTGTAGTTTTACTGATCTGCATTTTCTTCAGTCCTGACTCTTTGTCCTCATGTGTTGTACTTGCACACTAGCACTTCATTCTCACTCTCAGATTCAAACCTTGGCAAAAGTTCTCCAACTCTTTTTCAGCCTAGATGCACAGTCACACCCGTATTTCCTCCCCCTTCCCCTGCCACTGGTATTTCTCATGCCTATTTCTGTATCATCTTTGTTTCATTTGTCTACGCTTTCTGCCTGCTTTTACATGGCCCCGTGCTCCATGTATGAAATAACCTTCCAGTTGATGCAAACTGCAGTGTTCTTTAAGCAACATATAAAGCCTTTCTTCACCCATTAAACATTCAGCGTACAATGGCAATATCCCACGCTGCTTTTTTGGTCTTTCATGCTTTTATTGAAGACATACAGGGACACAGCAGGAGCTGTTCTTTCAGTACCTATTGCTTGTAGGAAAAACATTGTGAATACTTACAATACTGTAGCAAAGAATTTGGGTTCCTTTGCTGAAATAGTAAAAGATGTGGCTCTTCTATTAGTTTTAACATCAGTATTTTTCCAACAGGAATTGGATTTTGATAGCTGTCATGGTATACAGCTGTTTTTTATTTTCTCAAAGTTATATGTGGGCACAAAGCTCTTACAATCTCTTGGATACATATTGTAGTACTATAAATTCTTTAGCTGAGGTGAGCTCCTGGGAGGAAAGCAACAGACAATTAATTCGTGACCCTAAGTGGTAGTGTGTCTGGGAAAACTAAAGACTAATTGAGCTAAGCCATCACTTGACTGTTTATTTTCATAACCTAATTGTTCATTTCACAATGGCTGTAGGCAATGTGATTAATATAAGCTGTGAGAGCAGTCAAGCTGAAAGAAGATGGTAATGGACTACATGAGGGTATTCTTGTTCTCCATCCACTTATTTTGCTGTAGTTTTGAAAAGCTCTTCAGCTGACCTGTGGAATGTCGTGAAATTACTTTTGTAGCCAGCAGGTATATCAAGGTCAACCTATCAACAAGCATGTTGCCCTTGCTGGTAGTGTTTAAAGCAATAAAATACCTAAATAGATTTTGCTTTTTTTTTGTTTGTTCTTTTCTGCTTTCCTCTGTATCATCCTGTATCATCTTCAGACCTAAACAATGTATAAATGCTCACTTGGCATTTGCAGGTCAGGTCTCATTCTTCAGACAGGGAGACTCCTTCCCAGAAGACTCTTGCTTGCTTATTATTTCAGCTCTCTAATATATCAACCACGCAATTGAAGATCCATTATTGCTCCGTTTTCCCCTTTTCAAAAGGCATAAAAGCCCTTTGTCATGGACCTTATTTCCTCTATCTCTTTAAAGCAATGTGATGCTTTTCTGTATATGAACAAGGTGAGGCTGATTGAATGAGAAATTCTTTCATGTACTTGCCTGCATTAGACTTTTAAATTGCAGGGCAGAATTAAACTAGATATGCAGTGATGCTCTTATAAGATATTTAAAGTCCAGTTCTGCTGGCAGCTGGCCTAGATAGTTATAGTATTAGATTGCTTCAGCAAACTGGAAAAGCATGACCTTGACATCTTTGCTTCTGTTAGTTTGAAATAAAGGTGGCACCAGTCACTTGCCAGTGGAAAAAGTACATTACAAAGCTACAGGGGATTAACACAGAGTGAATTTTGGAGCCTAGTTGTGCTTGTTTTGAAGCAGGTGGACTTAAAAATCTCCAGAGGAAAGGCATTTTCTTTGGTTGAGTTTCCTATTTGTGAGCATCGTATGCTGAGCAATTCTGCTTACAATCAGCTGAAAGATGCTTCACACATATTTTTTAATTATTTTCTACCTAAAAATAAGCCAAAGGCTGCATAAATATATTTAGTATGTGCTGCTCAAAATACAAAATGAGTGCACAGCAGTAAAGCTAGGCTCACTCACACTAAGATAAATAACCCACATGCAGAAGAAGAAAACTGTATCATTATTAAATGTTATTTCATTTACACGCATATAGCAACTGTGGGGTCTCACTCTGTTAAGTCAGCACAAGCCAATACATAGATGTGCCTTGGCACAATGAATAAATCCATGTCTCAAGTCATTCCTTCCTTTTAAAGTCTTTTTACATACAGCTGAGATAACTTCCTCATGGTGCAATGGATAAATGTGACCCCATGCTTGGTCTTCACATTCTAATAATAGCCTGAAGTAGAATCCTAAGTGATGTATGTGTTGTTTGTACTGCATTGTATTTATTTTTCCAAGTTTACAGTTTCTGTGACACATTGATGCATACACCCAAAAGCATTGACCAAGGGTAAGTTGTCATAATTTTGTGTTCTAGGTGATAAATTTGCCTCGATGGGGCCTGCAATGCTTATTAATTGCATACGGCATCAGGAAAAGAACGTCAAAGATGATGCTATGAATTTTAGAGCAGTCAATAAATTACTTTCTACTGTTGTCTTCTCACAAAACAGTTTATATGAGAAAGATCCAATCCTTCACCCTTTACTCGTGAAACTGTAGCAAAGTCCAATATTGCAAAATATCTTCTCATGAACCAGAAGCAGAAGATGTTGGTACAGGTTACTCAAATTAAAAGGTGTCAACATTGGTACCTCTAGTGTAATTCTTACAGTGGGATCAAAAACAGAGAGCCTTGTCTGAGTAAGGTCCCACTGAAGAATATGAAATCACAATGATCTGAACACCATCGCTGCAAGGTCTAGAGAAGAAAAGCAATCTATCCTACTCCATAAAGCAAAAGCTGATTCTTGAGAGCTTTTCCTGCATTCTTTTGATGATGTCAAATAAAATAATAATGTATTTTTTTTGTACGGTCCCATTCATCCCATGGCCTCTCTGAATAGACTGTCAAAACCTTTGGTTAGAACAGCCTAAATGATGTGTAGACAGGCCAGTTTCTTGAAGCTGATCCTTCATCATTCCCCATCCTGACTTCTTGCAAGTTTGCCCAACAGAGGCAGTATCAGAAAGCCCAGGCTTGGCTAATGTCCAGGCAGCATCACCAGTGCTTGGGGTTACTGCAGAAGAGCCAATCTTAAGGTTGTTCTGCTTTGCTACCCTGGCCCTACTTCTGCTTCTTTCTTTCATTTCCACCAAAGATGAGATGAATTTGAAAGGTTTTTTTTTTTTGCTTTTTGGTGAAGTTAACATAGGCACATCACAGCCAAAGAAAATCATGAATATGAGAAGAAATAAGTTGTTTTGAGCCACAGAAAAAAAAAAATAATACATTTACTACCAACAGCAAGAGAAATACTGGAAAATACTGGCTGCTCATCAACATAGGAAGTGTGATTGAATTTTGAATGTAAAGCAGTGTTGCTCCTGCCCAAAAAGCAAAAAAGAAAAGCATGAAAAAAGAGTTTTCTAATGTCTTGATTATTTTTTATCTAAAAAAAGACATGCTTGCTTGTAGGCAATTAGTGCTTTGAAATCAAGAGCTGTTGGTAAGAACTTAATAACAATGTGCTGGAAAAGAGGAAACCAAACAAATGTGAGTTTGTTACATTGCTTCAGGGGCTTCCTCTATGGAACCTCCATCATACCTTAAAAGACAGTCTAGTTCCTTTCCTGTATCTGCAGTTGGATAGCGGATTAAATATTTCACAGCTGAATGGAAGAAGTCATTAGGTCCACACTGTGTTTCTGTTACTCTCTATGTGCCACCAAGTTCATTGTAATTAGTGGCCCTTGTACTCCAATTATCACTAAGGAACTACACGCACGCACGCTCACCTCTGCTATTAACTAGACAGGTCTACATGTGCATTATGTCAGAAAAGCAAGTGAAATATGCTCCTACAGCAACACTCAAGTAGCTCATCCCTATTAGCTCTGACTTCTCTATAAACTGAGACTTTAGTTTTAGGTATAATACAGCTGGGCAGAAATGACAGGCTGTGTTTTACATGCAGTGTTAACCCTCTAAAAACTTAATTTCCTTTTAGTTGTGCAAAGGTTGAAAGAGTCCATGTTGACAGAGACCAAAGCCTAATCGTGAAAGCTTTAAGGCACGTGCTTTATCTTTGGTTCTACTGCCTCCTTCTCTTTGCAGTGACCCTCATTGGGTCACTGTCATTCCTTAAGTGGGGGTTGAGTTTTCTGTGTGTGTGTTTGTTGGCTTTTTCATTTATTGGTTTTAAGAACTTTTTTTGTAGCACTTACACATTAATTTTTGCTGGCTTATCACCTTGTAAGAGATAATTTGTGTGACGACTCCTGAATTTTTATGTTCTGCTAGAAAAAGTCTTCCCTTCAAAGCCAGTAATTGAATACTTCTCTGGCACTGCTCCGTCTGCCTGTCCTGTTCCCCATCTGTCCTAGTCTGTCCTTGATGTTTGCAGAATGGTCCCTGTACTCACACTGTTGTTCTGTAGAACAGCATGTGAATCAGCATTTTACTGAGCAGCGTTCTCTCTGACCAGTCGTAATAAAAACACGTGTTAGTAAGGCACTCCCCAGTAAAGGTGTTTGAATTCCTCTTTGTACGGACAACATAATTGCTACTGTTGGTGAGGCAGTAAGAAAGATGGACAGACATATATTTACACTTGTTCTTGCCCAGTTTTTTACACTCTTTGTTTTGGAATTTCCTTGAGTCTTCTTTTGCTACTCAACAGGTGGTGGCTTCATCTTTCTTTTTCAGTCTCTCTCTTTTTGATTTTACTACAAAATAGTGCCATACAAATTATTTTGCAAGGTATAAAAACTATAGATAGACCTGTAAATGTGAGAGACTAAATTATTTTGATTAACTATCTCTAAACATCGCTGAAGTCTGCATGTCAGCATTTCAGGGCAACTCACAAAAAAGAACTGTTTCAGTTCAGTGTTACGTGGGTTTCTACTCTATTGCAAAAGATTCATTGCTAACAAGAAATCAACAGTTGGCCAAGATAACCAACAGGAAAGCTCCTAAGAAAGCCCAAGGCTTTTTTATTTTTATTTTTATTTATTTTTTTCATTATTATGAATTAATTCCAAAATTGCAATGTTTGTTCTGGAAGAGATTGCAGGGAAAACCCAAAGCACAAAGAGGAAAATGGCAGAAGGAAGACTATAGGTTACGTGTACATAGTCTGTACAGTCTACAAGTCCTGGTTCTCGAGCCAGAAGGTAGGGCCTGCTTTTTTTTCCCTGCTGTCTGCAGCGTGTGGGCCTCTGGTGCTAAATGGCTCTTGTTCTGTCCTGGGTATCTTCAGCAAGGCTTTGCTCCCAAGTGCAGGAGCTGGCTAACTTGTGTGCTGTGTGGAGATCAGAGAATTGGGGCTGGTACAAAAATGGAGAATAAGCGTACTTCTTTATAACCATGTGCTAAGTCCTCGCCATCTGTTTACCAGAGTCACAGTTCCAGGCTGTCGGAACAACTTTCAGGCAGAAGGAAGAGATGTAATGAGGAGAAAAGGTGAATAGAGGCAAACATAGAAGGAAAGGGAAACCAAAGAAAAAATTAAACAAGCAGACAGGACTCAGAGGCAGAATGACCCAGAATCTCGGAAACAGGGAACAGGAAAGGATGACATACAGCGAGTTTGTTGCTGATACTGAAGGTACATCAGTATAAGCATGCTTAATTCAAAGTAGTATCAAAATGGTCTACCCCAATACAAATATTAAAACTGTGGAAGTAGGCATCTTCAGCCTTTCTCTGTTATGAGAGAGAAAAAAAAGCCTGTTAAACACCAAAAAAACTTGAGGAAAGGAGGGAGAGGGCTTAGGTAAACACAAATTTTTTAAAAAATGGAAATAGGTCCACTCTGAGCAGTATAAAATAGAAATAGGTTAGGAATTTTCTATGAGATTATTCTGAATATCTCTGAAAGAAACAATCAATAACAAAACCAAACAATTCCCTATTTTTACTTTCTTATTTACAAGATTAAATGGTGCAGTCATAGCTTTTTAAGTCAATCTATTTATGGATTAATATGTGTTTTCTCCTTTCTAATGAAGACTTCTATTTGGGAAGGACCTTCAAGGGAATCATTCCTCCGGTGGCAGGAGGTCTAACAAAAATTATAATTACAAGCTGCTAGATCACAGTTCAAGTCTGTTAGTAACAGTTCTTTTTGTGCAGAATGCTTCCATAAATAACTGGGCTTGGAATTCTGAACTGATAAATGTTTAGACATTTTGTGAAAGGAACTGTCTTGATATTTGTGGAGAGAAACACTACGTTGTCCTAGAGAAACGCTGAACAAGTGGAGGTTTTCCTTACTTGCCTTAACAGCGTGATTTTGCTTGCCTAAGTAACAGTTTCTCTGTTGGTTAATGGAGGGAGAACTATTTGTTTAATCAGGGAATGCAGTTAACATCACTCATCTAGAAAGACAGCATCTCATTTCAGTAGTCAGTGCCTCTTCAAAACTCTCTCTTAAGAAGCTCTTGAAATGTATATGAGGATGGTGCTAATCTTTGTTGCTACTGCTGTTTTTTATGCTTATAGGGAACAATTCTGATAATAATGTTGTACAAAGTAATTTTCTCAGATAAAGAAAAATCCCAGGGTATTTACTTCCTCAGTGATATTTGTGCCACTCGATCTACAGATAGCAGTCTTTCGCATTCACATTTGATGAAGTGTGACACTGTTTTTCTCTTTATCTGATTCCCCTATCAAAAGAAAATCTGCTTTCACCTCTTCCATCCCCATTTTACACTGCTTCTGGCTAAAAGTTTGTAGAGGCAACAGGTATCTCGCCTTTGTTGAAAATGTATTATTGACCACCATTTCTGTATGAAATGATCTCAGATGAGACTGAGAAAGGACTTATGCAACACGGATTTCCTCACCTGGAAGTCCGTGGGAACACCACCAGTGTTGTTTTAGGAAGTTTAAACTTTTTTATTGAAGGACAAATCCAAGGCCCTTTGGTGTCACTTAAAAGATCTCCAGCAGGCATGACAGATTTTGGAACGTGCCTTTAATTACATGCCAACAAAATTAGGCCCTTGAGTGCAGGATAAAATGAACCACATTAAGACTGAAGACTTGGTTGTCTATGAATGTTTATAGATTATGGTATAACTGATGGCTGGGTCATCAGTGTCTGAAGGAACAGTTTGGTGTGTTTTTCCTTCACATCATAGCTGTTGTGCAACACCCACAGCCACCACAAAAACTGTTGCATAGGTCCTAACCACAGCTAAAAATGTGCCTTTCCTCCCTGCCCAGGGACAGCTAGCAGATTGTCTTCATAAAGTAATGTGCCTCTTTTGTGTTCATTGCTAATTTGTAAAATTAGATCAGACACAACTTGGCTAAAAAGCATGCATCTCTCAGAACAGCAGGTTTGGTTTTGGTTTTTTTTTATAACTTCTACTTATTTAGGCTGGTATATAGATGCACTGGTGCCTTTTGTAGCTGCACAGTCTTTCTATTCTCACTGGCAGTTAACCCTCATCCCCTTTAAAATGTGGAACGCTTGATCAAATGCTTGTAAATAGATGGGGAACTCTGAAACAGTAGATACAGGCTCAAAGGTCTCTGTAACAGTCTGACCTGACAGCCCTTTCATTCAGAATGAATACGGAGATGCTGTGATGGACGTGTGTATATAAAGTTTTCTTGTTGAGCCCAATGTATGTTACAGCTGCCTATTTGTGAGAACTGTAGCTTTCTGAAAATGGTACCAAGTTTTTGTCTGTCACTTCGAGGATTTGTTTACCATGAGCCCAAGCTGAACATCCTTTCAGGGCAAGAAAGAACCTGGCCTTAACATGGATGTTTTCCTCCCTGCTTAAGCAATAAGGCAGGCCAGCTATGTGTCTGCAACTGTTTGTCTTTATGGCAAGCATTTGCTTTCCTGCACCGTGTCGTTAAATGTCCTGAAAGGAAACCTTAGAATTGTGGCTGTGTGAATTATCGCTCCAAGTCTGTGATTTCCAAGGCGCTCTTTAGATTTCAGCTGAGGAAATGAAACAGTGAAAAACAACAACAAAAAATATTTGTCAGAACTCCACATACCTGCCATGATATTTTGTTACATTTTATTTATTAAAATGCACTGGATACAGGTGAATTTTTTACCTCAATATTTATTGCTTTTTCTGTCATGAAATGGGAATTTACATGCTTCGATAAATGGATAGGGAAGGTGCCTGGTTTAATTTCTCTGCTGATTGTTAAATACTACGTGCTTTATTGAAATGCTGCATTGTAACTTGCACTGGTATCTTCCAGAGAATCAAAATGTTCTACATCATCTGGAGGAGCAGCACTTTTTGGAGGACTAAGTGTCCTTGTTCCTCAAAAATGGAAAAACAGCCAACAACAAAAAAATTTAATAAAGTTCTGATCCTTTGTCACACTGAGAAACAGAGAAACACTGCGTTTGGGAAAATCTGTCTGCAGTTTATTTGTTTAAATGTAGAGAACTGTTCAGGGAAGAGATTCTTTGGCTGTTACCCTGGCCTAAACACAGAGTCAGGCTCCAGGAAGAGTAGAAAATGCAGTGATGTTATTGCGATGTATAGCAAATACAGCAATCAAAGTTGCAGGGCTTAGTGTAGCCTATGAAATGCAATAGCTGGAGGCCATGTCAAATAAACTCCCAGCAGTAGGTCTCTTCTGCCTTGCACGATGCTTTTGATCCCGTAACTCCTCCGCATGGCACGAGAGAACCACAGTTCTGCTACAAGTGTATCTTTTGTATTTGGAATGAGTTGGGGCAATAGTTTTGTTCTTCAATGACTATAATAATTTGATGGTAGTTTGAAACTTTCCATTATTATTGGAAGTCTTGGTATCAGAATAAGGTAGGGTGCATTTTAGTGAAATTTCTACTTAGCTCTGTTGTTTGAGATTCATCCAGGATGTTACTAAGCAAAGACAGCAGAAACATATAACACTAGCTTTTTGGAAAAGAAGAAAAAAAGATCTTGTCCAGGCAAGATGCAGTTGGCTACTTTACATGATAACAATTCAGATGTCAACTGATTTGAATTAGAGATGTAAGGAAATTCATTTAGAGTGCCCGTAGCTTTTTCAGTTAGGAAATGCATGATTACTTACATGGAAACTATTTTCCCATCACCTTGTGTGGAACTTAATTATGACACTACAACCCTCAGGACAGAAAGGAACCCAAAATACCAGCTGTGTATTCAGCAGTTGGTGCAGAAACCACAGTTCATAGCATCTGATACTAGAAAGGTACTTGTAGGAAGACTGGAAATGAAAGCAGATTAACTGACAGGTAAGGATAGCAAAAGCAATAGGAAGAAAGGGCACTAACATTTCATTCTAATTCCAGCATGCTTTTGTGGAAACATCTGTAGAAAAGCAAGCGAACTGAGAAGCAGCTTTGCTAGGGATGCACGGTCTGGAAGCCAGCCATTAGTTCTGTGAAAAGTGATTATGCTCAAGTGTCACATCCTTTGTTAGGCCAGTTCCCGGCAGGCAGTCAGAATCACATTAGCCGATTTTAGTGCTTACAACATGTTTCCCCTACTGTTTACATCCATTAGCCAGGGATTGCCAGCACATGAGGAGACTGAGCTGCTCTGGGGGTTTCTGCTTTATTGCTTATTAGGGGCCAAGGGAGCTGCAGCTGAGCCTGAGTCAACTTGGGGCTTCCTCTCCTGCAGAGCCTTAGGCTTGAGTCCTCTTCTGTGCTGTTCAGCTGCGACCTGGGACAGAGGAAACTGCTGGTTTGAGGAAGTTTATTTTACGCTCAGCAATTCTTCTCTCGTGTCCCAGACGCTCTGCCACTCTCCCTCAGCAGCGGAGGTAAATGCTGATTGTTCTGGCTCTGCCTGTGGCCTGGCACTTTAGGCAGCTGGGTTTTTTTGTTCAGGCTTATGTGTTGCCTTGGGCTAAGCAATTGTGAAGGGACTGGGATTGCATAGATGTCCATGTAGGTACAGGATGTAAAACTTATTTAAAAAGACAAAAAAATGTTTTAAAAAAATGTATTTTGACCTAAGTGGCAGCACTAGCAACTACCAGTGGGGGAAAAACAATGCATGAAAGATTTAGGAAAGAAGCTGAAAGCCAGATCTTTGGCCAGCATTAAATATGTTGATACACTGAGGTCTGGTTGGCCCCAGCTAAGAAAGAAGCCTGCAAAGAAGGACTGAGGAAGGGAGAAAAGGTAGTGTCTTATACATGCTATACTATATGTATGTTATATGCCATATAATTCGTAGAGGAATGGAAAGAATAGTGTAAAATCAAACTGCAGTCCACCTTTTTTTCTTTTTTTTCCCTCTCTGTTGACTTCTGATAGTTTGGTTTGGAACTGCTGACTAATTTTACATGTTTTAAGTAGCAATCCTAGTGGTAAAGGTAAGGTGCAAAGGGTAATGTATATGTGGATGTATATACTCAGTATTAGACTCCCAATCCATCACAGCAGATGATTTGAAAAATGGTTTGTACATGTCCTACATAATGAGCAACTTCTTCCAGAAGTTATTTCAACTGTAACTTAAATGGCATACAACAACAGCTTCCTTTTAAAGCCAGTCAGTGCAGATGGTACAGAGAACTTTCCTCTATCAAGTCATTAGGCTCCTACTCCTAGTCAATACTGTAATTTTAATTTTAAAATGTTCGCATTTAGGCAACTTTTAGCATACTGCCCTAGTTAAGCATTTGAAAACTGTAATTTAGATTTTTAAATTCGAAGAGCAAGACTCTGAACTAAATCCATTATCCAAGTCTAGAGATATTTGAATTTGGCAATTGTGTCCCAAGCCTTGGTGTTGAGTTTGCTAACACTGGGAAATACCTTTATGTGCTTTCTCTTACCTTAGGCTGGATAACAGATGTTTAGGAAAAGCACGGAGGAAAAATGTTGTAATTGTTTGAAACTGAAGGACTATCCTGGTCCACTTAATCTTGTGACATCTGCCAGGAACTGAATACAGAGGAAAGTACATTTTACTTTTTAATTAGAATCTGACATCTTAAAATGCTTCTACTCAGTGAAGACTTAAATACAAGTGGCATACACAAACCGTATGTGAAAGATCCTGTTTACTATCCAGAATATTCTAAAATGTGTGAAGTTTCTATCCTAACTGTCCATCTCTAAAGCAATGGATTGGAATTGTTGCATGCATCTTTGAACTGCAGCAGCTACTTAAACATTTATGTAACAGTATTGCACAATGTACGTCTACACAGCCAGCCTTTTTAGCTTGGAGATACAATTAAATGTGCAGATGAGTACATGAATTCTTCAGACGCTCATTTATAAGTTCTTAAATGACTTATTCTAAAAGTGATAAATCAGTGGTAGTATTGGATGCCCGAAGTTAGAGTATGAAAGAAAGGTATGAAAGTGCAGTGATCTTGTACACGACAGGAAGACTTTTTATTAGACCAGAGAAAGCACTGAAGTACACTGAAACTGCTTTTCTGAAAGTATTGTGACATTGGGAACTTATCTGTGTGCTGAAACCATTTGTTCAAAATAGCGGGAGGGAGTGTGGGGGGAATGGGGGTGGGGGGTGGTGTATAAGATAGTCCCTGCCCCAGTGGTTTGTAAATAAGCCAGAGATAGGCTGACTTTTTCTGCGTTCATACAGCAGTCTAATAATAAATGATAGTGAGCGATTGCAGCCGTAACAGAAGTTTATATTTTCTTGCTTTTCTTGGTCATTTAATGAAGCATTTGAAGGTCTTGAAGCATTTAGTATCATGGCATCTATTTAGTACTATCTGTCAATAACAAAGACCACTGAATCTATATAAAGATTGCCATTGAAACTGCTTCCACGTAAAAATTAATAACAACATTTTAGGTTCCTGATATTTCAGGAAAAATTTGCTGCCTCAACAATCAGATGAATTTCCTAGGCAAAAAATATTAGCAAGAAGTTTACCTAATCTTTGAATGCTTGCTTGTTTTCCACAATAAGAAGCATTTTAGGTTTATCTAAAGTTAGAATGGAACTTAAGAGAATTTCAGGGGCTGATGGATTAATCGCGTTTAGAAGCAGGAAACTGGGTTACATCTGGCCCATGTGAGCACACCGAGGTCCATAAGGGCACGTCGAGCTGGAATGGAGGACAGCAGTGCGTCCCACAAGTGACAGGAGTTTATTTCTACTTCCCCTTGAGTTTGGACGGCAGTTGAGCAAGGGACCAGCTGCACAGATTAGAATACCTTCAGAACACCCAAATGTAAATGGAATTTGGGAGCTTAGCTATGCGCTCTGACATACTGCCATTGTTAAGGAGCAGGAATCGCAGTGACAGTGCTGGAATTGTTGCATCATCAGTAGAGTTCCTGTAGTTATTTCAATTATGTTCTCTGTTCCACAATATTTCTTCATCAAAAACCACAATTCCTGGCCAACATTCTGTTCTTCTGACTCACACTAAAGATTACGCCAACTGTTGGAGTGAAGGTAAATTCAGAGAGTATCATATTTTATACCTTTATTGTCCTGGAGGTTAAGTTAAGGGATGTTGGGGCCAGCAGATTCAGCCATAGGCATCTTTTAGTCTTCCTTAGATTAGCTGTTTATTTGAAAAAAATTTCAATTTTTTTTTCTTTTTTTTTTTTTACAAATCACAATTGCAAATAAGGAAACAAAAAGCTAGTGATGATCTGGAGTGTGATGGTACCTGGGCTGTGCTGCAGAATCATTTAATGCACCAACAAGCAAACATTTCAGACTGCTTGACTTTGAGGCCGGATCATGTTTAGTGATGTCAGCCATCCTGACATCACAAACTGTGTTGGGCAAAACTGATAGGATGTACACAAGCTTCTAATTGTTATCGAGTCTGAAACTGAGACCCCATGTAAAGGAATTAATGTCATTCAGTGTTCGCTTGCTCCCTGTAATATGAAGGTCAGTGTTGAGATACGGCTATAGACGTTTTACATAATAATGGCTTTGGATTTTAGCTCTGTGAATGTAACAGTTTTAATATATGCTGAACTGATGCAAAATTAAAATTGAGCAATGTAAATATTCATTAGCTATGATGAAGTTAAAGCTCTGTTCTAAAAACATTGTTTGTTTCATTCCTGAAGGAACAAATGTGCTGGAGTGCTTCTGCTAGCAGCTCTGGGTGTAATGTGTTACATTCCCCAGTCTGACAGTGTGTGCGTAACGCCTGCAGAAGAGTAGCTCTGCTTTCACTGAAGTTACCTAAGGAATTTAGCAGAGGGATAAAATGATGCGTTTCAGCCCTCCTTTCTGTTGACAGTATAAGTACACTTCAGGCAGATCACCTTAACAATTTACTGATTTCAGTACGTAATTTCATAACCACTTTTTCCAGATAAAAGTATGTTTCTGATGAACTTAGCAGAGCAAGTCCTGCGATTAACAGTTGCTTTTTTCATCCAGTTCCACAATGAGACCAATGGACAAACCAAAGAAGGGTTTTAGATAAAAGTAAATTCTCAGTTTAAAGGCCTTCAATTCATTGGGAATCCTCTACACCCTTTGGTGAGTAATTCCAGTTGGTAATTCCATTACCTCCTGGGGGGGAAAAAAAAAAAAAATCCTCTTAGTGTAGTCGACTGTTTCCAGCAGTACCTTCCAGCCACTGCCTCTTGTTATCCTTTTCTGTCTGCAAGCTCCTAGAGTCGGACACCTTCTCCACATACAAGTAACTAGAAAATGTGAAAATCCATCATCCTAAGACAAAACTTGCATGAAAAACATTTTTCAGCTATGATGTATTTTGTAAGGTTCAATTTTTCAACTCCTTTGCAGAGGTGTAAGTACAGAAAACTGGGCATGATCATTCAGTAGTGATAATATATCCTTTTTAACTGTATTCTGTATTTCTGTATTGGAAACTGTACTGGTGAAATTCAGAATGGACTATGTAGGCTTTGCCTCAGTCCTGGCAATCTGGTGAATCCTCTGCAGTGGAAGTTGCTGAGTACAAAGGAGGACGTAGTGGTCAAAAGGGATTGTTTGCAGATCAGTGAGCTACCAGATCCACATTTTCTCTAGTTAAACGTTTATTTTGCTCTCGTCAAGTACTTCTGTTCGAGTGTTTTGTGTCACGATGCAAAAATCAGTCTGGTGTTCCAGGCAGGAGCCCCTTTGTGGTCAGGACTGCCTCTCATTTATTATTAAATTGAATGAAGAGTTTGCAATGGCCATGAAAGAAAATGCAATATGCCATATATAGAATTAGTCATCTCTTGGACTTTCATGTATAATACATATTAAGTAGCTCTGAATAATGGCATTTGATGATCTTTAGTACCCCTCCTTGTTTTGTCTATTGACAATAACCTGGGGGGGAAAACAAAGGATGCCAGATGCCTTTATTCAGAAGCCTGCTATGTAGCAAGACTATGATACTCCTTGCTAAAGCATAAGGCCTGCTGGACCAGGGGAGCTGAGCTCAGGTCTTTATTCAGTCATAGGTTTTGTCTGTAATGATGGGCAAGTCACTCGGAATGTCTGTATCTCTCTTTGAAATATTCTAAGATAAGGGTAATAGCAACCTTGTTTCCCACCCATACTGAACAGCATTTCTTTTTCATGCTTATTTTAGTGTTTCAGCCTTTTGTTTTAATATTTGGCTCATTTCCTTTAAAGTTTCACAGTTGGAATGGGAAGGAAGAGAATCAGGAAACTCACCCAAAAAGTCTGGGGAAAAGAAAGATCCTGCCTTGTAAGGATACAATGCTTGGGGAGGAAATAATTTCTTATTGTCCTTTGATTGTTTTACATCTCACTGACTGATGTTTGAGGGTTTGCTGTTCTCTTCTTTTAAAAGTTACCTGTTATAGTTCCTGCTGAAATAAAACTACCTTTCAGTTTAGAACTTCTTTGTTCTTGTGGGGGATATTGCTGTAAGTAGAGTCTCAGGCCAAGTGAAGTTCCTGTCACGTCATCTTTTGGCTGATTGGTGGTAGATTTAGTTGATATAGTTGCTGTCTCTTTCCGTGGGCATCTGGACACCATTCTAGTACAAGTTATAACTAACACGGTAGGTCTCCTCTACTGCAAAAGACAGATTTCCAGAGTGTCTAGACTTGTATAAATGGCTATAGGTCTCTCCCAACAACAGAACGAAACACATTTGTGGATGCCTGAGAAATACAGTTTTATATGCCACTCTTTCAAATGTATAGGTACAAAATCCTCTGTATCCTAAAACTCAAATCATGAGAAAAATTACTATCAGGTGAATCTCTGAAATCATGGCAGATGGCTGTATAATTTGATATAATTTCATCTTATCAGTGATTTTTGAATTATCTTAAATGTCATCATCTATGGTAAATTACATATTGCATCTGTTCTGCAGGAACAAGTGAGATCAGGACTAAAATGGTATTAAGCACTCTCCCATCTGCCTAAACCAAGGGGTGCATTTAATGAGATCCCTTTTCTTCTGCACTTCCGTTGTGCCAAATGGAACTGAGCATGGCATAGAGAATTTTTTCAGGAGGTGATGCAAACTTTAAACAGTTGGGCAATAATTATGATTTTTTTTTTTTGTCTCTTAAAAAGAGAGACTAGAAAGGATGAAGCTTCTTTTCACAGAAGTTTTTGGAGTTTCTTTTGTTTCATTTTGTTTCACATTAATTTACAATATAGAATACTTCATGGGATTTCTATTATTTTCAGTTTGAAGAGAAGCTGTAGATACTTTAATTTTAAATGAAAGTATTTACAGCTCCAAATAGACAGATTCAAACCAGAAAACTAAAAACATAGGATGTTCTTTCTGACTTAGTAATATCGCATAGCATATTGCACATAGATTCACAAAACACCTCAACACATGTCCCCACAGTCCTGTGAACCTGAGTTGTTTGTGGTATTGGAGTGCTCTGGAGGCCTTTGAGGTTGTGATCATTGCTAGTGGATATCTGTCTGTCCAGAAAAGTGAGGGTAAATAGATTTTCCTCAATTTCCCCCTCGCAAGTTACCTGTGAGAACAGAGTAGTACAGACTAGCGTAGGAAGGAACTTACTTGCTCCAGCATGCTTTCTGTGCTAACTGGTAAATGTGTCTCCCAGTTCTGTCCGTCACTGTAACCTGGAAGGCTAATGGCAGTGGCAGGGTTTCTGCCCTCTGTCATCGATTGTTGCACAGGTTGGGACATCTGTCCTTCTCCTCTGAACCACCCACAGCAGCAACTGAGTTGGCAAAACCACTCGAGCCAAGAGTAAGAAGAGTTATTCAAGGAGCTTACTGACAGTACAGGATGCTTTATCCTAGAGGAGTCTGGGCTTGTCCTACAGGAGCACGCTGTCCTCCTGGACAGCTGAAAGAAAAGGAGCTGCTCCTGCCGCTCAGTATGCCTGGAAAGCTGTTACAGGCTGACCACTTGTGGTTTAGAAAGATCTGCTTTACCAGTGTTCCAGGGATACCCTGCTGGGTTACTTCTAACAGGGAACTCGCAGCCCCTCTCTTCCAGTCTAGTACATCCCTGCTGCAGGACAGTAAACCGGCAGCTGAACAGCCGATAGCTGAAGCTGGCATTTCCTAACCACGCTTCCTTCCTGCTTCCCACACACGATTGTACGTATACCTTCAAAAGTGCTTATTCCTTTTCCCCTGGAAATGGGCTGTGCATTTGATGATATCAACAAACCTTTGACACTGAGAAGTGTTTTGGCTGTTGTTTGAAAAGTCATGCGTATCTGTAATTCTACAGCATATGTATCATATAATTCCTAAGTAGGAGAGCCCGGGGGTTGTTTTGTGGTTTGGTTTGGTTGTAAACTATTACCTTTTTTTGAATGCTGTTATTTTTTTCATACTTTTTTTTTTTTTTAAATTATACTCTTTGAAAAGGATTGCACTCTTCCTTCTATTTTATCCTGATAAGAATAGAAGAGCAGGCAGAAATCCTGAATCTTAACCTGAGGAGATTTTAGAGTGCATAAGAGAGCCTATCCCTTCTGCATACTAAGCCAGAAGAGTGCATCCAGGCCCTTAATTTGGATGAAAATAGGATGTGAAATTTGAATGCAGTAATAGTTCTTTACATTTTGATTTTTTTTTCATTTTAGAAGTCTAAACTAATATGAAACTGTATTTATTTGGAGGTTATTTTTCATTTAATTATTACAGCTAGAAGGTAGACTAAATTGTGAATTTCACTGTAGTCTGAAACACCATATTCTCTAAAGCTGTCCTAAAAAGCATAAATAATTCAAGCCTGCACTTACACCATTTCCTGCCATAGATGCGTTTGTCTGTTGGATCTCAAACACAAGAGAATAATTTTTTCAAATTCTTTAAAGGCACACTTTTTTCCCCCCCCCCAGTGCTGTCAGGTATCGTCAGTGGATCTCCCCTATCTAATGAAGTGGTCATCTAATCAATCTCCAGGCGGTAGTTTTTCATTGTAAAGGACCTTCTCAGGGAAAGGCTAAGTGCTCCTTTAAGGCTATGAGATAGCTTTCCTTAGTGCTGTTCAAAGTCATTTTACAGCACACTTGCAGCCAAATTCCTAAACCTCCTGATAAAAATCAAGCACTTCACAGTCTGCATTAAATATTCTTCTCCAGGAAGAATTTTTGTCCGGAAGTGAAGGAATTGCTCTGAACTCTTAACTTGGCCTAGTTTTGGACCAACAAGCAGAATGACTGATACTTTCTGTTCAGAACTGAATTACCTGAGAATTTGCTTTGAACTAGAGCATGGGGATTTTTTACGACAACTCACATGGTTTATTACTCTGGTGACATAAGGAAGCTTTTCAATGCACATTTTTTTGACTTAATACCAACATAGAGATGCGGATATTGTTCCATATGGTTCTCTAAGGTTTGAATTAGGAGGTTTCTCGGTGCTGCAGCAGTCTACAGTAACTACCGCGTAATCCCCATGTGTCTGCGGGCAGCTGCAGTGCACCTCAGATGGTTGTACTGCACAGCAGAATCAGGCGCTTAGGCAGGCTGAGCCAGATCTGTTCTCCAGAAATACACCTCTTCTTTCTGTGTTCTGTTTTTAGCAAATGACTACCTAAAAATGGCATCAATAGGCTCCTAAGTGATTTTTGTATTGCTCACTACTTCTTGGTGGGGTGGTTTTTTTGGTTGATTCTTCCTAGTTCGGTTGATTTTATCTTTTGTCTGAATCTACCCTTTTTGCTGTTAGGGCTTCCTGACTGGGACTAATGACAGCATTTTAGGCTATAGCAATTGCTGCTGTC
The DNA here is from genome assembly GCA_013400195.1 of Aramus guarauna. Classification (NCBI taxonomy): domain Eukaryota; kingdom Metazoa; phylum Chordata; class Aves; order Gruiformes; family Aramidae; genus Aramus; species Aramus guarauna. The sequence continues at coordinate 604,293 of VXBL01006680.1, read as the reverse complement.
TATTTTGGTTTTGCATTTACTGTCTCTTGTCATGTGCGTTCATCTCCGCTTATTTCCACCTCTCTGTTCTTCATCTGCGAAGCTGTGCAATTGTCCCAGATCTGCCTGCCTTCTCTCACCTATGTCTTCTTGCCACCTCCGCTTGCCCAGCTCATTGCAACACCAGCATCCTATGTCATCTGCACATATTTTCTTCTGCTTTTATGGTGTTCTTGCATTTCTTCTTCTGTGAACTCGCCTCTCCCCAGGTTAATAGTTTACCCAATAGCTGTGGGTTTCAAGCACCCTACTGACACCAGGGACCTGAAATGGGTAGATCAACTCTACTTCTGAGGTGCCAACAAAGTACAAGAAGCAGGAATGTAACAAGAGGAGCGAGAGGCTGGGGTGGTTCTGTATTTGGTCACTAACAATGTAATTTCATTTATTACTGGGGATGACTGGTGGTGCGTGTGGTGATAAATTGGGGAGTGGCTGAGAGATTACCTGATGAGGAGCTGATGTGGTTGCTCCGAGCCTTCACCTGTTGTTCAGCCAGCCCTTTTATTGACCGTTGTACATCAAAATTCTGGTTTTCTATCAAGTGTGTGGGGTTTTGGGGGGCGGAGGAGAGTACTGCTAACGGGAGTACTGGGGAAGGACTCCCAGGAAATGAGGAACCAGCCTGTTGGGGACTGCACTCTCGGGAGGTGTTTGAAGTGCTGCTGAACACCCTGAGAGAACAGGACTGAGCAGCTTCGGCACTGGAAGGGAGATGTGCAAACGTGCTCCCGAAGGCTGCAAAAGCACCTCCAGCGAGTGTATCACCTGACGGGGAACCCGCGGTAACCAACCCAGTAGGCATGGGACTCGGTCACTGGTTTACTTCCACAAACAGAGTAAGCTGTTAGCCAAGTCTGGGGGGGAGCCTGTAGGGGTATCCGTGCGGCACCCCAGAACCAGCTGTGCTGTACGTGGGCTCCCCTGACAGGCACAGCCCTGCTCCCGCCGCCCAGCGCCAGCGCCTCCGAGGATCCCCGCCCGGACCGAGGCGCAGCCGCGTTGTTGTTACGGCCTAAACGCTATTTTCCGCCGGCCCCTCTGCAGACGGAATCAGGCGAGCCACGCACGGCACCCCGAGCGCCCCCACGGAGCGGCCCAGCCCCGCGGGCACCACCCCAGGCCGCTGTCCCCGGCCGGAGGTCCTGGCCCCGCCCCACAGGCAGCGCCCCGCGCGCCTCGCTCTGATTGGCCCGGGGGCCGGGAGCCCTGTAAAGCGGCAGCGGGTACGTGACCAGCTGGTCACCAGTCATGGCTACCCGCCCGGCGGTGGGGAGGGGGGCCCGCCGGTTAGCTCTGCCTGTCGGGGAGCAGGAGGAAAGGTGGCTGTGTAAAGCCTCCGATGTGATGGTGGCACCAGTCACCAAGTGACAGTCTTCATCCTGCATGTGGAAAAATGCTGGAATGACAATGTAGCCCACTGTGTTTCTGGCACAAGCAACAAGTAGGTCGCCTGCAAACGTGTGGCCTGGGTCTACACAGTTCCTGGACAGACGTGTTTGGTTGGCACACAGGTTTTGAGGCCCCCAGAATATACCAGGGACATCTAAGTGATGCTCCCGCTGTGACACAGTTTTTATAAAAGCGGTAGGTTTCTGGAATATGCAGTGCTATTGGGATTTAGAGACATTTTCCCAATTTAATGTTACTCAGGCGTCTTCCAAGCTCCAGTGGAGCATGTCAGAAGTGTACCATGGCTACTAGGAAAGGCCTAAGCAAGATGGATCCGTCTTGAATTCAGGTGCCCACACTGGGTATGCACTGACTTTTTCCAGACAGGAGAGAAATCTGTGTGTGGCAGGTACCTGAAATTTCCAGGTCCCTGGCTTAACTAGCACTGTGCTAGACTCCTGAGCCGAGAGTCAAGGCTAATGCATTGTGAGTCGATAGTCAGAACTTCCTAATAAAACAGGAATTGCATATACAAAAATAATTACCTCCCAGTAAGCCAGGGTTTTGGTTTTGTTTTTTTCAATCTTCCATCATTTTCTTCACAGGGGAAAAATAGAGGCACAGTCTATTATGTAGCATTAACCTATCTCCTGTAAAAAATGCAATGAATTTCTTAATACTGTCAGAACATGAATTACAACAGTAGTGTTTATCATATCATTCCATATGAATCCTAAATTTTGCAATTTATATAGGTAATAAAAGACTTCAAAATCTTTCACAAATATTTCAAAATCTCCAGGAAGGACATTAATCCCTCTTCTGTTTGATGAGTCTCTGCTAGAATAGTCTAGCACTCTGAAATGTCCCTGTAGACTGAGCGTGAGTCAGTTAAGCTGTGTATACTGAATTGTCATATACATAATAGACGAGCAACAGGATTATAGTAAGGAGAAAGGAGAGATCTTTGTCCTCAATTGCATAGAAAATCAGAAGAATTTTGAGATTTAATTGCCCTCTCCTTTTTTTTTTTTGTGTGTGGTTGGGTTTTTTTTGTTTGTTTGTTTTGGTTTGGTTTTGTGTTTTTTTTTCTTCCCCTGACATGGTTTAGGCTACCCATACTAGCTACTATGAAGAAAATTAACTCTCTCAGCTGAAACCAGGACATCCCCCTTGATTTTAATTACAGTAGATTTGGTGCCTGTGGAAAGTGCCTGCCTTGAAAATTAAATCCATACACACATACATGTATGTACTGATCTTGTCTCACAAGAACAGATAGTGGAAGCTTCCCCATTGTTTCTTCCCAGTGCCTTCTCTCTTGAAAGGAATTTGTATAGTTCTCCCTGCTCTCCATTTCCCCAAAATAGACATACTTAATGATAGACAAATTCTGTGCTCCAACCTCCTCATTATTAGCTTTTAAAGAGAGTGCAGTTGTATTCTGGATGGTTTTGTGGGCAACATCAACCTCTAACATTTGTCCATCAGAAGAAAAACATCAGGCATTTTTGAGTAGTGGTCAGGGAGCATTTCCAAATGATCTTAAGGAAAGGTCTGGCACCATAAATCCTATGTTTTTATGTATGAAAGACTTCTCCCTGTGGAGTTAATAGCTATGTAGAGGTGGAATCGTATGCCGTGTGATTGAAGCAAGATTAATAATTATTTAAAAGCAAGGGTCTTGTATCTGGAAGACTGACTCATTTGTGCTTTCCAGCAGCTGTTGTGGGTTTTTACTTTTTGAAATATAAAATTAGCTTTACATTATCCTGTGTTTCCATTATGTTTTCTAACTCTGTGACAGATGTTAGCTTACAGCATCAACATATACAGGTGGGAAGAGAAATGTTTTGTATTTCTTTCTGCAACCTGAGTCTGGTACTATTTTGTGGTTTTTGTTAATATCATGGGTAATGAAATAAAAAATGCACTTAATACATCTGCAAATGGTCGTAAGCTCTAGGTAAAGGCCTTGAGCACTCTGAAAGCATACAAGATAATCTTGGCCAATCGGTGGAATCACCTGAAATAGACAGGATTGAAAAAGGCTGAATGCAAACTGCAGTACTTCAATAGAAGGCTCCATCTGCCCAAACGCAGGACAGGGAATGGGCCAGGCAGTAACTCTGCAGACAAGGAGCTGATGGATTCTAAACTGAACACAACTCTGTTACCAAATGCATTGACCTCAAATATCATTGTGGGATATAAAATACTGTGCCCTATTAAAAACAAGTCTGAGATATGCAAAGAAGTCTTTTGCATGTTGCTCAGTCCTAAGACTATCTCTGCTGATGTACTATGTCTGGTTTTGAGCAGAGGAGGAGAGCAATGAGAATGGTCCAAGATGTGTGAGCTCTGAGGAGAAATTTTAATGAGTTGGATATAATTAGTTAATTGAAGAAAACACTGAGGAATGCCATCATAGTGGTCTTCAAAGGCCCAGAAGGGCAATGACTTGGTGGAAATAAGACAGTAAGCAATTGACTTGAAAAAAACTCTTTAATGTGCGCCAACGGCTAAGGAAGTTGGGGAATTTTCATCACTGTTGTTTTTAAAGGCAGAGTAGGCAAATTATGTGCTAAACATACTGTTGTGGTTTCACCTGGCTGGCAGCTAAAACAACCACACAGCCATTCACTCGCCGCCTCCCAGTGGGATGGAGGAGAGAATCAAAAAACCTTAAAACTCATGGGTTGAGATAAAACCAGTTTAACTGAACAGAAATGCAAAAGAATAAGAATAATCATAACATACAAAACAAATGATACACAGCACAATCCCTCACTAGACGCTGACCAGTGCCCAGCTAGTTCCCGAGCCACAGCCCTCCCTGGCCAACTTCCCCCCAGCTTATATACTGGGCATGACATCCGATGGTATGGCATACCCCTTTGGCCAGTTTGGGACAGCTGTCCTGGCTGTGTCCCCTCCCAGCTCCTTGTGCACCTCCTGTGGAAGGCTCATGCCTCCTCCCTTGTCCTTGACTCAATTGTAAACACTACTTCGCACCAACTAAAACATCAGTGTGTTAGCAACATTATTTTCATAGTAAATCCAAAACACAGTGCTATATCAGGTACTAGGAAGAAAATTAACTCTATGCCAGCCAAAACCAGGACACGTACTTTAGTGCCAGATGACTGTTTGATGTCCTTCCCAGCCAAACATTTCAATTGCAGGATGGTAGAATAGGGCATTCACGTGGCAGCATTGCACTTCTAGAAGCAAAAACAGACATTGCACTTTAGAGTGATGACTTCTGGACTTGATGTGGCTAAAGGCCATCAGAATTGTAATATTATATACCAATTGGAAAAATTAATACTAGAATATATGAAGCTTACAGTGATCTTGTGCTTCAATAATAATTTGTCTTTTTAAATGTCTTTGCAAGTATTTACAGCATTTCGACATGTCTTGTGAGACTAGTTTTGTGGCTTGTTTTTTTGTGGTGTACAGTACGCTGACATTTTAATGATCACTGGAGCTTTTTTTTCAAAATTTGCTTTTTTTTTTAGTACCTGATATCGGGTATCAGTTATCAGGATAACACTATCTGATATCAGGTTAGCAGTTACTAACAAGATTTAATAACAATTGTAGAGAACCAGTCTATGTGACCTGAATTTTCAGGAGTCCAAGTCACACTTGAGTACCAAAATAATTTATTTTCTTTCTTTCTGTCATAATCCTAATGATGAATTTCTCTCTAAATCTGGTTGGTTGGGTTTGGGTTGTTTTTTTGTTTTGGGGTTTTTTTTTCTTTGTGGTTTGACATGTCCAGATCTATTGCCAAGGGGTTTTAGAAGTCTCCCCTGTAGTGCCTTGCTGCCATGTATGGTCTGCTTTGGCCTTTGTCCCAGAGCATCATCCAGTCTCTTGGGGTACATATTTGGATCTTCATTCTCTACAGATCCGATCCTGAAAAAGTAGCTGTTTATACTCACCATAAAATCTCTTTGCACAATATTTAACACCAGTTTCCTTGGATTTCAGACCTGTGCAAGGATTATTACACTGACAGATTTTTTTTGTTGTTGTTGTTTTTTTTAATAAAAAGGGAAGTATTAGATTATATAGTTTGACCTCTACCGTATGCCTTGCAATTTTGCCTGGCTGATGTTATAATGAGCTAAGTAATTTCCTGAAATGTTACTGTTCTCCTCTTCAGGTGTCAATATATGGACAATTCATCACTTTCTCTTTATTTGTTACACCGGTTATTTGCTTTACTTTATGCTTAGGTTGTTCTGTAGGCTCTATAGAATTTTACTCGGGAACAAATCAGTCTCACTTTGGTTACTCTGTTGTGCCTATGGAAATGGACTCCCATAGCATTCCAGAGAATTTTGCTATTAGCTCACTTAGTGTGTTTCCATGTAAATCTGCAAAAATTGGGCATAAATTCTGTTGCACACTCCTCCTCAGTTTCATATGATTGTATGTTATTTCTGTAAATTGTGTGTATGTGACAATTTCAAAGAAAATTTCAGTTCCAAATTGATGATGGTTGTCATATGATAAAATAGGTAAAGTGGACCCATTAAGGTCACATGCTTACAAATAAGCATATGTGTGAATGCAGAGTTTATATGAGAATGAAATGAAAGTGATCTATTCGTCCTCCCTCAACTCGCCTTCAAAAAGCAATAACTTCTGGTTGATTTGAAGGTTCTTAGCTCATGTTTTTATCAGTGTATTACTTGGCAGCTGAAAATTTCACATCTTCTAAGTACAGCGTAAAAACAAAGGGGATGTTACTACCTGGTTCCTATTCATGTGGGAATTTGTAATGATCATTGTTCAATATCTGGCATACAAATAGGGAATGGATATGTATATTAAAGCATGAGAGAGAACTTGAGATAAATGTTACATTATTGCTCAGCCGCTTTGCATAGTAAAACTTCATTACAAAGTGAGTTTCTGTTCACCATAAGAGAAGCAGTCAGTAACTGTGATTTACAAAGCCATCAAAACTATGGAAATGCTCACTTTAATCAGAACTGTAATTATGGGGAAATTTGCTGCAGAAAATTTACTTACAGAATAAAGATTAAAAATATCTGAATGTTGTTTATCAAATGCAACAATTAAATTTTCTTTCCAAGCCTGAGAGATCCTTGTGGAAGAAAAAAAGAAAGTAAAATTCTGTCTTTTGATTATAGTGGAGAAAATAAACTGAAACTGTTATTGTCATTTCCTCAGATAACAGTAGCAAGCGTCTATGAATGGACACATACATGTGCGATGAACGGATTTGATCCGCTCTCTGAGGCTGGAATTGCCTATCAATACGGCTACCTGTAATTAACTCTGTCATATTAAATAATTCTCTTGAACATAACAAAATCACTACTATGAAGAGGCATTTTTCTTATTCCCAGGGCTTCTGTATCCACTGCAGCTGCCACGTGGATACTTGTAATATTTCACGCACTTGTCTTTCTGACAATTACTGTGCAGCTGTCTCTTCCTCTCTTCAAGGAAGATAAAGCTGAGTTGTTGTCACCTGATTGTGAGCAACCTGACAGAGCTGGCTTCTCAATGGCAAAGGGTAGCATGTCTACAGTGAACTATGGGACCTGAAATCCATTGAGAAAACTGATGATTTTAAAAGAAATTCTCTTAAATTGAAAGGTTGACTTTTCAGATAGCAGTTTCTTGGCAAAGTTTTCCTCACTGCCTTATACTGGTCCACAGTCAATACGCCTATCAATGTTCAAGGGAAACGGCCAGAACATGAAAGTACCCTGTGTAAACCAATTGCTACATTATAGTCAGTAGTACTTTGACAGTTTAAACTTGCTTGATTGCTTTAATACTGGTGGATCATAAGACGAGGGTGCCACTGAAACAGCAACTGCATGTTATTGTTCTTGACTTTGGATCTGAATAGTTTGGGATAGATTTTTGGGGACAGAAACAGCTGTTTGTAATTTTTTGTGGTGTTTAGAAGCCTGAAAAATAATTGTGAGTTTGGAGAAGATGAGATTAGTAAATCAATTATTAAAATGGCATTATAATGAAATTTATCACATGAATGCAATTTATTACATGTGATATCTGATGAATATGTGTATATATTGTCCCAAGGCAGCTGCACAAATCTGAAAGTAACTGAAGATGAACTAAGGAAGTCTGTGCATACCTCAGTGTGGTGCAGTGCAGTACTGTGTTAAATGTGAATAAGGTGCAAGCAACCTCATTTCTCTTAAGGTGTAGCATCAGACATATAACCAGTTCAGATTTACAAGAACCATTGCATCAGCTCCACGGTGTGCCTGAGATAGCTGATCCAGTTGTTTACAGTTGATGAATTGGATTGCATTAAATGTTAGCTTACAAGTCTCTGATTTGCACTGTACTGAACAGTATGGAAACCTTCATAACCTTGCTGCTTCCTCATCAGCGCACTCACACTAGTTAGTACTGAGCAGGACACTATTCTGGCCTGACACATAGCACTATGGAGAGATCTGAGAATACGTATGAATGTTGTAGTAGGGTTTTATTTTTTCTCCTTTATCTACTATGAGAATAGGGAAAGAGTAATCTACCTTAAGCAAGTCATAAGTCAGATACAGGATCAGAAGACTAGACCCAGAAGTGTCATCTAGTTATCCTGTCAGTGGGAAGAAAGAATGATCCTATGAAGCAAAATTAATCACATTTGGAACCTTATGAAATTGCATTCCTGCACTTGCTGATGCAGCTGAATCACAAGGGCATGTGGAAATGGCACAATGCAGAATAGTCACAGTGTTAGTTTGAGGCCTAGTCTGATCTAATTAACCTGGTCAGAGGCAAGGTTAATGAGCCTGGGTACAGTCCAGCACAAGAGGTTTTTTCAACTTGCTTGGAGCTGCCCTGAGGCTCTACTGTAGGAGTGCAGCATAGACATGTAAGTTATTAAAATACAAACATGGAATGTGACTTCAGGATCCTTGTGTTAATACAACGCTATCTTGTAATGAAATGGCACTTGCTCTTCTGGGCTGAGTAACTATCTTAGAGCTACAGCTGTGAGGAGTAGTTCACTAGAGGATAGGAGCAAGAGGCACCTGTAGGGAAAATGACCCATAAAGACCAAAGAAAAGGTAGAGTGGAGAGCTGGACTGTGGAGGTTGGAGTGAGATCATCTTTCTTGCTGTCCCACCACAGGCTACACTGGATGCTGATTTCACCACAGAACTTCTTTTCAAGTTGCTGATGTTAACAAATGTCATCTTTCCTATCCTAACCTCAATCCTTGATAGAAACCCAGCCATCTTATAACCATGTTCTCCACAAGACAAAAGCATGAGCTCCATGATACAGGGGCTTCCTTTTGGCCTTTTCTGTGCAATTGCAGACACTTGTACAGTGCCAGTTATGCAGAAACATCCACACATCAAACATTTCTGGACACAATCCACAAGTTATTTCCCCAAAAACAGGCAACCCATAGAGACCCAAAGTATAAATCATATTGACATGGTGCAATGGTCAATGGTTTGTCTCCTTCCAACTTTACTTCCTTCTCTCTCTCCCTCCTGTTGAGCATTCCAAAACCCCAGATATTAATGAACTGTCTCACTGCCTTTTATTTCTAACTCCAAATAGTGGAGAAAAAAATTAGAAAATAACTTCCTTTTTTACCTCTATAGGTGTGTTTAATAATATTCATACTAATTATGCAAAAAACATATAATTTATAAATGAAACAATAGTAATTCTACTATAAGTAGAACAAAATAGAGAGTCTTCTAAAATGATTTGGGACTGCCATCTTGGATGCTTTATTCAAAAAGAATGCAATTTCTTTCACATTAGTTGGGATATACAAATAAATAACATGAGTGGAGGAAATTAACTGAATATTAAGCTGTGGTCTTTCAGACCAGTAAAAAATGTCATGTAACAGTTTAATGAGAACTTTGCAGTGAGTAATTTATGTGATTAATTTCTGCCTCTTGGGTTTGTTTTTTTGTATATGTGTGTGTGGATTTCCTATGATCAGCATTTACATTGGAATGGTAAATAATTCATGGCCTCCTTTCTTTCCCAAACCAATGCCCTAATATTGACCATTTTTGCTTATGGAAATTACTGTAATTACTGTAAGTAATGTAGCACCATTACTTACCTACATCTCACAATCCCAAGTTTCTTACCTCTGGTTGGATGTCTTGCATCAGTTTCCTAGAATAGGATTTTTTTTTCAATTCATTATACAATTTGATACTTTGAGTGAATAGTTGCATATATGAATTTCAAATTCATCTTTCATACATATTTGAACTAGTAGAATGCAGTCATTGAAAAGTTTGCAGAAAGTAAATATAAAAATGGGTACTGATTAGTCAAATATAATTTCTAGTCGGTATATTTGCTATCAATTTGTTCCACCACATGCTCTCATCTATGTCATGTACTTATCTCAGATTAAATGTTTTAGAAAAATTTGTTATAAAATGAGTTTGCTACTGAAATGTCACCTCAACCTCTCTTTTGGCTTTGCTATATTGGAAACAGAGAGTAGTGGTAATAATACTTAATGAAATGTCATCTGTTAAGCTAAGTGATCTGGAGGTGCTTGGCAAAGAGAATAGATACCACTATTCTCATTTGCAGGTGAGGGGAAACTGAGGCTTAAAAAAGTTGAAAAAACTTGTCCAAAGTCATTCAGGACTCTGGAAGTAAAGCCAGAATTACAATAAAGATCTTTCAAGTTCTGTTTCTCAGCTTGCTGTTACAGGATCCAGTCTTTAGTAAGCAGAGCCAGTGGTAAACATGTCATGGTTCCAAGTAACTCTCTTTAATAAAGAGAAACAAATTATAATTATTAAATCAGTATTTTCCACTAGTGAAAACATTCTTTTAGATTTATTAGTCTTGGTGCTACTTTCCTAAGGCTTTCCTGCTTTCAGCTAATTTCTTTTTCAAAAGTTTGGCATACCTACTAAATATTATTTTAATGTCTAGATGAAAATCGAGAAATAAAAGTCCAAGGCTGCTAAATCAATACATGGGAAATCAGAAAATCTTGTCAAAATTTGTTTTCATGATATTTCTGAATAAATTTTGTAAACCAGACCAAATCCAATTGGAAAACATAAGGCTCACCTTGCTGACAAAAGGCAAGACTGTTCTCACAGTGTTGTTTCCTGCTTGATGATTATTTTCCCAAAATACCAATGCATACAAAAAACTTCATAACAAATTTGCCTCTTTATTTATGAACATGAACACTTATTAATGCTAGTCCTTAACTCATGACTTCAGAATTCAGCAATAACACTGTCAACTAAATTTGTGTTAATCTCAGGTTTCTGATAGACATACAGTATCTATATTCCTATACGTGTGTTTTTCTTTAATGTTCTCCAAGCACAGCACTCTGCTCTTCTCTGACATCAATCTGTGTTCGTAAATTCAAGGAGAGAAGCTTTACATTTTAATCTGCATGATACCCCATGTAAGCTGCAGTGATCTGACTCGTTCAAGTCATATAATGTTTTGAGGTTGCATTCTCATTGTTGCCATTCTTGTGTAACTGAGTATTCAGAGGGACAGAAAAATACCCTGCTTCATTTAGGAGTTTTTGTCACAGACACCACTTGTAATTCCTGAGATCATACAAGTACAATCATCTTTGGTATACTGAGTATAACCCAGAACAGAACAGTCTCGCTGACTCATCTGCACAAGAGCTTCCATGGCATGGGAGCAGGGTGCAGTCCTCTAAGCTTAGTGATTTCCCCCACTATAATGTTAGATGCCTTCTTTTGTTTTTATCTTGCATATTTTTTCCTTTCTAAAATGAAGAGTACTTTCTTTAGGAAGCATTATTTCTTCTGTTGTTCCTAATTTCCTCCCATCTTGATGCTCCTTGTCTTTTCTCACATCAGTTTAAATTCTTTCATCCCAAGAGTCAGTGAAGAGATCCTTCAGGTATAGATTGCTTTTTACTTCAATGGAGAAAACATTGTGTTGCTGTTTCCACAAAGGGGTAAAAGAAAAGTAGATTTGTTGAAACACCCTTTTTTTTTTTTTTTTTCTTCTCAAATGTATGTGTGTTTTGTATTCTTTAAAGCCACAGTGGAAGCTTTAGATGAAAGAGTTGCGTGCATAAGTTCAAAGCCTCTCCTTCTTGATCAGTATTCCCACAAGAAACATGGATGAGAAAAGGTGGATGAGGAGAACCTGGCTGGACTCATCTCATCAGCTTTTAGCTAAAAGGAAATAAGCCGGGGGGTGGGGGGGAGAATTCTTTTAATTTTTATTTGTTTACTTGCTTTCATTTTTATTCCCCTCTAGGCACAAAACAAGCAAACAGAGCTCTATTTAAAAACAGAATGTGCTCTTGCTCCCACACACCATCTTTTCATAATCAGAATCTTGGTAATTTTGTGTTAGACTTTTTCTATGAGCATTTTCAAGGAGAAAAAAAAATGCTGAAGGAGCACCTGGGGGAAAACTCTGCAGTCTCACAAAAGATAATTTTCTACCTGATTGCATAAATAAGAGCAAAAATTGGTGTGTTGAACTTCTTGTATTTGTTAGTATTTAGGCCATGATTCAGATAATTGTTTTTCCTTGGGGTCAGGCTTGTATCTGAGCTCTTCAAAGTACTTCATCCCTGCGTGTACATTCATTATATTACCATAAAATGGTATCCCAAAGGAATTGGAATAAACTGCAGTGGGTTTCACCAGAGACTTCAGGATTTAACAGCATGATCTAGGTTATGTCCTTTGCAACTTTCTTCAGCCAATGAGGTTGCTTAATGAAGCTATTGAAATTTGAAAGGCAGATACATTTTCCTTGTGCCTTAGGGAACAGGAAATCCGTAGTTGAGATGTTGGGAAGAAACTGTGTAATCTGCAATTGCCTACCTCAGGTTTTTAAGACCTGACAGTTCTGATAGCAGCTTGTTGGAGACACAGTAGTGGACTAACTTGGTTGATTGCTAGCTTTTAAGTTGCTCTAGGTGTTCTGATACTCTTTATTTCAGAACATTTTCATAAAGAAATGTAAGTAAAGTTGCTTCAGCCCTGGGTGACTGGGTATACCTACCATAGGAACAGACTCCACGATCATGACAATGCACAGCTTAGAAAATGAAACCCCATCAAGAGATGGTTCAGTGCTTATAAGAATTGCTGTGCAAGAGCTTTTCATTGCTTGTTTGTAGAGCTATAATCTAATTCCCTCAAATATAATTTCTGTTTACTTTCAGTACAACAAAGATTGTGGTATCGTACTGGTTCTGTCATTTGCCACTATTAAATCAGAGGTTTGTTACCAGCTGTAAGTGAGAACTGATAATTGAGATTGATGAAGTGATTCAACTAAAACAGCAGTTTCTAACTGAAAAATTATCTGATGTCCAGGCAGGTTTTTAACCATATTTAGTCTTAATTGTTGTTGAGCTTCACAGAACAAAGGTGAGAACTAAGAGATCTCTCTCCTAGCAGCATAGTGGGTTACATAAAGCACACCTGTTGAAATTTGCCCATTGCTAGCTGATATTTGCACCTCTCATACTTTGTGAGATTCTATGATTTTTGTCATCTCTTTTTGGAAGGATGAGAAATTACTAGTTGACTTTGTCAAACTGCAGAGCACAGATGGAATTGGCACGATGGCTAATGCATCTTGTATTTGTGTGTCTGTCAAAAGCAGTAGCATGCAACTGCTGGGTTTGTTTAGTCTTCCAATGATCAGCTACTGGCGGATTAAAAAGAAAAGATTTTTAGACCAGCCCTTTGGGGGAAACTCCTATCCTGGCTTCTATGGTTGGGAACCAAACTCCTGTAATCACTGCTAAGAATCCCCACTGACAGCATCTGCTTATTGGCTCAAAACTTCAGTACAGAGGAATTTTAGTTTGGAAATACACAGCCTGCTACTTAACATAGTCAGTACTCACACACCTCCTCATTTTTTTTGAAGGGTTTGTCTCTCACAGTGTCTTCGTTATGGGAACTCATTCTAGCTGTATAAAAATTGAGATAACTCATACAATTTGAATGACATGTCATATTATTAAAACCAAAGTGCTTTGTGAATATGTAAGGGGTGGGGTTTTTTCTTGGTGAAAGAGGGAGGAAGGCTTATGGTTATGCAGAAATTTCATGTTCAGTTCTTGCTGATCAGAAACAGTTTCAATCCCAGCATCTGCCCCCATTGCAGATTAGTGTTAGATGATCCATACTCAAGCACTCATTTTTGAATCTCTAAGCTCAAATTTCAGATCACAAATGTATGTTTTGACACGCTATTTAGTGAAAAATGTTAAAAAAGAGTTTTCATTTCAATTGCAAATTAAGGCAAATTTCAGGACTTTGAAAATTGCCATGGAATGCAGTTGTATCCACCAACAACAATGTATGTTGAATTGCACTCAGGCCTCTTTCCATATAAACTTTTGAGGCAAATCTCCATTGCATATTCATTTTATTTAGGCAGTAAAGTCCAGGAGCTTTAAATTTGAATGTTCCAGCAGTGAAGCACTGGTACCTACCGTGTGTCACTAACCAAGTCTCTTCAAGGCAACTCATGGGCCTCGTTCAGCTTGTGAGATATAGCTGAAGGTGCAATGGATTAGCCTGCTGCGCAAGGGATACAGAGTTTATGCTGAACCTGGTTCAGTCAGAACTGAGTGTGTACACATTGCACAGTTATGTTGCTTCTTTACTACCTGCTCCCCTTTATGAAATTGCTAGATTCTGCTTTGCTGAACATAGGAAGTGACAAGGGGCCATTTTCACTCCATTTCTGTGGTTCCTAAGGTCTATATACCATCTACCAAATTTTAACCTCCCTGCTGAGACTTCTTCACTACATTCAATCTCTTTAAAAGCTTTCCTAGATAAGTGAAATGTGTGATCTATAAAAAACAGTGGCAATATCACACACACATATATGCCCCTCAAATACAAGAAAAAGAGGGCTCTAGAAAAGACTTGAAAGCAGGGAGTCCAGTGTTTATATGGAGAAGCTGGCCTTTGAGACATAAGATCAGAGATTGCTTTGTCCATGTTATCCCACTAACTTATTTCAAACCAGGTCTGGGAGGATCACCAGTGTTACAGGAGAGAATGCATTACTTACCAGCTCCTAGTTTTGTGTTCCTTTTGCCTCTAGGACTGTAGACTAAAGCAGACCCTGTTGCCTTTGAATGAGATTGAGCCATCTAATGATCTTCCCACAGGGTGTTCTTAAGGACTGGAATCAAAGTGGTTAGCTGAAGGAAAAGTGCTTTTGATTTTACTACAAGTTCCATAAATAGCCAGATTTTCTCTACTGGTTCTTTGATGTCTTACTTGACCTGTCTTTTCATTTTGTACAATGAATTTACACTGTGAGGTGGTGCTTCTACTGCCATTTGGAAGCTGTCCTCCAGACAGACTTTGTGTCTGATGCAACTTCATGCATCTGCTTTGTGTTCATGGCTGCCTAAGGCTTAAATGGAGAGTCTTTGTCTATACCAGAATAAAACCGACAAATGGCTGTATGGGGAAGCGGTCAAACCACTGATTGTCTGAATTTTACTGTTCAGAGGAAGATCTGAAAACAACACTGCTGCTCGTGGGCAAAGCTCAGTTTTTCCACAGAAAATATAAGCCAAATACAAGATCTCCTTCTGCTCTGCATGCTCTCCGCCTGCATCAGGGTGGTTGTATAAACCTAAAGCAATGTCTGATATTAACTTCTGTGTAGGTTTATTATGGAAGCTAACTGAAAGTTTGTAAAACTGACAATGTTTTCTATAGAAGGTCTCTTAACCCAGAGAGGTTGTGAATACGCATAATTGAAAAGCTGAGGCTGAGTGATAGTTTTGGTTTTAGAGGATTTATTTTAAGTGGGGGTTGTGACAGAGCTATCAAAAATGGGCCCATTTTATGTCTTCAGTTTTTAAGCAGAATTGTCTTTTGAACTCAATGGCATGATGTAACACGTGAGTTTTGATCAATTCATGACAAGTTACTGAGTTTAGAAGAAAACTCATATTGATAACTATCCTGACATGATGTACTGAAGGAGCAATTCCTTTATCATTTTCACTCCCTATTCTTTGTCACAGGACAGCTGTGAAGTACAGTATGCTGAGATACTGGGGAGGGAGCACTAAGTCAGGCATGACAAAAGGCAAGGTGCTGTTGATGAAATCTCATGTGAGACACAAATCTGAGTGCTATGTTGTTCTGACCTGTGCAGATTTACAGTCATTATTGTCAAAATAATCATCAGCATCTCACAGGAAAAAAAAAAAAGGAAAAAAAAAAAAAAAGAAAAAAAATGAAGGACAGCTTCCATAAACAGAAAAGTAAACATCAAAGCCAAATATTTTGCTTCATTAGTCCTCACTAGGATTAGGGAGGCAGGTAATATGTCAATGGAACTGAATCATTAGGGCATAATGAATCTTCTTAACAACACGTGCTTCTCAGTAAGGCAAGGACCACTGAGAAGAGGCAAGGTCAGCCTGCAAATCCAGCCTCCTGTTTCTTTATTTCTATGGAAATATTTTCTAATGTTGAGCGTGGAGTGAACCTAAAAGTTCAGAGAATAATTGTAAATTGGGGGATTAAAGTGGGTGAAGTCTTTAAGAGGGAATAGTTTAACCCAGTACAGCGTGTAAATAAAATAAAATTATGTGGCTGCATCCTTCCTTTCCCTGCTTGCTCTGCATTTGTTGATCAGTGTGTTCACTGATCTTTTTTAATGCAGAAATGGCCATGGTTGTGAGTAACAGGTCCCAGGTAGTGATACCAGCGGTTTAGAATTTAGTCCCCAGAATTTGCACACGCATGTGTGCAGGTCAGTAGCATCTCTGCATTTCTTAAACTAAGTTTATAACAGATCACTGTGTCAATCTGAATAAGATTCTGCATGGCAGATGCCAACAAGAACTTGAGTTTTGTCAAAATTAGGATTTGAACTAATGCTTCCAGAGTTTAACCTAACGTACCGCTGAGCTCTCTAGCGATTTGTGTGGCTTACAAATGCTGTCATGTACATGACCACAGTAGGACATGGTATGAGGTAGATTAATGCTTGTTCCTGTGGAGCTGTACGGAAAACAGCAAGTGTCATTTTGCTCAAGTATTTTAGCAGACTGGATTACAGCCTTGTTCCAGTGGGAGAGAGATTGATCAAAAGAAAAAAGGCTTCTCACCATATGTAGCATCCATGATTCTTTGCTACTTTTTAGTAGTTTCTGTAATTAGCCGCTTAATTTTATCAACAAATAAGCTGTACTTGGAAGCTGTACTTTCTAATGTTCTTGTATTTTTTAGGGTAAGGAGAACATTTGAGTGTTCTGTAGGATGAGCGTGATGCTATTACACAAAGGACGTTTGCATTTTGTAATTCTTTTTGTGTGAATATGGACCATGGTAGCCATGCAGGGATAGCACAGTGCCTTAAACTAAGTGATGCAGTGACACTGTTAACAGCAGTTGAGGTTTCTGTTTGCATGTTCCTAGGGAAACAGTAATACCTAATGTATTGACAATTTTGTAATGAAGTCCTACTTGTCAATGACTTCTTCCAGGCTGGCAAGACCTCTGGGGAAAAGGACCCTCTTTTGGACAATTTGTTTGTACAGTGACTTAATGTGAAAGAAAAATACAGCAATTAAAACTAGTTAATGGCAATGTGATGTTCTCTTGAAATAAAGGAGTGTATATATATTGAAGAGAAAATTGTTTGCATGGGTTTGATATCCTAATGGATCAGAGTCTTATGCTATTTTGGGAGTACTATTTTCTTAACTGTGCTTACAAAAGTTCCTCATGTGGAGGACAGATGAGGTACTGGCTGATCCTGCCTTTTAGCCCTATGAAATTAGCTATGTAATGGGATTATAGAGCTATGGACATTCCTAACCACAGCCACAATGCTAGTAGCAATTTGACGAGCACACCAGGTCTCAAACTGGAACAAAGAAATTGAAAGCCAAGAAGTAAATCTGTGACAAAAGTCCCTGATCTTTTTTGTAGTCTAGGTGCTTATGAGACCTTGAGGTCTGTTGAGATCTGTGATGAGGGAGTTTGCAAAAACATAGACAGTGACTAAGGCAGATGAAAATGTATTTAATGCATAAGCACTAATCAACACATGCTCGGTGTCATGTGTGTTTTGTTGCATAAGCTTGTTCAGTAAAGCAGAGGAGTAATCTTACTTTGTGCGCAGAGATGACAGAAAGATTCTTGCTACTGTTCTGATGACTTGGTAGTTTGTATAAGGGTTGGTATAAACCCAGTTTATATAGAGGAACAGTGAAAAGGAATGTTATATAGGTAAATGACTGATGTGTGTCACTTCTTTGAGGCAGTTGAAATATGAAGAAAAACATCAAAATCCTAAAAGATTTGTCAAAGTACCTGCCACTATTATTGCCTGGAGTCAAAGCAGTCCTTGCTTAGGGAGTTAGCTGCTTGAATGACAGACTTGCCAGGTTCAGGAAGAGTCACGTTCCTAGTAATGTGAAGTCAGTTGTTTGTGGTAGAGGAGGACAGATTTCTGATTTCTTTGGATGCTAGCCTACTATTTATTGGTGGTGAGGAGGGAGGGAGTGCCAGAGTGTATTTTTCTCAGAGACGTCACAAGAAAGAAATGACTTTCTAAAAAAGGTTAGCTTAAAACAAGTGTGATGATTAAGACCGTTGAACTTAAAATCAGCCCGTGATCGAAGGTGTGTGTGTTTAATGTGTGCGTGTAAAATGCATGTAGTTGTGCTGATTTGTTCTCGTGGATTAGTTTTATATTGGTAGCTTTTCACTGGAGAACATGATTACAAATGTATCGCCTCCCTTGTGACTGGTGTGGCTGCTGCACTTCACTTTGAAGCATGTTCACAAAGGGAAGTCACTGTGTGGTAATGCAAGTCACAGGACATCTTTGCAATGTTTCTGAGTCTGCTTTCCTGTGATCAGTAGATGTCTTTCTCACCTGATTAATCAAAGGGTGAGATTGTTGATAGATGCACTCTCAGATCTAGTCAGTCTCCCCCTTAAAAAACAAAATAGAGGAAAAAAAAAAAAAATGGGGGGCAGGGGGGGGGGGGGGGAGAGGGCAATGTATTATCTACAAAGGATCTCTGATTGGAAAAAAAAAATCCAAAACAACCGCAAAACCAAAACAAACCACCAAACTTTTTCTATCACAACATAACAAGATGGAGTAAAGAGCAGGGACAGACTTTAGACTGTATACTTATCCAGTCATGTCTTTGAAGTCACTACTGCATTTGCATTGTTGTCTTCGCCTTCAGTAGGGCCATTTGTAATGCTTGAGTGTAACCTTCCTTGATATTGAACCATAAATGAAAGGTAGTGAATTCAGCACACCTGCAAATTCCTGGGGCAATTTTTTGCTTATATAACTAGTCTGAGGCTTTACATTTTTTAATTTTTTTTTTCTACTGTGGCCAACAGCAGAATGTGAAACATATTCAAAAGCCAGGATGAAGAACAACAAAGCCAAATCAATGTCATGGTACATTGTACAGTCCAATATTTGGAAGTTTTAAAAGTTTAGCACTTCAAGACAGTGCTATTGAAGGCCATTGCAATCCTAATGGCTAAGGAAGTTTCAGCTGCTTGTTCCCAAAACCACTGGGTTTTGTGTAGGACCATTCCCAAATAACTACATGACTGATGTTCCCTAGCTAGAATTTTGTATTTCTTCCTTCGATGATTTTTAATGGATTAAAAGAGAAAATGGATATGTTACGTTTGCAATGAAATAGGCAGGGAAAATCTTGCCTTTTTAAATGTCGATGAAGCAAAAAGGACAGCTGAAGTCCATGTTCAGGAATGATGGCCCTCATCCCAAATACAAAGGTACTTTCTTCAGGTGTAATATAGTTCTGCATTTAATATTGTGTCAATTTTGCATAATTAGCAGTTGCTGTTTAAATCACTGAGACACTTTGGTCTCATGCTTATCAGGGTCTCGTTTTCAGTGTTGCTGTGTTTTTTCTAGGGTAAGAGCAGCCATACTCTAGTAAAATGATAAATTTTCTAAAATTTACACACACAACTTTTTTTCTGTATTCCAGACCACCAGCATATTGTATTTTCATGTTTTTCCATCTTTGCATGTATTTCCGTATGGCCTGCTCGAATTGCTGGATGGCCTGAGCAAGTGCAACCAGCTCCATATGTGGTTACATTGATCAGTGGGACAGTCAGTGGGACTGAGTTTAAACACTAGAGTGATGGCCAAAGTAGGTGTCTTCCATGAAGAGAATTTGAAGTTGTATATACATTCTCTCACAGGGGAAGATTGTCTCTTGGCACAGAGGAGGAGTTATTTCATTTGTATATTGAGTGAGGTTTTTTGGAAGAAAGTTTGATTACATTTTGTATAGAAAATTGCGTAGAACTTTGGGGCAGCTGCAGAGTCGCAGATTATGAACAGCTCAGAGGCAGCTGCACAGGGCATGAGGGATTTCTGCTGCCACCAGTACTTAAAGAATAAAGTCATGTTTGGGAGGCTTTGTGTGTTCATGAATGCGTTCAGCTCTAGTAAAAGTATTTCTTGTAGAGGCTGGGGCTGGTTTTCACAGAGGGAAAGCAGTAATTGCTGTAAGCAGCCAATCTTAATATAAACACTGGTAGTTTTCACAGTACTAATTGGTGTATTAAGCTTGTTTTGCTGAACCATATGCAACAGATTAAATTCACCCAAGGTTTTTCAAGCAATATGTGATAAACAGCAAAGTATCTGCAAGCATAGTTCTAGTGTATAACTTTATTTAAGTTGACGATAGGCTTCACAATATCTTGCTACTATGATAGTGACTCAATTTAGAGACCATGACAAATAATTTGTAACAGAAATAACTACCAATGCCCTAGATCTGGGCAAACTCAGGTTGGTGAATAACATGTTCAGGGGCTACAACCACATTTTCTGCTGTGGTCTGTGAACAAGCAGTCTTGGGATATAGACATTGCCTGAAGGATTTATGGACATCTGCTTCTGTTACTTCTGTAGTCCTTGCCAATATCACTACTACTGTGCTGTATCTGCTTGGTATTTTTGGCTAACATGACACACTGGGGTTTGAAGTCAAAGTAGGAGTGTCTTCTATAGCTTTGCTCCAGCTCTACTGTGCTACTGTAACTCGATACAGTTTACTGCTAGAGTTTCATCACTGAGAAAACCCCACTTTCAGATTGATGTAAAGGTAAAGGCTCCCCCGAAGACTGGGGAGCTAAAAACAGAGAAGAATGCTGAGATTTGGATTCTTGAATGCATGCTATTAATACAGCAAGCTGCATTGCTCCAGCAGACATGTGGCTAACACAAAGTTTGCCTGGCATCACGTGCTAAAAGTGCTTTGGATGATAAATTTGCTCTGCTACCCTCAGCAGTTTTTAGTCTCTGAGGTACGCTTCCATCTCTGAAATTGAAATTCAGTCCATTGGAGTTGTTCTATGCCTGGAGAAGACTGGTTGAAAGGAATGGATGTTATGGTTTCCTAACAGTATGTTAGGAAAGGAAATTATCAGGCTATGAAAAAGCAGTGGTACACTTCCTAGGTTCCTAAAATATTTATTAAATGGATCTCTAACACCTTCAACCAGAAATATGCCAGTGTACCATGAATTTCTTTGAGAAACAGCATGCTGGCCTAATGCAGTCCCTTGTGACATACCAGATGATAGAGTCAAGCAATGTTTAAACCGTAATAAGCTGCTAGTGCAAAGGGCAGAGTTTTTTATAGGAAGTGTAGTGTAGCGAATGTACATTGTAGACACTAAGATTTGCCCTGAATATAAGGTACAAAAATCTGTCCACCCAAATAGCAGCTACATACCTAATTTTTTTCAGAGTATAAGAGGTAAAATAGGAGATAACGACTGGGTAGCCAAGATAAATTAATCTGCTCTGAATAATGGCATATATCTATTTAGTCCGTAATGATCCCATTTTCTTGCTTACTTTTTCACATAACCATCTTTAAATGCTTGTTTGAAATAATTACAGATACATATTCAGGTGTTGTATTTTATACACTGTTCTCAACTCTTGACTGGCTATTTAATTTACGACATGCATGTATGTGTCTGTGTTCCTTTAGCATTTGGAAGATAATGGATGCTCTGAACAAGCTATGATGCAGCCAGGACCAAAAAAATAATGGCTATGTCTATTCAGTGAAGGGGCCTGAACGCTAGAGGCCCAGTTCGCTTTGTGTTCTAACGCTGGCTTAGTATTAGTAATTGGCCTTCTGTTGTGGGGAGACTACTCTAGGAAGAGCTCTGCTGCCTCTCCAGCCTGGCATGCACGTCATACAGGTACCATCCCCATAGTGATAGGAGAGCAAATGGGCATATCTCCATATAGAAGTATTTGCAGAGAGAATTTCCTGAGCTAAGGAGAATGTGTTGGGCAAATGAAGGCAATATTATGACCCCCTTCATGACACTTAGTTTCTAAATATATATATATTGCTGAGCAATCTTATCTGGACCAGAGCAGTAGCAGATTATTAAAGCCAAAAGCTAACAAATGAGCCAAAATGTTTAGATTTGCACATTCTATGTAGTCTGCATATCAGATAGTGAGTTACATTTGTAATAGGAATAAATACAGAGCATATCAGTGATATGCAAGTCTAATTAAATTCAACCAGATAAGAAGACAAAGCATAAGACTGTGTTATATCCACGCAAAATTCATGTTTCTTAAAACCTCATGGAAATAAATACTATCTGACATCATGCCAGCAAATCTGAGGTGTCCTAGACTAAATAATTTATCAGGGGTAACAAATTATCCTTAACCTTTTGTAGGTTTAATTTGTAGTATGAATAATCAACATTATATTGTTATGTCTCTATCTATATATCCTAAGATACAGCTGAATATCATTGCTTTAGACTACAAGTGGAGTAAATAGCTCCATCTCCTCTCCGTCAAGGACAAACTACTGGCTTCTGTCAACTGTTGTACTCTTATAGCTCCTCTTCCCAAAGACTCTCTTCTCCCAAAAAGTGCTCTATAAAAAGTATGCTTGGAAACAGATATTTTGAACTCACTCCTGTAAGCTACCTGCAACTATGAAGTTGCTGGTAAATGGCTGGGTTTTTGGTTTGGCTTTTTTTGTTTGTTTTAAAAGGGCAGAAAAAGACAATGAACTAGCTGAAGGCTGTCTTCTTTCTAGGATGTAGAGAACTGTTTTAACTTTTTCTCTATCTTTTAATTAACTGTATAGCTAATTGTCAGTTTTGGATTGAAAGAAATATTTGACTCAGACGGCTCTGTGTGTGTGGTTGTCCATTCCATGCTTCACTTACACTCCATGTATTTGTGAGTTCTCTTAATATGTAGCTATCAGTTTAGAGAGTGCTTCTTGTAGCTTCTTAAAGTCTTGTGGGGTCCACCTCTTATTTAATCCATGTGAATTTAATATGTGGTCTTCTTCAGTTATGCTGTATTTTGCACAATGAACAACTAAACCAGCATGGTCAATAGAAAGTGTGAGGGCAAAAGATGACAAATACTGACCAGCAAATGGGTACCGGTATTCGGGAGGTGTTCCACAGCTGAGCGGGGCTGTGCAAACACTTTTTTTTCTGCAACAATGTCTAGAAGCTGCAGAGGAGATTAAGTTGCTGCTCTCCTTGCACTCTGCTGTTCCATTGTTAGAGACTATTTCTGGCCCAAAGACATTACTCAAAGTACAGCAGATAGATGAAGGCTGGGAGAAGGGCATGCTGGTTACTTCAATTAAGTAGACAAAGAAAAGTAGGTAATTCAGAATGAAAGGTTTTGTTCAAGCTCTTAAGAAGAAAGGTAATACTGGGCACCTCTTTGAGTTAGATCTACACCTCTCTTTTCCTGAAATGTGATCAGTGTTGTTCATTGTTGTGGGTTTTGTTTTGGTTTTTTTTTTAAAAAGTCACTTAATGTTGCTAAAAATCTGAGGTCTTGCTAGTGCTTTGTAGCATCTCTTAGAGCAGTGTTTTGGGCATGTTATTGATAGGTTAACTGCTGGAGGGGAGAAGCTGAAGGAATATACGCCTTTATCTTGCATCTTGTTTTTAGACTGTATCATTCCAGCCGAAAATAATTGCAAACAATTTGTACACAGATGAGGCTTATGTGATGAAGACGTTAAAGTGGTCTTGGCTCTGCCCTTGAGCAGGATTTGATTTGGGGATGGGCTTCTGTGTAACCTGGGCAAAATGGTAAGCCTGTCTTTTACAGTGAGATTTAGGCAGTTAACAACAAGGAAATATTTTTATTATATTAAAAAAAACCAAAACCAAACCAAACAACAACAACAAAAAAAAAACCACACAAAAGAAACAGGATAAGGGAGTGTCTCTCATAGGAAGAATGGAGTACTGGAAAAAATAGATCCCTAACTTTAGCTTAGACATTTAAGGACTGCTCAGCTACAAATAACCCTGCTAGAAATAAACAATACAAGAACTCCTGGGGTTTGTGAGAAAATGTAAGTATTTTATGCTTTAAAAAAAATAAATAATAAAGGTGCATTTTTCCCCAGATTTTGAGAGGCATCAGCAGTTCCCTTTCTTTTGGCATCTTAAATAAGATGAATGCTCATGGATAGCAGTGGGAGGTTAACAATCACCCGCTTTAATCAAAAACTTTACATTTCAAATGTAATCTAGAGCTAGGCTAGGGAGAACTTTCAAAAAGCTGTGGTATTGAACAAAATGACTGCAGCTTAGATGTTATAATTTGCTATTTGGGTTTTATCATAACTCTTATTTTTCTGTCTGTAGATGCTTTTGATCAAATGGGAAGAAAATGTATTTAAAACATGTTGTAATTAAGGTTAAATATCATACTTTTATTGTATTTTACCTTTAATAATCTATTACTTTTTTTGAGTCACTTTATGTCTTCCTATTGTACCTCCATTCCTAACCACATACATTCAGAAAATATCTTGGTAATATTTTTTAGAATAAAACCCTTTTATTTCTGTTGATTCAGAATTTGCCAAATATCATATTTATGTAGCATCTTTAACATGTTGGATTTATAATGGTTCCATGAGCTTTAAATGATGGCAAATGGGAGGATAAAATAAACCTAATACTAGTGGAATAATTTGTTAAAAGCTCCTGCATGGCTTATACTTCCCTATCATCTGTAGCTTGTGGACCAATGCCTCTTGCCACTGAAGTTGTAATGAATTCTGCTACTGAGTTTGGAAGGAGTAGATAGAGTCTTTGTAACTCTGCTCAGATCCTAGTGTTTTCAAATTGCATTACTCAGTTCCTCACAAGAGGTTCTTGGCTTCTTCTGGAATTTGGCTTTCCAGTGGGTGCTTTGGTCACTGTCTACAAATAAAAAAATGCATTTCACTTTGAAAATTAGTACTTGCTATCAGGAGGTAAGTACTGGCATCATGCCACTAAGACCGGCCAAGGATTTAGCAATCCATCCATGTATCTGGTTTAATTGTTCCTGCATTGCTGTGAGTGATCTTTTACTGATAAAGTACTGCTATGTCATCTTTATGACTTCTCTTCCTGGAATGATCTGCGTGCTAATCATGTTCTCTGCCTGACAAAGTAAAGATCACTTTGTAACCTTCCCTTGTCCTTCTCTTCTCCTTACAACTCTTCTAGAACAACAACAAAAAAAAGACACAATGTGTAACAGGAGCAAGTTCCATGTTACACTCATTTCTGTTAATCTCACCCTGTTAATACTTGTTCAGAGTAAGACTGGCTGTTAGGGATGACAGCGTTCCTTGAGAAACAGAACAGAGTAATAGACCTCGTTATTGCTTTGAGGACTCGGCAAATACTGAAGGAATTTCTCTCCTATCCATATTGTGACACTGGAATAGTTTCATTAGTACCATGATCATTGGTGGTTTAATGTTATAGCCATCAAAGATTGTCCCTGGGTAAGAGCGATATTGTTTAAAACAAAAATTCATTAGATTAGGTTAATTTAATTTTGTATTATATGCCTAAACACAAAGGGGTTTTCTGCTCTGGATTATTTTGCCATTGATGTACCACCTTTGTGATTACTCTGAAGGCACCTACATTTAGTTGTGTGGTTTAATTACATTTTCTTGTAGATTTGGCTTGTTTACTTAAACTAATGGTAGGTTGGGATTTTTGCATTTGACAGAGTATTTGCTTTTTTCTCCTTTTATTTCTACAGCAGCCTGAAAGATACAGGATACCTTGCTTTTCTAGTTTATCATTTCAGCTGTGGACACAGATGGGTGGCTATTTCTCTGATCTCTCCTATTGACATTTTATGTTGCCTGCCTTTAGGGAAGACTACAGATTCTATGTAAAGCATGTGAGCAAAACAATGTTTCTGAGAGTTGCTAAGCATGTGTTCATCCATTGTTGCTTGCATTCTAAAGACTGAGAGAGTGATAGAGATTGTTAGGGTCTAAACATCATTGCCCAAGAGGTAACATCTGAGATAAAAATTCAGCTCCATGATTTGCAACATACCTGTGGCTTTTGGGAATAACATGTTTGGCAAAGTGAATGATCTGAATAGTACCATTGTTAAAAAAAAGAAAAAAAAATCTGAACACACCCATCTTTTAAGTGCTTTCTGCTGCTGGTGACTTTATAAAGCTTAAGGATGCTTGAGTATAATTCTTGAAACAATAGAGCCACTCTTACTTATCCTGAGCAGCACCACTCATTTCAAGCATGCTCATTGATGACAGGGGAATTATTCACAGTGTCAGGGTCAGTCTGCCCCATTTCTCTCCTTCATCCATCTCACACTGTCTGCTAAATACAGAATCACAGAATAGCTGAAATTAGAAGGCACCTCTGGAACCTGTCTACTTTTACCCCTCTGCTCAAAGCAAGTGTGCAGGACTCTGCTTTTACCTCTGTTGAATTTCACGACATTCATGTTTGCCCGGTTCTCTGGCTTATCGATGTCCCTCTGAATGGCAGAACAACCATTGCTTTATCACCCACTCCTCCCAGGTTTTTATCCTCTGTAAACCTTCTGAGGATGTACTCTGTCCTATTGTCACAGTTCTTAATGAAGATGTTAAACAGTTTTAGCTCTGGTGTCAGCCCCTGGGGTGGTGCACCAATAGTGACTGGCCATCAGATCACAACCCTTTGAGCCTGGCAGTTCTGCCATGTTTAATCCACCTCACTGCCCATTTTTCTAGTCCATACTTCATCAGTTTCTCAATATTCTGGAACAGCATGACAAAAGCCTTGCTAAAAGTCCAGATAGACAACATCAGCCACTGAACGAGTTGTCTCATTGTAGAAGGCTATCACCTTAATCAACCATTATGATTTCCCCTTCAGAAACCCATGCTGACTACTCCAAATCACTTTCTTGGTCTTAATATGTTTAGAAATAGTTTCCAGGATTATTTGCTCCATATCTTTCCAAGGTATTGAGGTGAGGATGACCTGCAAGTAACAGCAAATAATTAAATTACTATCCGTATCAAAATGGCATCAGCTATTTCACAACCATCTTTTTTCCCTTAAAGACATAGTTACTTTGATCTGTTCATCCATTAAGTTCTTGCCAAGTGGTATATTATCAGGTGTGCGGTTTAGTCTTTGACAAACGAAGCAGGAAAAAGTCAACTATTTCTCTTACAGTAAGGAGGGAGGGAAGGTTGCATTTCTAATTTTATAGTGATAATTATCCTACTGTCATTATTCTGTCTCATGCTTCAGCACAGATTTATAATGCTGATATCATATGCCTCCTAGGCTGGGTCTCTGAGAAGCAGATAAAATTCTGTCTTTTTACAAGCCTGCAGGGAAGAGCTAATTTAACCAGGTTAGTCATGATTTATGGGCATTTATCCTAATCAGCTTTTCTGACAAGCTTCCCATTAGGATAACACTAGATTTGGAAGCAGACACAAAAATCTAGTTTCATTTCTCATTCTGAGATGTGCAGAACTTTTCAATTCAGAGACTACTGTCTGAATACTTGGTAAAACTGACTCAAACTGTAACAGCTTTGGAAAGGGAGATATCTATTTCTAACAGCTTACCAGGGCCACCAAGTGTAATGTACATCTCATCTGTGGCTCATATTAGGGATGCTACTGAGCATTCAGGTGGTGCTTCACATTTTTAGTCAATATCCATATAAACTTTATTATAATTCCAAATCCAGCCTTTTGGGGTAATCAGCTCTTGGGAGTTAGGAAATGGAAGCAAAATATTGAAATGATCTGATAACATGCTCAAAACAGAATTTGCGGCTGCCCAATCTTTTTGCCATTTTCTTTCAAACAAGCAATTTTAAAAAATAATAGAAAAAAATAATTCATCATTGCACACTGAACATTTGCTGACTTTGGGGGTTCTTGGCAACTGTTCACAGAAGTGCATGAAGTGCTTCTAGATGTTCTGAATAATGATTTGCCACCTGCACCTAGTGATGGGTTTATTACCTCATGTCCATGAGGGATGTTATCTTCTGTGACATTTTTTTCTGGTTACTCCCTCCAAGAGTGACATTTAGAAGGAAGTAAATGTTCATTAAATGGAAGATGTAGGTCTGATGTGCTTGAGTACCTATGTATCTCCTGAGAGCACCGGACTTTGTTTGTCAGGGAGGTTCAGGAGGTACAGAGCAAATCTAATGAACAGTCCTATCCCTGCTTCTTTTAATGCTCCAATATACATTGCCTCCCATATACTTTTTTTTTTAGGATTCAGCTTTTAATACTGACTATAGCAAGAAGCGCTTTTTTAAAAAAATGGAGGTAATTACAAAACTCAAATGTAAATCGGGAGGGTGCAAGGAGGCATTTGTTACTTTGAATTAAGGGAGCTAGTGAGGTTAAGGATTTTGGCAATGCAGTTTATATTGTCAGGCGACTACAGTTTTCCTCAGATATATCTGGAATCTAACCTGGAGAAGCCAAGCTCAGTTTGAAGGATGATTTATTTGTAATTTTCCTTTAGTTCTGAGTCTCCCATTTGCAAACCATGACATTTACATGAACGTGAAGCAACAGTGTATCTCAGGTGCAAAGAGCATTGTTAAAATTCTGGAGAATGGTGGAGATTCTTTGGTGTCAGAGTTTTGTGAGCCTTGAAAATGAAACACAGTCCCAGCTAGTTTCACTGCATCCTGTGCTTCGTGGTGGAAAGGCTGGAATCTTCCTTGCCAGGAAAGTCCGAGTGATGGTGATGTCTGGAGATTAAGTATCGAGCAGGGTATCTGGAATTTAGCTATCTGGAAAGAGGTCATCCAATGTTTATAAGCAGCAACAGGAATCATCCCTTCAAACTTCTGTGGCTGATGCTTACAGCATCACTTATTTCAACATTAGCTCTACCCCTTCCTTTAACCTGCATCTGAGTGCTTAGTTATTTAATAAAAGAAGACATCTTAGTTAATTAATAAGAGAAAAGTTTTTACTAGCTGGAACAACTTTTAAAACAGTAATAAGTATCCACTTACCTGCCAGGAAAACTGGAGGTAAGTTCCTACAGTCAAATAAATTAGAAGCAAAAAGAATAATAAAGTATGTATGGCCACATTTGCAGAAAGTATATAGAGCATACTTTCACTGGAAGCCATGTCGTTCATCTGATTTGCATTGCCAGAGGATTTGAGTATTTGAGACTCCCTCTTTTTCACCTCTTCTTTTTCAATTCTTATCCTGTGATGGCATTTCGTTTGTTTTCTAAAAGGCGTAATTGCTTTTTGGTGTTTGAGTATACACTCTAAAAAAATGTTTCACAGAAATGCATGACTCCCACTCACCAGGCAAAGATGAAATATTTGGACTGATAGCTACTTTTTTAGGAAAACATTTATTTCTTTGGTTTCCTGGGTACAGTGATAAAAGCATTCCAAGTTTTGTAGCTTATGCAGGTAGAGTCTTATCTCTGAAAACTGCATTTACCCAAAAAAGGGAAACATAATTAGTAGGTAGTTATGTCCAAGCTAAGTCCACTTTCAGAATATGGACTTATTTCAATAATGATTTTGTGTATGAAATTTCCATTTACGTTTAGAACTAGCCTCTGCACCCACCCACCCCACTCATTGTCATACAAATAATTGGTGACTTATGAAAAATGAAGTAAGCCTTGTAAGCCATATAAGCACACATTTTTTACTGGCAGAAGCTCATGTTTGTCTCTGATGGAAAACCTTTTCCTCCACTGTTCTCTGTAGTTCGGAGCCTTCTTTTACTAACAGATAACAAAACAGCATGCCACAGTCCAAGGGCTGCCTTAGGGCAATCTAAATATTCATTCATAGAAAGAAAGAAAGGAAATTGGACATTGGCAGGTATTCAGAATATAGCTATTGCCCCAAAGCATAGATTTGCAACTTGAGAAAAATTAGTGTCTCATATTATAAAAATATTGATGTGAATTTTTAATATCCTAAAGTTCAGGGCTGCTCAATGCCAGAATTGTGGTTCAGCCCATCAAAAAGAAATGAATCATCTAGAAAGTGTGGTGACGGATCCATGCTCAGAATATTTATACCACAGTTGTGATTGATGCATGAATGTAGGCAGATCCGTTTGTAGATTTGCCAATCCTGTTTCTCTCCGTCATCAGTTTTGGGTTTGTGTTCATTATTGCAGAGCTTGAGGTGTCGTGAGGTGTGTTCCCAAGCACACACTGACATTCTCGGAGCAGATTTATCTGAGAAATTGGCTACAAATTATTAGCAAACTTATCAACACTTTTTTTATTCTCAATTGCAATAGTTCTTAAAAAATGTTATGGGGGAAGCCTGCTAGCAGGAAGCTAGCAATAAGTGAATCACTTGTAGGGCACATAACCGAGCAATTTTGCATATGCATAGTGGAGTAGCCAGCTAACATCATTCCAGGCACCAGCACTGAAGGCAGCAGAGCAGCTCTACCTGGCATGCTGCCAAAACTCCTAACTCTCTCCGTCAAAAGCAGGCATGAAGTTGTGCATTGTTAAGCATGTAACGTGCTTTGCATGAAATCCTGCTTCTGCTGAAGTCAGTGGCAAAATTCCCACTGATTTTTCTGGAAAGCTGTAACCTTGTTTCATACACCTAGCCTAGGTATTTTATGTTTGACTATCCTGTCTTAGATTATCTTAATATTTTAGCTGTGCACACACTCATGACAACTACAGTGTTGTGGTGGGTTGACCCTGGCTGGAAGCCAGGTACCCGCAAAAGCTGCTCCATCACCCCCCTCCTCAGCCAGGCAGGGGAGAGAAAATATAACAGAAGGCTCATGGGCTGAGATAATGATAGCAAGAGATCACTTGCCAATCACCTGGATGGGCAAAACAGACTTGACTTGGGGAAATTAGTTTAATTTATTACCAATTACATCAGTGTAGGATAATGAGAAATAAAACCCAAATCTTAAAAACACCTTCCCCCNAAGAAATAAAACCAAGTCTATAAAACACCTTCCCCCCAACCATCCCTTCTTCCCGGGTTCAACTTCACTCCCGGATTCTCTAACTCCTCTCCCTGGGCAGGGGGATGGGGATGGGGTTTGCAGTCATTTCATCACACGTTGTCTCTGCCGCTCCTTCTTCCTCAGGGAGAGGACTCCTCACACTCTTGCCTTGCTCCAGCATGGGGTCCCTCTCAGGGGCTCTCCTCTCTCGTCTGATTGCTGCTGCCGCCAGTGTTGTGCATTGTTGTTTGGAGCTTTTTTCCCCCCTTCTTAACTCTCTTGTCCCAGAGGCACTACCACCAATGCTGATGGGCTCGGCCTTGGCCAGCAGCAGGTCCGCCTTGGAGCTGGCTGGCATCGGCTCTATTGGATGTGGAGGAAGCTTCCAGCAGCTTCTCATAGAAGCCACCTCTGTAATCCCCTGCTACCAAAACCTTGCCACACAAACCCAATAGAAGTGTCTATTTTCAAGATTGCTAAGCTAGAAGGGAGGCATTAAACAATTGTGCTTTTGGATTTTGCTATGGCACTCAATCTGAGTAAATCTGATCAAGGTCCCAAAATGTTTTCCTTGCAGGTGAGGAAAAAGTGCTCATGGTTGTTTGAATCAGATCACTGCAGGCTTTTAATATTCACATCAGCCCTTAATAACCCACTGATGTGTTATTCTGTGCATCTGTGATCTTTACAAATCTTTTCCAGCATGCATATTAAATTCCCTGTAAAATGTGTTTAAGAAATAATACGTGAAGTTGTATGCAGTGGTCTCATAATTATGAAATCAAGTCCTGAAGAATAAGCTGAGAACTTTCTCAACTATACGTGGGAAATTGTTTATCACTTGTTGCTGCCAATATCTTGATCAAGGAATGCCTTAAGTTTAAAAACATAGTCCTAGAATCAGTTCTTTTTAAGAGTTTAAATTAATTTTGAAATGAAAATATATTTTCCAGTATGAGGTAGGAACTATGCTACAGTTAACTCTTGTTTGCTTAGAAAATGTATCTGGAACATTATTATTAATTTTGAGTAGAGAAACATATTCAAATGTAATGAAATACCTTTATGTGATTATAAGCAGAATTGTTCCAGACAGAAAGAACTTATGTTCTGCTCTCTGAATGGAGTTAATGGTCCAAATAAAACATATTCTGTTTAAAAAAAAAATAGTTTTGCTCTGAAAAGTGACTACCTGAAAATGGCACCCTTTATTTGTAGACTCTCAATAGATAGCAGGTCAGCTCTGCTTGTATACTACAGGTCCTGCAAATTCAGCCTGGATTCTGCTTGTAAGGGGCTAAGGGGCTTGTACTGGCTCAGGCATTAACACCTATAAAGATTTTGGGGTCTGTGTCTGCTAGCATTATATTTCCATTGATGTTGAAACTAGAATAGGCTCAAGGTTTGTTCACCACCACTACCAGCACCAATTAGAGGCAAACACTTCTCCCACTTAAAGAAACAGATTGAAAGTTTCTCCAAGTTGAAAAGGAATTGAATTTTAGCTGCGTGGTCCCATGCTGATATTTGAGGGGATCTAACAAAGGGTTGAAAGTCAGTGAGTTACCAACACTTTAGCCTCACAGGGGCCATCATTATCCATGTTTGTTTATATCAGTCAAGCCTTGAGCTGAATCACTCCTCCATTCTTTAGAAAATGGTTCCTGTCCTGGAAGTAGACCTGCCTGTACAGACAATAGCCCCAAATGTAATTTTGTGGTCTTCTCTGGATTTATATCCTGGAGTGAGCCCACAGGAATGAGTTCCGTAGTATGATAGGCACAATAGGCAATAAAAGGTATATACAGGGAGACACACAAACAAGTGTACAGCTTTGTGAGACAGCTTTGAGAGCAATATTTATCTAACCCAGAGAAATGAGTTGAAGGCTGTCAGGAGCACAGAAGGGCATTTGCAATGGCAGCCAAACTGAGAAAGACAAACAATCCAAGTAAGGCTTTTGATCTATCAAAAAAAAAAAAGAAAAAGTCACATGAAGAACGGGTGAACAAGACATATTTTGTGTCTCCTTTCCTTTTAGCATTGAAAAGCATGGTAAAATTTATGGATGCCTGCAATGTATTTTCTTTATAAGGAAATACACTGCAAAATAATTTTAATACAGTTTTAATTAAAGCACTACTGTTTTTCTTTACTTCATGATTTGGACTGTGTTTGTCTATTGCTTGAGTTTCTAGGATACCTTTTTTGGTTTGTTGTTGTTGGGTTTGGCTTGTTTGGGGTTTTTTTCCCTACAGAAGGTAGACCTATGTGAATTTAGCTTCACATGAATTGCAACAATCAAAAATTAACAGTTAAACCAAAATGGGATATAAATGTATAATGGTATTCAGTAAATACATTAAGCAAGGAAGCTGTCATCTTTCTGGAAGTCTTTCTGTGTCTGGTAGATATAATGTGTATTTCCTACAAAGTGTCATGGATTGGAAATGGTAGGGAGGAAGTAAAATGCATCAGTGACTTAGCTCTAATTTCTGGTATGATATCAGTGGTGATCTGTGAACAGCACTTCATTCAAAATTAGCATTGACTCTGAAAATAAAATACAGTCTATCATCCAAGAATGTTAATGCTTAAACTGGTGGAAAGTCTGGAATCAGTACCATAGCAGCTCCTAACATTTTTAGATACAGTGTTGATCATGTTTACTGCAGAGAGGTTGTTTTGTTATCATCCTTCTTTAACAGTCCTGGCCTATATCAGATTAAAAAAATAAATAAAACAAATCTTTTAAAAAAGAACCTCTCTGAAATGGGAGTTGCTATAAAAAATGAAATATACCAAAGTGTCTCATACATTGGAGTTTGAATTATTGTTTGCTTATTGGAAGGAAACATGATTATAAGAGAAGTTTCCTGAGCACAGCACCTCATTTCTTCTATTAGCAATGATGATTCATCTTCACCTAAACCATTGTTTCTTCATTTATAAGTAATCAAGGTTATCATGTGCTGAAAAGAACAAGAGAAATGTCAAGTTTGTCATCCCACTTAGTTCAACTCAATATGAGGAAATATAGAGGAAAAACCTCTTTCCAACTGTGTGAAAGAGGAATAATGTTGGGGGGGGGGGAATAGCAATCCTGCATTATTACCAGGTAAATGAGGCTAGATTGAGTGATGGTCTATTTTTCCCCAGTTTGTCACAAACTCTAGTATTGTTTAAACAGATGAGATTTTGATCATGGTTTTCTCAGTTCTCAGGAGAGATACATGAAAATGTATCCTGGACAAGGGCTAGAGCAGTGGTCTCCACAGTGGGGTGCACGCATGACTATCCATTGGGATGTGGGAAGAAAATAATTTTTGTACCATTAATAAAATATTTTTTTAAATAGTGCTTATTTCATCTTTATACCATTTACTTTTCATTTCCATTTTTGTGTATGTTTTTATAAAGGAAATAATATACTAGTACATTAGTACATCTATATTATTTATAAAGATACATATATATATATAGGGGGTGCATACTCAAAACATTTTTTACAGATACCAGTATGCGATCAGAAATAGTTTGGAGATGACTGGGCTGGAGAACAATTATTGACATGACAGTTCCACACTAGATATAATTAGTGATCATACAATTGACTGGTGCTATTGATCATGCATGGTTGCATGAGGAAAGGGTACAAATTGAATTAAACCAGACCCAACACCTATAGAGTTTACAGAAAGGCTCCCATTGATTTTTAGAAGATATGGTTAAAGACGTTGGAGAGGTGATTGAAAGGTTAGGATGCACGAAAGTGATTTTCAACTCAGAAAAATGAAGCAAAACAGTTTTAGGAAAAATAATCCAAATAATCAACAATCACACTGGAGAAACCTGTAAAGTTGTGCAAATAGAGTTATTAGATAAGTGAGAGTGGATTGAAAGTTGAAACAAAGCAGCACAAATGGCCAGAAAGGTTTTGAGTAGTACTGTTGATGCATGTATTATAGAATAGGAATTAATCATTTATGTTGACTTGGTTCCAGTATGGCAGTGTCTTGAAAATTGCATTGTTTTCAAGATATTGCTTTAGCAGAAAGATATGAACACCAAAATGGAAGGAGGTGAGGAACAGTAAACTATTATGGGAAAGATCACAGCTATGAGATTACTTATAAACATTAAAAGAGTTATTAAAATGCAACTGTCTTGCATATGTTAAAAAAAAGGAGGAGGGGGGACATGGGAGAATAGGTGAGGTGATATGGCTTAAAAAATTCTGAGTGTATCAGTAAAGAGAAGGAGAAATGAGAGAAATGTTAAGCAAAGAAAAATAATCATTGCTTCTAGATAAACTTCTTGATGATGACATGGTAATGATAAATCACTTACATTTCGGTAAAGTTCATGGTGCTCTGTGTTTTCCGAGCACGCAAAAAGATGTTTCAGAGTTTAATATCTCAAAGACAGACAATAGCTGAAATAGCACAGGTTTCTAAGATCAACAGAGAGTCTGAATAGGCCACAGGGGTTTAAATAGTTACGTGATATCTGATCTCCTCCCAAGCCGTTTCCAAGTGGTTAAGTTCTTGGGTTTCTAATACCCAGGTGCATCTCCTATCTTTTTATGGGAAAGTACATATTACTGAAGGCAGACTTGTCTTGTCGCTAGATCATTTTATATTCTTGATTATGGTGTTCTAGGAGGAAAAATATGAGAAATATACAGTTGCGTTATTTAAATGGTGACTCTGTGTCATGCAAGGATGACAAAAAGCAATCAGTTCTTTCTTATGAATGTGCAGACATACTGTTGTGTGGGGTTATGACAGTCTATAGGTACTGACACAGCTTGTAAATACTTCTGTATAGTGAGGTCAGGAAAGAGGTTGTCATCCATGGACTTGATGTGAATAAGGTGAAGCACCTATGTAATTGTCAGGACTAGCACAATTTTTTTTTTTTTTCTAGGACATTGTTTTCCAACTAACTTGACATTCAGATCCAGGGTCTCCTACTAAAATCAATGATTTGTCTTTCCTTACCCTTGAGAAATTCATTGCTGTTTTTCAGCAAGAACAGTTGATTCCTGATGTATTTTTCACCATGGAGTAAAACTGACATAAAATATAAAGTGAAGAACCCAAAGTGAAGCATTTTTTATAAAATGAAGTCATTGTTTTCTAGTGCGTTTAAGTCATGTCATTTTTGACTATTGCATGACTCTTCACAGAGCTGCCTGAGAACAGTTGTGTATGGTTTGAAGGTCTGTGGCTTTTGTTATGTACTAGACAAATTTAGACAATAATCAAACCTAATTTGCTTCTGCTAGCAATTTCTTTTTATCCCTGAAAATAAAAGCTGCCTCCCCTATACTGAGGACTGCTACGTACCACAAATCAAATCAGCTTACCTTCTACTGTGCCTGTGCCAACCCACTAAAAGTATTCATCAAAGCATATCTCAAAAAACTGGTACTCTAAGGCTAGTGATCACAAGATATCAATTGTCTTGTATCATTACATTGCAAATATTGCCTGTCTTAACAGGCTTCTATAATCACAACATCCTTAAAAGATGACTTTTTAGGACATAAAATGGTAAGATTCTGATCTTAGGATACAGATACTCGACTACAGAAAATTCTGTTTAAACATAAGAAAAAACTTTCTGTTGTAGGGATGATCAAACACTAGAACAGATTGCCCAGAGAGGCTGTAGAGTCTCCATCCTCAGTGATACTTAAAACCTGACTGGACACAGTCCTGAGCAATCTGCTGTAGGAGACCTTGCTCTGAGTGGGGGAGGTTGGCCTAGATGATTTCCACAGGTCCCTGCCAACCTCAGGCATTCTGTCAAAAAACAGTTTCCAGCAACCAAATATTCTGTTCTACCAGTCAGAGTATTTGTAGTTTCTGTATGATCTCTGGTATAGGGTCCTATACCCATCTTAGTTAAATCAGTTGCTCAGTGCTATCTGAAAACCTGACTATGTTGAAAATGGTGAATTCCTGTATTCACTTTAGTTTACTACTAGCAGATAAGCAATGGTCAGAAGATAATCAAATTATATACATGCAGAGGGTGTAAAGGAGGTTTCTGGAGATTCAGCCTGAGGTGCCAAGGTCTGCGTTGTCACAAGTAAACAGGCTGGAATTATGCTTTTTTAGAAGAGAAGAAAAGGTCTTGTGCATTTCAAAACTGAGTAAGTTCGTGAGATCCTTAGATTCCTTGTAGATTGTAGACATGGTCTCCCTTATGGCCACAAAAGAACCAAAATCACAAAATGTGCCGGTGAGTGGGACATATCAGACTGAGTCTATGAGGGAAATACTCTACCTGACTGAGAAACCTTTTTCTTCCACTATGAGCTCAAGCCAGAATGATTAGTACACATCCCGATACGGGGTAATGCTCTACCATTTCAAAGCATGCGCCTCATAAGCAATACAGCCTTCTCTTTCGTTTTCCTTTTGTATCCCTCTTTTCTTATCTGTTTGTAACTAACATGCCCACTCTGCAGATTCAGCAGATACCAGATTAATTCTTGCTCTGCTGCAATATTTTGAAGTAATATTAGATTGATCTTTTACTTGGCTTCAAAGGATAACATCATCAGAGTGGGAATCTTGTACTTTGGCATTAACTTACTAAGTCTTAAAACTTATTAAAACCAGGCACAGATGTGGCACTTACAGGCATGGTTTAGTGGCGGACTTTGCAGTGTTAGGTTTACGGTTGGACTCAATGATCTTAAGGGTCTTTTCCAACCTCCATGATTCTACGATAAATCTGAATTCTCAAAGTTTGATCGCTGAGTTGAATATACACCTTGGAGCCTTAGTACTACTTATTTTTAGGCCTGATATTTCAAACCCCTATGCTTGAAAAATGCAGGATCCAGCTTTATTTTTGCAAGAATGGGTTAGACCACAAGGGCATCAGAGACTGTTATGTTTGCAACTACTCTGAAAGTTAATAATAAGAAGAAATGTTAATCTGTAGTTTGGCTCCAGCAGAGTGCCATTTGTGTTGTAAAGGGCTCAAACTGGGTAAGACTGATCTATGGTAGTTGAATGAGATGCATCTGGTCTTCATGTTGCCATGTCTTCTGTTTCCTAAACTTTTTGTTTTCTTTATTTTGCATGAGGTAAATTACTGTAGCATTACTGGAATAAAATTTCTGGCCTAGGATTTCAAATATGCATTATTTCCATAGCTTAATAGTAAAAACAGTGCAGACAGTAATTATTTAACTGATAACTTGATCAGTTTGAGAAACATAACTCAGAAATCCCCCTGCCATTACATAAGATGACAAATCCCCACAATTAAAAAACTTATATCTTCTGTTGATGTAATTACACTCTCCTAAATCAATTCCTATTCATCTTTAAGCTAATGGGTTGGTGTTGGTTTTTTTTAAACTGAATTGTACATGATCACTTGCCAAGAACTTTTGAACTCATGAGACAGTTGGAAGAGGGCAGAAGTTCTAGGTATATTTTTATGTTCTTACAGTTTTTTGTGAAAAATGGAAGCTAGGTAGAATAGAAAAACATAAATCATTGTTTACTAAGGGTCAGGTTGGCAGAATTGAACTGTTGTACATGCTGCCTGGGAGCAGCTGGTGTTCCAGTCCAGAAGGAGGCACTGACTGGCCAACTTTTATTTAAACTAGGAATTATTTAACCTGGGTTTTGTCTGCACAGATGTCATGGAGATGTGTGAAAAAGCTGGATTTCCTGTAGCACGTGAGCGAAAGGGGGAAGAATATAAACACTGAGGCTTTATTTGTCCTACTGCATATGGAATAGATTGCCTAATGTATTTATCTGGATTTCATCCTGAGAAGAAAGGAACAATACTCCCATTTCACAGGTTGGAAGTTTAGGCACAAATGGATGAAGCCACCCTATCAGACTTCACTGGTTATGTGCTACAAAGCAGGAAACTGAACCCCAGTGTCCAGAGTCCCAGATTAATGTCAGAACCACTTAATAGAGCTGTAAATATTTCTGATGGAAACAACATCTCAGCCAAAGGCTAGAGTCTCAGTTAGGTGGTAATTCCATCCAGTTCTACTGAAGTCCCATGTTTTTTAATTTCACAAAAGTATAATGTTTTTGCAGTGGTTATGTTCAGATCTGGGCTGATAGAAATCTCAAAAACATTGTTGAAAATTGTCTTTCTGGAAACCAGTTGCATTTTTAAATGGGGACTGAAAATTCTTTTTAAAGGATGAGTTTGTCCACTTTACCTGTTGCTAGTGTACCTTAGATACTTCATTGTCTGCTGGACACATGTGAGCCAGTTAATGAAAAAGGTCAGGCAGCACTTGTTAACATTAAGATCTCATTTAGATCTGCTGATCCCCTTGAGGGTGCTTTGGTTCTCCTGGCACACTGCGTTTTATACTGCTTCTCAATATTTGGAACCAAGGGTGTTTCATCACTCCTTTTGAAAGCTAATAACAGCACTAAAAGGATGAGTTAGGTCTCATGGTGCATGTAGATCATTGCTGCTACATCTGAACCGCTGTTGAACCTCACACCATACTCCTCATGCTCTTTTAACTCATAGCAAGTCTCTAAAAAGGTAGAAGAGCTATAAAATAGAAAGGCTTTTGGTATGACTGCAGCACAACTTTCTCAGCTTCTTGCCCATCTTCCAAATGGACAGAGCTCCACCATGAGCAACCTTTAGATACCCTGCATGGCATTCCTGGTGGTCGACTATCAAGATAGCCAGCTAAGGCTCAGATATTGAAAGGAAATCTGCTCTGCATTATACTATCAGCAAACAATAGGGGCATAGGCTTTAGAAGGCATAGCCACAGTACTTTTTGTTTGGGGGTTTGGTTTTGGGGCTTTTTTCCCCCCATTGTATTGTTTTTAAAATCCAGTTACTAAGATAGAGAGATATAATGATGGGACATATTTGTGAACTATTCTGGATTAATCAAGCATGCAAGTTAGACTGAGGGCAATACTGGCTGTGTTCCCAATCCATACATATTCAGGCAGACTGTATAGCTGAAGAAGTGTTTGGAGAGGTGTTTTTAATCATGCAAATATGGTTCTGTACTGACCATATTCATCCACAATTTCTATGAACCTAGAAAATTATGCTTCCTCTCTGGTGACCAGAAACTTCTTTGTGTATTCCTAACAGAAAGGTATTACTATAAGATACCTGTTTGCTGCTTAGCTGACCTTGCTTGATATTACAAATCGGTAGATCACAGGCAAAGGTTTCTGTGTCACCTTTCTCAGGATATGAATTCTCCTCCTCATGTAAGTGATCTATTTTAGTCCAGTGTAACCTACGTAGGCATGTAAATACTGCACTCAACACCACAATGCATCTTCCTGAAGAACACCTGGTACAGGTGGTACTAATATCTGATATTTCTGATTCATTCACTCATCTTTTCTTCACGCAGGTACATGAGGCCAGAGTTGTTTTAGTAGATTCCAGGATTTCTTCTTTTTTCTGATAGAATATATGCTTAAACAGAAAGGTAAAAATCCTCTTTTCCTGAGCATTAAAGGTGATTTAAGTTTGTAATGAAGTTTTGCATTTCTTTTAAGTTTCATCCTCTGTCCTGAAATGTCCCCAGGAAACCTGTGACTCCCATGCAGATGACTATCTGGTGAAGAAATGTATTATTACCTGTAATATCTCTCCCTGGTAGGCTTGGTTAGTGACTACATCCTCCACCTTGGAGCTGTAGGAGAGTTTTAGATTGCTGAGCCCATGCCATTGAACGAGCTGAAGCTAAGAACCTTGGCAGGCGCCGAGGAAACGGTGCTTCGCAAGGGAAGAGTCTCACAGAAACCCTTTTCCAAAGACATGCCACACTGTTCTGTAACAGCTGGTGGTTTCTAAAGAATCAGCCTCTACACACTGCACTACTGCATGTACAGTGCCTTGGCCGCTTATTTTTACCTCTATTGCTGAATGACAGTTTCTCATATTAATACTCACTTGAGTGTTCAGTGTGGAACATTTAAACTTGTGTCTGATGCTGTGTTAATAATAGCATATTGATATAATTAACTAGGTGACTTCTTGGAACAAGGGACTGTGTCTTTTTTTGTTACTTGACCAGAATGGCATACCCTATTGTTAACGTATTATTAATGAATAATTAATAAAAATCTTCATTCCATTTTCAGTAGAGAGGAAACTTTAGATTTTTGCCATTTTTATCTGCCACATGAAAGAAAAATAAAAAGATAATCTAGAGTTTCAAACTTAAAATAGTGTATTTGAGGGAAAGCCAATAGTATGACTACCTTGTCTGATAAGCATGTGTGCTTGTATTTTTATATCTGTTTTCCTCTTCTTTTTTTTCCCTCCTTTTCCATTTCTCTGAATGACCAAATCAGTGTCCTTTTCTCAGCAATCCTGATGCTTTCTTCTTTTAGTCTTAACTGGTTGACGTTTCAAACTGCATAGCAGGATACAGCCTTCTCTCTAAGACTCAAGAATTTGTTAAAAATACCTAAGCTTAATAATGCAGAACAGTATTGTTTCATGTTTCTCATTCTTACTGATTTATTATAATAATCTGTCATAGAGAATCAGACTAGAAACTGATAGACTTTGTCTTTGCACCTCTATAAAGTTTAGCAGCACTGTGTAAAAATGCTCTTTCCCTTACTTCTATGCCATAAATCTATATACTGTAAAAGTAATTCAGAAGAACAGGAGGCATCCTATTTTAGGCCAACAAAACAAAATACAGACTTCAACCTGATATATACGTATCAAACCAGTTCTCATTTCCTTTCTAACATACTCCACAAAGCACTTATAATCATACAGAATCTAAAAGCATAATGATGAAACATAAATCTTTGATTTTTTTTTAATTTTTTTTTTTCATACTGTGTTTTTTCTAAGAGTGCTTTGATTTATTTCCAAATGAGGAATGAGGGTCTTAATCACAATTAGTATACTTGAAAATGTTCTGTTAAATGCTAATCTGAGGGTTGCCTTTTTTGTATATTTTAAGAAATAAAACCCAGGGAATTAGGTGATAGAACTAGGCATGATTTCTGGAGTTTGCTTTGCTGAAATTACAGGTTAATGTTATCTGAATTTGCAAATTTATTTGGATTTGAGCTGTGTGAAATGTTCACAATGGAACTTGAAGCTGAAAATATATTTGATTTGAGTATTTGAAAGAAATACTCAGTCTGTGTGCATACATTTCAAATGAACCTGAGCTGAATCATGTATTTGCATGGAAATGTGAAGCGTTTACCTGCAACTTAAAATGAAGGCAAGTTCAGCCACATTTAATAAATTTCCCTTTGAGTTTTGAGACACATTTGAGCTTAATACAGGAAACAAATCTCCGCTAACATAAACTGGTATTGTTCCACTGAAGTGCCTATATGGATGCTCTTTGCACTGAAAGATTGGGACTACACTCATTTGTACCAGCTGAGACACTGGACC
The DNA here is from genome assembly GCA_013400195.1 of Aramus guarauna. NCBI lineage: Eukaryota > Metazoa > Chordata > Aves > Gruiformes > Aramidae > Aramus > Aramus guarauna. Next base: position 562,031 of record VXBL01006680.1, on the reverse strand, counting down.
AGTGTATTGAAAAATGCATTCATGAAAACACATGCGAACATGTATTTATATGTAAACATCTGAACAAATTTCTGTGGTAAAATTTCATGTGTTTTCCTCACCACACAAGCTTGAAATGCTTGAAAAAAATTATTTTTTTTTCCATTTGTGGTTGTGGCTATTAGAAGAAATATCCTCCCAAAGACACCATTATCCAAATTGAACTTCACAGCCTAAAATAGTGTCTTCAGATTCCTTTCTGGATGAGCCACAGCACATGGACTGCCTGAAGTCAACCGGCTGTGCCAATACTTCCTCATTGGACTGGGAAAGGCAAGCTGATGGCATGCTGTGCTGGGGAGGAACAGTTAGCTGGTCCTAGCAGCCAAATGAGCCAAAGTTCCTGTTCCTGAGCAGAGGCTGACTATTAAAAGTGGCTTGGGGTGCAAATCTTGCCATGATCTTTATAGTGACTCATGCATAAATACAGGAAATGGTAAACAGCGCCTTCCCCCATGTTGTGTACAGTAGGTATATGATAGTATGACCTGTGGTGCGAGTGTCTTCTCAGGACCTATTTAAAAGCAATTGTTTGTAAATCTGCCATCTTATGCCTTTATTTTCAGGCTGGCTGCAATGATATGCTGAGGGGGCTGTTAGTAACTGGTGAAAATTATCTGTATTATATGCTGGACCTGAGATATCCCACATCCTCTGTTAGACCTAGAGCTCCCCTGCATAGGGAGATATTTTTGAAGACATTTCCTTTCCTGACTCCCTCTAAACTGTATCATCATTCTCCTGGCACAGTGACTGGAGACTGAGAAAACCAAGAAGCCCTTGGGAGAATTAGATCCCCGACAGAGCTCTGCAACTTTCCAGCATGTCAAAGCCAACCAAGAGTCTACTTTATAGCCTGTGCACGTGCTCACGTTCATCTTACAGTTGGACCAGGGGCAATAATTAGCAAACAAAGGATAGATTAAATCAGATAAGTTTTCATATAAAGGCTGTCATGACACAAAGTCCTACTTTGCTGTCCAGAAACAATGTGGCACTCTGCTGGAATAGGAAGGTGATGCACAGATTCAGTGACTTTAGCAGATGTATTCAATATATTTCACTCTATTTATTTAGAGAAACACATCACTTAGTGGGTTGTTTCTTTGTAGAGTCATTCAAATAACTCACAAAAGGCCAGAAATAAAATTGTTAATTAAGATTTATATAATTTCTATTAGGGGACCATTTGCAAATAGTAATTTAGGAGTTAATAAATGACAAATAGATGTTAAAAACTTATTACAGAAGCTTATGAGGAACATGAGTAAATTTCTTTTGTGGAATCTTATAACTATTACTGGTCAAGCTGGGGAGGTTTTGTGATTGAGCTCATGAAGATTTTTTTGCCTAGGTTTTGTTGGTGTGTTTAAACATTACTTTTGGACATTACATCCAGTTAGTTCCAAAATGAAGCAAATGGTCTAAGCTAATAGCTAATAAAAGCTACTCTAAAAAGAGAGAAGAGTGGCTCAGAGATTTCTAACCTGAGTTTTAACCATGAAGAGCTAGAAAATCTAAAAGCTTAGGATGCTTTTGGCCAAGGAGTTCAGATGCAGCTGTCTTGGGGCTTGACTTGTAAAATGCTGAGTCCTTGAAAGTGTCATCAGGGGTTAAGTGTTGATATTCCTTCAAGGTCCTCCTTGCAACTTGGCAACAGCAACCATCCAGCAGTGGAAGTCGGAGTTCTGGAGTGCCCACTACCTCCCACGCCTGGCCACTTCTGGCACTGGTCACATCTCCACCTGGGAGATGCACTTATGCTACCCTTGATATGCAGTAGGTCAGTGGTGGCATTGCTGAGCAGCACTGCTTCCTCATCCACATTGTCCAACAGGCCATTGCTATCCAAGCAGCATGCCTCAGGCTGGCCATGTATCATCCTATTGTTAGCTGAGAAATATTATACCTTTGCTGCTGTAATAGTCCGATTCATACATGCTGTGCTGACAGGAAAGTCCTAGGTCGTGAGCTTTATACCACCTCATCAGCAAATTCCTGAGCAGCTTTACTTTGCAGAAGGTGGTGTTGCTATGGCAATGCACTGTAGTCATCTCTGCATAGTGAAGACTCCATTTGGACCACTAGTGTAGCAAACTCATGAAAGAGAAAATCAGATGGAGACATTAGCCAATGGGCCAGCTATGCTAAGAGCTGGAGAGAAGAGTCTGAAACACCTGATATAGTTCCTCCTTTACTTACAATATGAATTACACCCTGCTGCATCTTCTCAGCCTCCACTACTACTGATGCTATCCAAAATATCAGGAGCAGAATAAAATCCCTCTTGTCTCTACTCTGCACCATACATTCCCTTTACACTTTTTTCTTACTTCTGTGGGGATATGGTGCATTTTTGGGGTACTGGATGAATCTGCCTGACCTGCTAGTGTATGGTAATCCCTATTTGGACAGCTATAAATGACCATGCATTTGGATTTTATTGCGGACTTTGGAAAGATCATTTGTTTTTTCTTTTTATGATGCCACAGGTCAATTTTGTAATCATAATGAGACACTCCAGGCTGTACTTTATTGCCTCATAATCACAGTCTTTCTGCAGTTGAGGACTCTTATCTATCCACTTTGGGTCTCTTATTGCAGCCTAGATGTGTGATTGCAGCCAAACAGCAAGCCTCTCGGTGTCCAAATCCTCCACACCCTATTATACTTGTCCTCAAATTTCTTTGGAAGCACCTGCAAACTTTGCCAATGTACAAAATCAAAATCTGATTATAGTTGCCATATCATTCTCAGTCTGTGTCCCAAAACAATTGGGGGTACTAATAGAAATCTAGACAGTTTAAATTGATAAAGGTTTAATCAGGGTGATTTTTGAATTGCTTTCCTAGCAAACAAGACTGAAGTAAGCCAAGACTCATTTCTTCCATCTGAATGAATATGATACTCCCTGCAGGATGGTTTTGATTTTTGAGCAGTTCTATTCCTAATTCATAAGTCATTCTCCAGAAACAAATGTTGGGCCAAAATTGACAATTGCCTTGGTTTTAAACTGTTGTGTTTCTAGCAAGCATCCAGTCTTGCCCAGCTGACTTCATTAGCAGTCTTGCCAGGATCTCATGCCTTAAGGATCAGAAGAGTCACTTAAGATTCCTGCATGTATTGTAAAGTAGTATTTGCTGAATGCTGCCTAAATCCATATCTTCACCTGCTTAGGTTTGCTTTTATTTTTAATTCACATGAAGTGAATTCACATTTCTTTTCAGAAATGTTTGACCTTAAGCTAGGTTGATGTGGGACTGAGATGCACTGATGAGTATCTACCACAGAATTATAGTTGTCAAATGCAAGGACAAGATCTGCTTTCAGAATCAGTTGATCACCGAGGTTTATACTCAGTTGGGGTTTCTCTGGAAGGGTATATTGGTATCACAAAAATACAGAGTGCTTTGGTGCAAATGACCCCTGACTCTGGATTACTAAAATATATGGGCAGAAAGTTCCATCCCATATTCCAGACAACCAGAGTGTCTTTCCTTTCAGTGAATCAGACAGAAGAATGGCTAGTTCAAATAGATTCTTAAATAAAAATAAAATAAAAATAAAAAAATCCTCACAATATTTGCTGTATTTTAAAAGGTATTTGTGTTGCCTCTGAACCTCCTGTAACTTCTCTAAATCTAACCTGGCCTTCATGCTGGCAAGGGGATTCAGTTTGAAAATCCCTGGTTTTATCATTCCAATTGTGGAAGACTGAATTAACATCACGTCTGACAGAGATTCTTGGAATGAAAGAACTAAGCCAAATACCAGTTTTATCAATTTGCTTTGGAAAATGGAAACACTAATTATTTATGGGGTTGTGCAGTATTTCATGACATGCAATTTCATTTCTGACAGGTCACATAATTATATTACTGGGGATGGGATTTGCAAATCCAGGGTACCAATCCAAGCCACTTTCATGATTGATAAAGATAAACTTCGATTTTTCCCTTTTTGATCACTTCTCTCAGAATTTTAATGAATTATAGATATGTTCATGCATGTGCACAAGTGTAAGAGAGTGCATATTTTCTTCAGCCATTTTCATTATGACTTTCATTGAAATGACCTCTACAATATAGATTTTTGAAGGGAATAAAACAGAACAAACTTTCTGTAGATACATTGGAACAATGAGGTCTTTCTCGCTTAGGCTACTTCTCTTTTCTCCATGTAAAATACTTGAAACAACACTAAAAAAAAGAACTTGGACTGGAAATTATTCTTGTTTTTATTTTTATAATTTTTTTTCATCTTGGGTATTTTGACCTCAGCTTGAGTTTCTGCCTTCCTTCGGGCATCAGTCTTATTTATCAGAAAGATGATATTGGTTAGGTGTGAAATCAGCGTTTGAAAATGTTATCTAGTAATTAAAACGAGATCACCAAACAATGCTCTGCTGAACCTTGCAGAAACAATTTCATGTAACTATATTTTTTCTTACATAAAATTATAGCTGGCATGATTTAAATGACTCTATCTTTTCCTCCATTTGTATTAAGTGTGACCTGCCTTGACTTATGCAGTATCTTGTCCCAAGGTAAAAACAAACAAAAAAAAGAGCAAGAATGTTATCTTTTTAAAGGTCATGTCTCTTATGATTAATGTGTTGTTTTGAACACAAATATCACTTAGCAATTATAATGTGAATGCAGCTACCAAATTCTTAAGAGAGAAAGGGCTTGCTTATGTATTTATTTAGAGTTATGCTACCCACAGCCATTTGGAAAATGAACATTTCCCATAGGTATCCACACTTCATTCACAAATCAGACCAAAAAATTGTAAAGGCTATAAGTTCTTTTTCATGCTGCACCTGTGATTTCAACCTGACATTCCCAGTCTGCCTTAGATGAGTGGCTTCTGCGTTAGTTTTTATTCCATTGTTAAATACATGGTTAATAATGTGGAAGGGGAAGGGTGAAGGGGGGATGCTCATGGAATATGGATGAAGGCAGAAGGAGCTTTGTGTCTTTGGTGATCATAATTACTTTCTTTTTTTCTTCCCCTTGTACAGCCTGAAGTGCTGCACAGACTGTCCTGAAATGCCAACTGTCTGTCAATGTCATCCACCAAGGGTCAATCAAGGATTCACTCTGACAGACATCTATGGCTTAAAAATAATGCACCTTAAATTTCATAACACTGAATTAAACACTTGCTATAAAGCAAGACAATTAAGACCAATGTGGAATGTAAAGTTTTGCTTCCTACTTATTTTATGGCTACTTTATTTGTTCTCTCTGTTATATATACTGATGACATAAATTAATATCCTTGCTCTCTCTAGATCCTGTGAATTGCCTGTACTGATACTAGAGTGGGTGTTACCTGGCACAATAGTAGACTGCACTGATGTAAATGTTACTGATGTAACTGTACTGTAGTAGTCAAAGGAGCAGAGGCTTCAAACTAGGCATCAGGGCTCTGTCCCTGCTCCTGGGTGACTTTAGATAAATTGTTTGTTTGCTCTCTACCTGAGTCGTCTCCCCTAGCTGGAGTAGAGATCCAGTGTACCCCCAGCTGGATAGCTGCAATGGAGATCCAATACATCATTTGGAGACCTGTGGTTTAAAAGCTGGGTTTTCTTACTCTTTTCTAGTTTCACTGACTATCACAAATCAGTATTTTTTCAGTCATACATTTGAAAATCAGAGTAAGCAGACTTGGGCTGGAAGGATGAATTTGTTTCCTTTAATACTGTAATTCTAGTACTGAGGACTGTGCACTGTATTTTTTTTCACAAAGGCTGGGTATGAAATACCATTTGCTGACTTCTCATCTATATAATTATAGTATGCCCATTAATCAGAAAGGTTCTTGTGAGGCTTAGCTATTCTCCTACCTATTCACTGTTTTACCTCCAATAGAAATTATATTCTAAATTTACCTTGTAGAGTAAATTTATAAAAAGTCTATAGAAATGATCCTATTGTCAATTTATAGAGAGGAAAACACAGTGCATTTGATTTTTTTTTTTTTAATTCAGTACCTATCCAAATACCTAACTTGTTTTATCTGTTAATACAACCAAACATTTCTAGTTGCTATCAGACGTTGTGAAGCTGTGCTTTTTTCCTCTATTATTTTGAAGACATTACGATAATGGTCTCCTTCCTCAGGACCCTTAGCAAAGAAACTTAAGGGGCCTGCCCATGCACATCCAATTGCAGACTTAATTGTGAAATTGCTTTCTTAACTTATTGAGGAATTGGATTCTCCAGTTGTGGTGGACCTTACATATTATACAGCTCTCTGTGAGCAAGAATGCTGTCCAAATTCCTGATGATGCATCATATTGCTAAACAAACTGCCTCTGTGTGCGTAACTTTGATGTCAGAGGTATGGCTCTGCTTCTGTTTGCACCTGAGAGACAGGTACTGTAGGAAGTAATGAACTTGTCAGTAAAAATTCTAACGTGTGCAAAATAAATGAACAAAAATCTAGTAATGCAGTTAGCTTTCATATTAAACTGGATTAAAAAGATTTCTCCTACTGAAAAAACTGATTCTCCATATTCATGTGTTTATTTGCAAATAGTATTGTTATGCTACTTTCTCAATCAGTTATGCCCAGGCTGAGTTTTAAAGCAGTCAGCAACACCAAGGATGACTTTAAAAGCATCAAGTGTGCTGGTGCAAAGTACCTGGAGCATCTACTCAGCAAATAGCAGAGAAAGTGTTAACACTCTCCTATGCACTGAGAAAGACCTCAGCTGGACCCACTGATTGCTGTGATTGTCAGCCCAGCAGCCCTGGTGACTTGGGAAATATCTTCCATGCTATAAGAAAAAACTCTCCAAACAGAAGGGTTTGCTTCTATGTAAATGTGAATCTTTGGGGTTGCTTAGAAGAAGTGAGAAAAAAACTTTTCCTGATACTCTTTCATGGTTTATTTCAGAGGTAGTCTTAGCTGCCTGTAGCCTTTCTGAACTCTGCCTTTGCTACTTTGCTGAGGGGTAGCTGGTTTGTTTGATAAGACTCCTGAAAGTGCTGAAGTAGAGGAAGCTTTCAGCTGTGAGTATAATTCAAATTCTGTACAGAAAGTGTCTTGACTCTCCTTTAACTCTGCTTTAACTTCCTCAGACAGAAATTCCAGGTAGTGGTAGAGAATGAGACCTCATATTCTCTGTCTTGTCCTCTTAACCACTTTATCTGAAACTCTGTTGACCTGTGGGGGAAAATGGAAGGAAATGAATTTTAGCCCAAAGAAAAGACAGCTGAGACATGCAGCAGGCTTTAAATATTTTAAAATTTTCTGCAAAGAGGAAGGGGAACAAACTGTTCTTCTGTTCAAGTTGTGAGACAAAAAGTAATACGCTTAAGCTGGAGCAAAAGCAGATTTAGGATGAACTTTATAGAAAGAATGCTCCAATGACAAAGATAGTTAAGGACTAGAATAGATTGCATATAGAGGCTGGGGAAGCTTTCTCACTGGAGGTTTTAAAGAGTGGTTACAGAATCACCTGTCAGAAATGCTTTAGTTGATATGAGGCAGGTAGAAGCACCAGATGATCCATTCAAGTCTTTCTTACCCCTCTCTAGCATTTAGCAATAATAAGCTAAAGATAGGGGAAAGACTATGCCAAGTATCCGCAGCAGGGTGGCAATCATATTCCAGTTTAAGACATGGTGGTTCACTCATCCAAGTCTAGCTCCCATATCACGGCAGTAACAGAGGGCTCCAAAAGTACTTCGTATAAGTAATGCGTGTACATCCTGTCAGCCATATGCAGTCATGTGCTCAAGGTAAAGACAATGTACTGTACTAGCCAGGACTGGACTCCAGGGAAACTGAATCCATGGCATCAAAATGTACACAGCTATACATCTTACATGACACGTCTTGGGAAAGCAGATGGTGCAAGGTATTAAGGAGAAGAGGCCTATGTATGACCAGCCTCTGCATTTCCTCCAGGCAGGGTAGATTGCTGTGTTTGAAATCGGGGAGTCATATTTGCCAAGGAATATGTGAGGGGGATATTCGGGTGTTGACAATAGAGCTGTAATCAAAAACTTTCTCATGCACTACACAGAGCTAGTCAAGCAGGTCAAGTATTCTCTGCCACCTTCCCATCAGGCACTAGCAGTGGATATAGGCTGATTGCTAGACCATTGGCTTTAAAGCAACAAGAGTTTTTTTAGAGTATTTGTTGATGTGCATGGTTTTGATTTACGGTAAAGTATCATCAATTTGAAAAGGGTTGGAATTATGCACATTTGTATTCAGTTGACGAATGAGATAGAAATTCTCATCTCAGATCATACGTTGGGGTTTTTTTATATTTGATAACATTTGAGTAATAAAATTACCTGATGGTGTAGAGAGTTAATCTAGTTTGTTCTTCCTATAATTAGCAAACATTTTTTAACTGGAGGTGAAGGGGTTAGTCTGTAGAATCTGCATAAGTCACACAGTGTTAATTTAAAAAGTTAATTTAGTTCATTTCACTAACAAATATTCTGCCTCCAGGAATTATCCTTCCTGTGAAAACTGTTCTGACTGTTTTCTATTGTCTATTAACATGATGCTTTGAGGACATTTTCTGTGGGAATGTTCAGTCTTAGAGCTGTGCCCACCTGCAATGATATAACTAGCAAAGCAAATTGCATTATCTTCTCAGTAAGCATTTTAGTTCTTTATTGTTTTAACCTGAGTTCCTGTAAATCAGCCAGAGCAATCAGTTTTAACGACTCCTCTAAGAGAAAAACAAACAACAATGGAAGAGCTCTGGTTTTTTTTCAGTTTAATCCAGAAAAAAAGAGAAGAGGCGCTGCATTTTCCCTCATCAAAACTCCTGATGCATAACCAATTCTCATTCTTGCCCTGTGCTAGAGGTTATGAGCTTCCTGAGTATATACCAAAGCTGAGAAGTTTTTCAGTGTTTGCTGTGAACAGCAGTCATTCAGCAATCTGCTCAAAGGACTGCACCAACAGTAGGGAAAAAGTTGGCTCTGATTCTGGATGTTACATATTTAGTGATCCTGAAATAAGTTTGCATCAATAAAGGGCTGAGTTTGTTTGCACTGAAACCCAGTGCATAATTTCTCAGCTTAATTCAATTGAGCCATCCTTTCTGCCAACCACCCCTACAAAAATGAATTTCTCTAAGCTGCTTTGGTTTCAAAAGGAAAGAAAAATTGGAAAACCCTAAGGACTGAATATAAAAGCATCTGACTTCTCCTTTCTGATTACCAGGCTTCTGCTTCTTCCAGTTCTGGGGAATTCCCTCAACAATCACATTCAAGCCCTAAACAAAAATGGCAAACCAATGAATTGTTTAGATCTGCTAGCATTCGTGCTTTTCTCAGCAGACAGAATGTGTTGATTCTTAATTTGTAAAGATTATATTATAAAAGTGCATTTGAATAAAGGTTGATTCTATGGTTGAATCAGTTGAGGTTGGAAGGGATCTCTGGAGATAATCACACAAGTCTTACAGATGTTCTGAAAGTAATGGGTTAAAGTAATTGCGTTCTAAGTCTGGTAGTTTATTTAATTGTTAGATGACTATAAGACAATATTTTGGAGGCTTCAGGCTAGGAGACCTGCTTTTAGGGACAGGAGGGAAAAGTACATTAAAATGACAGCCTAAAACCTGGAAATAAGAAAGGAAGAAATGCATGAGAAAGGAGATAAGGATTTAAGGACCTTCTTCCACCTGAGAAGTAATAAGGTACAGGGACAGCAGACTATTCTTCCAGCTATACCAGTTGCTCTAATAATGTCATAGGTCTTCCCATGAGCAATGCCTTCCCTGTGTCCTGAGAACAGTTGTGTTACGATACTACTGCCTCAAAGACAGGGTTTTTAAACATGAAAAACGTTGTTAATGGTGTGAGATTAACAGCCTTGTTCAGTAATAGAAATCAGCGTATACTGTTGTTACACAGCAGAAAAAATCTTGAAGCCCATTTCCTTTCATACTTTGCTCTCCCTGCTTCCTAAGCCTTCTTTCCCACCATAATACTCCAAACAACCCCCCATCACTAGAGACACAGCAGTTCTGCAGATGGTTCTAATGTATGCATGTGTTAATTGGTAAGCTATCGTCTGCCAAATAAAGTCTGATGACCAAAGCATGCCTGCCTTGCCCTCAGCAGGGGCACTAATTTGAATCTATCTGTTCCTTTATGGGTCTTTACAAAACCTGGAGGAACAGCAGTGGCTAGGCAGTGATGATTAAAAATGATTGAATAAGCTTTCTTTCTAGAGGACATCTGAATAAAACTTTGTAAGAAAAGCATTTCCTCCTACACCTTTAGTGTCAGCACTCTATCACAGTTGCTATATGAAATCTGTATTCTCTACCAATATGATATTTTATATAATTCTGGAACAATTCCGCTGGTGGTGAATCAAAGCAATTTTCAGTGTTATTAACCATGATCAGACTGGTTATGGATAATAATATTTTTTTTCTAGATTGTTTTTTAATTAAGGTATAAAGGTGCCAAATCAGGTCTCTGGAGCCCTAAGAATTGTCTAGAGAAGCAGGAATGTAACTATTGTCTATATGCATGGTTCATCTTTGCAATTTAATCTCTTTGGGAGCACTTTATGTTGAGCAGTGTGGCAAATGTGAGAAAAGTTTGAGTGCTGAAGATCAGCTATTTGGTTAGATTTCCTTCCCATCACACATCTCTGAATGAGTCTGCCATTAGCAAGGAGTAAAGTAGCAGCCCACAAAAAAAACTGTAGCCTTTTCAGTATCTGTACTATATTTGTATGGTGACTGATATATTTTTAATGAGTTTTATTGGTTTAATTAATTAAAATTGTAACAAATTAATTAAATTATTCAGAAATTTAAGAACCTCTGAGATAAAAGGAAATGTGGGAAAAGATAAGGAAAAAATATTTACATCTAACAGTTTCTTCCATATCATGGTGCTCAATATCTATTTTATTTATTTACAGGTTATGTTCTTTAAAAAGGAAGTGACTGTGAGAAGAGAGACTCCTTGGAAAGAAAGGGATACTTTTCTGCCCTGGGAGCTACTGAACATGGGAGAGCAGTTTCCAGAGCACAAGGGCAGACAGCAACAGGAGCATCTGTGGCACAATGGAGACTGCTGAGAAGAAGCAGGGACAGACAACCTACCAAAAGTGCAAGGTGGCAGAGGGACTTCCTGGTGCACAGAGGGGACTGTACAGTCTGCCAAAACCCAAAAAGTGGCTCAGTTGGATTTAAACCAAGCCTAAGAGGATTCATCCACCAAAAACACAGTAAGATCTTCATTTACAAGTGCTTTTATGTTTATTATTTGTTTTTAATTTTAAAAGTTTACCTTTCTATTTGTACTTAGAAAAGAACTAGCTTTTGCTTTTGAAAGCCTTTTGCACATGTCAAGGGTGTTCAGGATGATTTAGTGATGAGACTTTATAAGTATGACTTTTGCAGGGTCTTGTGCACTCTCTCAAACTGTTCTGTGGAAGTACTCTGTCAGTTCTTCAAATTAATTCTTTTACCATCCATGAAACCATGGTCTTTCAACTAGTAGACTTGTCACCTGCTGTCTGCATAGCAGCAACTTCTGCTAAAGTCGTCAGTACAGTTCTAGTGAAATCATGCAAGGCATACTGGTGAATTCAGGTATTAATTTTCTGTTTTCTCCACTGGTTGAGAGTCAAATTTTGCTCTCTTTATGTAATGCTTGGAATTTTCACCTTTTATTGATAATACTGCAATATTTATGTGATACAGTAACAGAATCAGACCTTTGCTTCTTTTTTTCTCTACAACTTTTAAAGTCACTTTAGTAATGGAGTTTTGGACAAGCTTCTTTCCAAACCATTCAAGCCAGAACCAGTATACTATATTATACTGAGTTAAAAGCATGGGTTCCATATAAACAGTTCCATGCATTGCCTAGTTTTCAATATCTTTATATTTTAAAAGGGGCACCTGGGAATCCGTAATGCTCTGTATATGGATGTATTAATTTACTAATGCCTTTGAGATGGCCGATGCAACCTCAGAAAGTTCATGTAAAAGAAGTAGTTATCTCCGATGAGCAATAAATTTTAACCTACCTCAATAAAAGCTACTGGCCAAATACCATAATTACAGCAGAGACGAGTAACTGCTGGTTAGTCATCTCCAATTTATATTCTGTTTCTTCTTTAGAAGATAGGAACCTGCTCTGTTCAACTGGCTTATTTTGATCAGCAAAATTATATAGTAAAATCCAATTACAAACTGTTGGAAAGCATTGAAAAGAAAGCTTGTTTTTAAGAAATGCTTTTGTTTTTACTGTTGGAGCCCATTTAAATTCAATTTATACTCTGCTTCCTTCAGATTTTATGGAGCTTTTACTTTCATGACTATGAACAGCATCTCTGTCAAAATCCACAACATAGAGTTAGGCCTGTAGAGGCATTTTATGGTGCCTTCCTCTGAATAGCCGTAAAAAGAGGAGAGTCTCCACAGGATAAGTTGAGCTCAGTTAGACAGCTTCCCATTATTAAAGCCATCATGCCAGTACACATACAGGGATCCAGTGTTTTCCTCAAAGCTCTGTCCTTCTGAAGTGAGGACTTTCCTGATTGTTCTGTTGGGTGTTTCCTATTTAAATGGCCTCAAGATAAAAGAAATATACTTCCATATGACTCCATGAACCTTTATTCTATTATTTGACTTGTAAAGACGCAAAAGAATTCCTAGCTTTAGCCTATTCAATTTATAGTGTCTTTTTATAGGCAAAAAACTTATAATTTATAAGATACAAACAGATCTTGCTCTTTTGCAGTCAGATTAGCTTTAAGTAATTCCACTAGAATTCTTACATGGCCTGTAAAATATATATACATATATAGTAAAATAAAAGATGGGATATAGCAGAATATAAGAAAATATTTTAATGGAAACACAAAGTTTGCCAGCATCAAGACTGGCAAATGGAATTGACTATTCAGTGTGCTGTATCTTGTTTGGACTGAATGTTGTTCATGAACATATAATTGGACTGATAGTTTAGGCTTTGTTGTTTTGCAAATACACCAGTTGAAACTAACAGGGAAGCAAACGCCAAGTGCTTTCAGTGGTGTGAATATATCTACAAAACTTCCTTGCTTACTGTCTCTCTTGTCTCCTATAGTAGCTGCTACTTAAAATTTGAAGCGTTGATACATTTAAATGGAAAATCTTTCTTGTGAGAACTGTCTAAGCTAGTCCTCGGGAGGACTAGCTAAGACAAGAGGACTGCTCAGCACAAGCTTGAAGTTGATTATGACAGATATTGGCATTCTGTCTAAAAACATGTTTGAAGTGAAACATTTTAACCACAATAGACTGAAATCTGTCATTGTTACCTGAGCTTGTGTAATGGTCTCTAGACAGCCTTTAAAGCAAAATGGTTTAGTTGCAGAAAGCACAGTTGCCTGAAAGCCAAGTTTTTTACTGTAAAAGATTGAGCGATCCAAGCAGTGGTGGAAAACGCAATCCAGCCTCTCTTGGATTACTAAATAACAGTTTACAGTTAAGCAACAGTTCTGAATAGGAAACTAATTTGCCTTGCATGATTTACAGCTCTTGGTTCTCTTCCCTTTCATTCAGTCTGTCTTGAATTAGCTATTTGGTAGTCATGGTTCTTAAGTAGGGATGGGTGGTAGTCACAACTAGGATACCCTGGAAAAAACACTTTTCTCCTTTGAAATAGTGTAGCTTTAAGCAATTTGCTTACAGATCTATAATAGAGATTTGAGGACTTGGATATGAGAACCATCAAACACAGGGAATGCTTATAGTATCTGCAATGTTAACACCAGTTAGAAGTATATGTATGTAGAGCTCTATTAAATGGGTATGACGGAACTTATCATGGTGGCATCTAGAGCATGCAATGAATAATGCACCTTAATATCCCAATACCAGGGAGGCATTATCTCGGAGATCATACATGTGTGTTTTTTGATTGCTGCCTGAGTAGATGGGAATTTTGGTTGCATGTAATATGGATGGATTTGTTAAAGCTTGCCTGGGTCAATACATCATCAGTAGTATTTCAAGCACTTGTTTATTAGACCAGACCTCTTCTCCAGACTGTGGAACCAGAGGATTGTGATGGTTTTCTATTAGCAAACTATTTGTAGGGACAAATGTAAATATTTTGCACATCTGTGTGAGATTTTTTTAGGAAAAAAAAAGAATCAGAAAACCTTGAGACAAGAATTTTTTTCACTCTCCATTAATGTGAGAAAACCATAATCTATTGCTATTTCTATTTTATCTTGCTACTTATAAAGCTAATACTTTTTCACATTTTTCTGCTTCCCAACAAATCACCTGCAATAGTTAATTGTGAAGCAACTCAGAATGTTAATAAGCACAGCACAGAGGGAGGGAGGTAAATTCAGGGATCCTATTGCCAGCTCAAAACAGTGGATGCTTTAAATATGTTTTGATCTTAAATTTCTTCACAAAAGATGGATAATGTGAAAAATACGAGACCAAAGAGATGATCCTTAAGAATTTTCTATGCTATTGAGGAGATATGCATGCATCAGTTGTGTCAGACCATTCCTGTGACCTCAGGTGATTTTTGTTTGCATTGCTGTTTTTTTAATATGGCTATTGTACAATGGGAAGCTGCAGTTAATCAGAGGTGTTCAAAGGCCTATTTTGCCTTCAGTAAAGATTAAGTTTCTTACCCTGTATCCTACACAAAAAAATACCTGTCAGTTGTTCTGTAGCTTTCTCTGGTAAAAAGTCCTGTGCTTTTTTTAGCGAACAATCCTTTTGGTGGGGATTCAATTTTCCCTAATGATCAGGGCCAGGAGGCCCTTACTGAGGAGTAAGCCAGCATTGCCTTGTGGGGTGTTACCTTCAAGCATGAAAGAATGGAAATGAGTGAAAATTTCCTGATCCAAAAGTTGGATGTGTTGCGTAGTTTCAGAGAAAGGCATGGCTCTAGGACACTGTTGCCCTATAAATTGCAAAATAATTCATTGTGTGATCCTTTTTTCCTTTAGTAAGAGGTAAAATTTCTTTCAATTCTAGCAAACAGAGGCACGACTGTGTGTAATCCAGTGCTCATTCCAGTTATGTGATTCAGTCTTGTCTTGCATAACACAAAAACCAGATGCATGTGACGCGGCTCTCTGTTAATTCTGGGGATCCAACCCTGTTCTGGCATTGAGGAATCTGCGATCTGCTAGAGCTGAAAGTTTGGTCCTTACTGCATCTAATTTGCACATTGTGACTTAAACCATGTATCCTAGAGTGCTCAGCACTGTTCTTGGTAAAAATTATTTCTTCATATGAGTGACAGTTTCCATTGTAGTTCCAGCAGCATTACCCATTGGCTCTAACAGTTTGTCCCATTAACTTAGTCAGCATCAGTATCATGGGAAATGATGGTATGCTTAAACAAAGTAGAATCACATTATTATGAAAGCTTAGGGAGCAACAGTCCCTAGGAAGGTATGGTTGAGATTTATATCTGTAGTAGAAATAATCCCTCTTGGTTATGACTGCTCTTCAGTTACCTCACTTAATTTTGTTTACATGTCTATAGAATATTGTCACTTTTTCCTCCATGAGTTGTTTTTATTCTGATGAATGGTTTCAACAGAAAGATTCACAGCGTGATATGTCATCCACCAAATAAGAATTTTTAACTAGAGCCTTATTTTTCATTTAAAGAAATAAGGAAAATGCCCATTAGTTAGATACGGCCTAGAACGTTTTCTTGTCATCTTGATTATTACATGAAGACTGTTGGGTTTTTTAGTTGTTGGAAAGTTATTTTTCTTACTTGTTGGAAAATATTAAGGAAAGATAAAAAGTCGAACTGCTTCCACCCAGCAGCATGATGATGTTCTATGTAGCTGTAGATATGGCCTGTCTTTGAATGTGAGGGAATTCACAGCTATAGTTAAGAAGAAACGGAAAAACTGAAAAACTGTAGAAGCAGGAAAGGGAAGTCTGTTGGGGTGTGTTAGGGACTGGGTATATATATCCCTGTGATCAAAAAGTGTACCAAGAACTCATTGCAGTCTGATGATTTTGATAATTACCATCTTCCTGAGGCATTTCCAGATCTCCGTGGTGGGGTGTCCCTGCTATTTGAGACCACCATTCCTTTAAATCTATGGTACATTTGCATTTTCCAGGCTCCTCCCACCACCACCTTTTTTTTCCTTCTCATCTAGAAATTCAGTACAGCGGTGACTTAACAGCCTGGCAGCAGCAAGGTACTGTCCTGTACAACCCCTGTGTGTCGGCCCAGTCCTTTTGACACTATCAAGAAATCCTTTCAAGAGTTCAGCCCTGTATTTATGTGTGTGACCATATTCCAAACTAGGACCTAATCCCCTGCCCTCAACTGCCCTCCAGTATCTATTCCACTTTGCTAAAAGACCAGATCCACTCACCCCACTTCTGCATGCTGGTATCCCATTTCTTGCCCTCACCATCTCACAGAATTTGAGCATTCGTTTCCAGCTCAGGAAAGAGCAGTGAGGAGAAGGGAATGCTTGCTGTGGGGTCACTGGATCTGGTCCTGCTGGTCTTCTACATATCATGGGCAGTAGGGTGCCAGCCAAGGCCCTGCCGAGTCCAGAACTTCACTGTCAGGTCTTCTGCATCTATCCATCAGAGAGATCTCATGCTCCCATCCTTCCTATTCCTTTTCTCGTGAGAAAAAAGAAACACAGGGAATTAAGGCAAAAAGGAGATCATAAAACAGGGGTGTAACTAAAGGAAGATGGGATTAAGGTAGAGGGAAAAACCAATGAAGAAGCTAGAGTGCTTCATGTTTCATTCATGCTCTAGGGCAAGGCAGGGATCAGTCCTTGTGTTATCCAAACTAATTTGTCTTCATTTAAAATACAGCCCTTTTATAGAGATAAGCTTGCTTAATCAGAATGTTCTTTGATGAAAATATAGCTAACTAAACTGCTAGTTCACTGAGCATTTTCTTAACAGTGCTGCTGTTTGAAACAAATCTGTTTTGGTCTGTAGTGCAGAAAAGGTACGGTGCCCTGTGGAGCTTTTACCTGTTAGTATGCTAGGCAGTTGCTTATTTCTCCAGTCACTTATCCCTCAGCTGGAGCCCCAGATTTACCGTAGAGAAACACTTGTAACTTTGGGTTTATTCTTTATAGAAATATTCACAATACATGCAAATATGTTTTTGGTTGTGAGTAGGATTTGCTTGCTAACTGTTGGTCACTCTTGTCCTTTACTGTTCTTTATGCTATTGTTCTTAAAATCAGTGTCATGTAAAGTTAGAAATGTAAGTATTTTGAATGGATTCTTCACAATATGACACCACTTACAGGCTGGATGTTGTCACAGGCAAATACTTAATCAGAGCTTAATCAACAAACTGGAAGAATCAAAATTAGTTGATGATCAAAACAAAATATAAATGAATTCTCTAATTGATTAGAGTGGCTTGGGAGGTTCTGCAAATTAAAAGATTTTGCCCAGCTGGAATGAAAATCAACCTTTCTTCCTATTTTCCAGCCAGAAATAATGTTTAATAAGAGTTCAACAGTCTCTGCTCCTGAGGAAAAGTAGAAAGAAGATGAAAGGAATAAAAATGTCTCATAGAAAATACCTGTTGATATGAAGAGTGCTGCTTTGAGCCTGCCAATTTAATCAGGACTGGGGGGAAGGTGGGACAATGGGGAAGGTCTTCCAATGAAACATTTTTTTTCAATGTATTTTCTTGCCTCCCACAAAAAAACCTCTTTTTTATGTAATTAATTTTTTTAAAGGAAAATACCTGGCAAGGAAGAAAAACCAAAACACCAAAGCAAAACCCCCCACCAAAACAGCAAATCAGCTCTCTGCATCAAGAAATGTTTTTCTTCAACCTAAACATAGTTTTCATTATGTCCCATGGGTAGGAGTTGTCACTGTACATCACTTAGTCCCATGAGAAAGGATGGCCCCTGCGTATTGCAAATGTGTGATATGAGGATGGAGATCAGCCAGCCCAGTAGATAGAATGTCTCTGGCAGGTATGAAGTGTCTCAGATACAACTTTCCAAACCAAAATATTTTTATTCTGGGCCAAAATATTTCAGATTTAAACCTACTCTTTTTTTTTATCTGTAAGTTTGTCCAGAAAAGGTAGTTTTTCAGTAGACCGGTTTTAGGGCTACAAGGGCTACGAATAAAAACTATAAAGCAAATATGAAATAGATCACAGTTGCTGTATATCAGACTGGTGATGCAGAGGGAACTTAACATATTAGATCAACAGATCAGCACATCTGAAGTCTTTCTGTGTTCCTATTCCAGTTATGTTCATCTGTTTGTCAGTTCATATGGGAGGAGAGGTGCTGACATATAAAATCTGCAGTGAGTGAATTGGAATTGACCTTCGTATAAGTTAAACAACTCTTTAATTATCTTTAAACTATTTTAAGCAACTTCTATTTCCCAGTTACCACTGTCACGATAGGAAGCCTGAGAAGACCTCCAGAATGTTGATACCTCAAAATCATCTCAGCTCAGGGAACTGAGGGGCCATTTCGAAATCGTGAGGTTAAAATAATGCTGGCTGGTGCTATTTGCAAAGACCTGCACGTACCCCTATTGAAGTGCAGTAAAGACCTAGCCATCTGACTTTGTAGTCAGATAAAAGTCACAGCGAAAGGACTCACAGAATACTTTGTCATCAGTCACTGGAGAATTAAAGAATAATATTTTCTGTGGGAAAAGTAATTAAAGGCATATTTATAAATAACTTATTTCCATACCTAGGGGGGTGGAGAGTATTGTTGGAGGCCTTCCCCCTTCTAATTATATTTGATATAAAATAATTATTTTTCTTTTAAGAACACATCTAGTAAAATGAAATGAAAATGAAAAAGCTGTCAAGCAGGCAATTGTTGTGGTGCAGTGTGAAAAGGTGTGAAGTGAAAAAGATGGTGTATTGAGACTTATCTAATTTCTGAGTCCTGAAGCTTAATTTTGACTGCACATTGCACTCTTAACGATAATAGAAGAAAGGGGGGAGGAAAATAAATTGGATGGAAATTGTTGAACAAAAGTTTGTGCATCTCAGAAATGAGAAGCAAAGACTTCGCAGCATACAGCCAGGGAAAGTGACTCTTTGCCTCTAGAGGTAGGGCAGCTTCTCACTCAAATTCTTAGTCTAATTCTCTGCTTTCCATATCTCAGTGGTGTATGGTGAGTGATACACCTGTAATCCAGCATCCTAGTAAGAGGCTACAATTTTTCGGAACTGTGTCATTTTTCAAGTTGCAGGTCAATGAATGCTGTACAGCATCAGCTGCTGGGCATACTGCCGAACATGGCACGTTGCAAAAGAAGTCAGCTAGCCTGCTGCTTATAAAAAAATGCCAGGACTATTACTAGATAGAAAAATAAGAAGTAGAATGAATCAGACATGGAAAGAAATAAGAATTATCTATTAAATGAGGAAAAAAAACCCAAAACTACTGCTTTCACTTCAGAATACCCAGCAACTTTGGAATATTATTCTTCTCGTTGGTTCAGCTGCCTCCAATTCAATATGCAGCATATGTAATATTATAAAGATCCTCAAAATTTCATTAGGCATAATTATTTTTTGGTAGAAAGACATAGTGTTAAGTATATTTTAGATTTTTCTCCTTTCTCTTTGCATCCCACCCTTTTTGCTCTAAATGGTTTTCTTTTAAATGCCTAAATCTAGATTTCCTGACAACATGGATGTTTTATAAATTAACTGCCTCTGCCTAGCAACTGTAGCAACATTTCAGGGACAGTTAATGATTTACAACAACTCAAAATGTAATGTAGAGAAAACCTTACAAGGCAGACTGGCTCTTACACTATCCTTGAGAGAACTCATTTGCAGAGGAAGCTGTGCCACCGAAGATCTTTTCTAAAACTCAGATCACCCTTTCTGTTGACAGCTCAATGTTCTAGCTTGGAACAAGTGCTACACTTGACATCCCATCAGCCCTTTATTGAAGTTTCAGCTTTGAGGTCTACAGCTACAATATTTGCAGATTAGTCACACAAAGTTGCTGTGTTTGGGGGTTTTTTTGTTGTTTTTTTTTAAAGGTATACAAAGTTTCATAGCTGCCTTAACTCAGCCAAATATATTTAGTTTTATTAATTTTAAAATGCTATAGCAACTGTCATGGGCTTATATTTTTCCAAGCATAAGGAAATGAAATAAACCTAATTCTCCTAACCGTTTATCTTCCTGAACTGCAAAAGAGCAATGCATGAGAAGGTACAAATGTATAAGCAAATGGGTCAAAGCAATGACAGGAATGTAGGTTGTAATGCATTTTGAGGTTGAATGCTGTGTATTTCTTTTCCCTTTTTATTTTTCCACTGCTTGTTGTATCTTTTCTGTCACATAGTGATTTTCTTCTAGAGCTGTCTCTGCATCCTAGCCATCAGTGTGCCATGTAAAGAAACACTTCAGTCAGAGGGTATCTAAATGAAACACATAAGCAGGTTGAGAGTGCAGCTGAATTAATTTGAAATTAAGAAGCTCTTTTACAAATAGATCTAATCAACATGTCTCACTTGAGCAGAGGTTGGAATGCTGAACTATAGGAGTCAGAAACATTTACGTTTTAATGATATTAAGGAGGACATGGGGCAAGACCCTTGAATTTATCTACTACAGTCTTTGTCTTGAGGATGGGAGTGGCTTATGGACATGAGTAGTTGTTCGTATCTACTGATTACAGTGATTGTACCGTAGAGCATCAGTCAGGGACTAGAACACACCGGTGATTAGAAACTGAGCAAATGCAGAAAACAACTACAAACCCAAAGCCCAAAATAAATACCCCATATCTGACTTCAAACAGTGAATTCTTAAAGTTAGCATAGAGCAGCTGTATACCATCAGCCAAAGGATAATCAAAAGTAAGACAATATCCTTCAGTACGATTATCTCGAGAGCTTTGGAAAGGGAAGCCATTGAATTCTGACTACACAGCAGAAATCAAGAATTGTGATGAGTAAATTGGATAAGGCTGAGCACAACAGAACCTTACATAGACATATCCCACACACTTTTGGCTATGACTGTTTTCATTACCATTGCTTTTTTAGTTACACTAAACTCACCCACAGATGTTTAAAAAATGTGATTAGAGATTCAGTGCCAGGCAGAGAAAAAGGGAAAAAAGGAGCTGTATCAACCTTGTCTTTCTCTTCTATGTTTCATGCAGCATTCATAGGGGACCCTCTTGAAGAAGAATCAGAGTTCAGCGAAAATGCATTCTAAAAAAGCCTGTAATGAACCCTGAAGGTCCCCTGTTGTTTTATACTAGCTAAAAATACACGCTATTACATGGAAAGTAATCATGATTGTATTCTGATGGCATCTTCTTCCAAAAGGGTGCCATATGTCTATGTCCTGTGTAAGAAAATAGCTGCCCTCCCAATCCTGCCAAGAGGTAAATAATTTGTCTATATTGGGCAGCAAATCTGTGAGACAGTGGTATTTTCTTGTAGCGCTGTGCTTCAGAAACTCCCTGAGAATGAAGGGCAAGGGTTTCCTGAGATTCCAGTTGGTAGTGCTTGAAAAATAGTCACAGTGCTTGTGTGTTTATCAATCATTTCAGTAAAGCCAGTTGCAGACTTATGGAGGATGCAGGCTGGTATCTCAGCAACAGCTTTTCTCATGGTATGAGTTGAAGTAGATCCAGTGATGCTACTAGAGCTAGAACTGTTGAACTGTAAGCATGCACGTGAAGTTGCAAAAAGATTTAGAGAATAAACTATCTAGCTATGTAAACCTGCAAACAATGTCTAATTTTAAATTTATGGTTATGATTCAGTTTGGTCAAAGCACAATGTCTATTGCTGTGGACCTTACCAGTAGTAATTTCTACAGTCAAAGAGCTAGTGCCCTACCAGATCCACCATGTTGGAACACTTCAAGTGAGAAGGCATCAGCTAAAATAGAGCAAAGTGCGGGACAGGTCTCCCTCTCTGTGATCAGTAATCTCTTAATGCTCTGAAGTGCTTGTTTCAAATCCTCTAACCTTCAAAATGAGGTTGCTGCTGCTATATTTCTTCGCTTGTCATCCTAGATGTCACTACTAGCTATATTATTAAGTCTTTCAAGGGAAAAAAATCCCAACCTTCAGATTTTGAAACAATTCCATCTGTATTTGGCACTAGGCAAATTTACTTCTTCACAACTACCTGGTAGCTTGACAATGTGCTTAAATAAACAAATAAATAGAGCCTGTGTTTCCAAGAGGCTTCAGAGTATGAGCAAAGGCAAATATTAAACTGCAATAATAAAGGAGTAGGAGTAGACAAATTTGGGGAGCTTAAGAGCATAATAAAGGCAGAGGGGTTTTTGTAGTTGGCATTTTCTTTAGCATTGTGAACTTTGTTGTATCACTGTGGCATGCTGCTGCTATGTAACGTACTGCAAGAGAAGAAAGAAACCTTAAAGCTTCTGGTTTGCATTGCTCTCAGTGCCTCTTCTGATCTCTCAAAGCTTCTGAAAATAACAATCCCAGTATTTACTGCATACCGATTCTCCTTAGCTTGGGTGAAATTCATTCCTGTGCAAGAGGCATTTGTATCGCTTCTCATGGATGCCAGATTTTCGGTGCTGTAGCAATGGCACTGAGGAATAGACTGGAAAGAGATGGCAGAGTATTCTGCTTGAAATATGATGGGGTTTGTGTAGTGGTAGATACCTGTTCTGTGAAGGGATGGATTTTGCAAAAAGGAACAACTCTTGCAAACTAGCAGCTGGGCTTAAGACCTGTGAAAGTATCAAAGGAGGGGAAGCAAACAAGTAGGAGAGAGAGCGCTACTGGTGTTAACCGTCACCAGTTTCCTTCAGAGCACTTAAGACTGGCTGTAACGCTCAGACTTCCCAATTCAGAGAGTCTTTTGTCAGTCTGATATCCCCACTGATTAGGCAGGGCCAGACAGAACTCCTTTCTCTTACGGGATGGGAAAAATAGGGCTTATAGAAGAGGAGTGGGGAGGTTGACTCTGCCCTCATTACACAGCAACATTTGGAAGAGAAAGGACAGAGTTAGGGGGCTGAGTGAATGAAGCCAACAAATGGCTGCAAGATTTAGGACAATTTCAGTCTTTCATAGGGACTCCCTGCAAAGTGTAACCATAAAACCTTGAGCAATTATACTGTCTAGTATGGTGCTTTCACATTCCCATGAATTTTGTTGTATGTTGCAAAATAATTAAAGTTCACTTAAAGACCTATGTCCTGCAGTCGAGTTACTGGTTTGGAATTTTGTGCTGGGTTTTTTTCAAGGTTCTAATGACAGGATGGCAGTGAAAGTATTACAAAAATTATTTACAAAGGCTCAAACTGGAGTAAAATAGAAGGAGAAAAAGAGTCAAATATCCAGATCAGGAGCTTTTGTGAAAATGAGAAAACTCATTACATGATTTTTTTTTGTGGAACTTTCATAATAGATATTTCAATAGATATTTGAAAACTGTATATGAATGCTACTACATTTCTTCTTTCCTACATCATGTAGGCAAGACCAGGTGGATATCAGCAGTGCAGTGAAACTTTTCCATTGCATAAGAATTGCATTGTGATGGTAAGAATCACTAGAGTGTGGTGCATTTGACCACTATCCTTTAAGCATTTGAAACCTTGATTCAAATCTTGACTTGAATTTGAAATGAAAATAATCCTAAAGTTTTCACTAATGCTCATGATGGAAGTGTCCATTGCAGTAGTTGGTGTAATTGTGTAGTTCTTACTCTGTTGAGGACCACAGAACCAAATAGCAGGGTTTTTGATGGGTAAGGAAGAAATGTATTTCTCAAACTCAGTGCATAAAATCTTTCACAACAGCAGAGATTTGCTCAGGTTGGGAACAGGGTGCATTTTCAGAGCAGTGAGTAGAACCTTGGGCTGAAGCTGATCAGAAAAAATGAGACCATAGAGTCCATGAAATGAGCTGCTGGAATCACTGTCACAGTTCCAGGTCCAGTTTGGCACCCACCTTGGCTGCACCTGCTGATGCCATTTTGTTGACAGGTACAAATCACCAGCCATCAAGGAGAAAACCATGAAACAGGCAACAACTGGCTCTGACTGTATGAAGTAATTAGCTAGCCCAGAGCCCTAGGCAGCAGTACCTAAAAAGAAGCAGGCGGACCGCCAGGGAAGACTCTATATTTTTCCTCCTGAGTACAATAGCAGCCAAACATTGCAGAGACATTTTGCAAAGCACTTGCTAAAGAGACAAGCTCATCACTTTCTCTTCTTGTTTTATACATGTCTATCAAAGATCTACTCTCCTTCACAGAGATTTTGCATTTTTATTTTGAAATCGAATGTATTTTGCATCTTATATGCATGTGCTGAGTGTAAGCAGAGAAAGATGGAGTTCTTGTGTGATGTTGAGCAGTGTGAGCTTTAGTTTGGCCATTTGTCTAATTAGGTGGCTTTTTTAGTGTGTGCTCTCTGTAGACTAATTAGAAGAGTCTGGCCTACAGCCAGGCTATATCTTCCTTAAAGATTTGGTTGCTCTGCAGCATTGTTGGAACAGATTTGTCTTCCTGGTTCAAACTGGGAATGAATAAATACCACAGGTGGCAGAATGTGAGCACGCAACGTTACCTGTCTTGTTGATAAAGACAGACTGTAAGTCCTAAATGGATGATACTGGCACTTGTGAAAAGTCAGTTCTGTTCCTCACTGATTATCAGAGACATTTCAGCAAAATGTCCAGCAAAGCTGCAGTCACAGTCATTGCATAACAATTGCAATCACAAGCTTGTTTGGCCTTTCTGGAAGCAGAATAGTTATCTGTTATACAGCTGTGGATAGGTTTGCAATTGCCCTGGCAGCATCAAGTTTGTTAGTGAACTGTGTGGCTTGCTGAAAAACTGTCTAGGGATCGGGAGTAACATATGGACAGAAACACATGGGATCTACTTTACCTGAGCTTAGTGCAACACAGAGGGGTACCCAAACAAATCCCAGCATCTCGGAGGCAGAGAAGGAGCAAGGAAGCTTTCAAAACTGAAGTCTTTGTAGCTGGTTTTCCTCCCATTGCTTTCTCATTTCTGCTTTTACTCCCCATAGGTACATTGTATTTATTACCTCCCTTTTATGTACTTCACTATAATAAGAAGAAATTCTAGGTTTTCTTGCTGTAGGTGGGGACTATCATCACACACATGCTACAGAGCAGTGTACAGTAATGGCAAAACTTGAGAATACTCAGGTAAAAGTGTATTGTTCCTTGAAAGGCAGGATTTTCACCAAATATGCAAAATGTAAAATGGCCAGAGCAGGAGCCTAATGTCTTCTGTAATTATTCCTCTATCAGCAGGCATGTTCTGCCCTTCTTTCAGACCCTTGATCATGGTTTAGCACTTTTTCTCACTATTTCTTGCAATTGGTGATGGTTTTCTTTCTGTTCTATGTAGTCCTAGATGCTGACCATATGAATTCTAATCCTCAGAATAGGACAGGGAATTGGTTTGCTGGAACATGTGTACTTACAAAAGCCAAATCCTGAGCTCATTTTGTGCAGCTGAATTGGGCTCATCAATTGCAGAGCCTTATAAGACCTGACCCTGCATCATGTTGATAGATTGTGGCCTAGAGGTGGTGAGACTAAGCAGACATTGGGTAAGGAAGGATACGTGGTGATATTACCAGTGTGCAGGTAACAAAGAACCCTGCACTCACTTGAAAATTGGAACAGAGCTGCAAAGGAAGAAAAACATGTGTGCAGGTGAGCTCCTCAGCCACCACTGGGATGTGAATTCCAGCTACCCCCTTCCACTAAGCAGGGCAGCAAGTGGTGCTCTTACCCAGGTAGCAAATGCCGTCCCTCCTACACCTATTGGCATATTGGCATATTCAGGCCTGTTCAGGCATATTGGCTGTTATCTCCTTCCTATCCCTTTCTTTCTGTCCTATTTTATCTCTGCTTCTCATATTTTGTGCTTGTTCTCATTTGCCCTCTCCAGGTTTTTTTGGCCTTTTTCTTTTTTTCCCCATTAACCATGTTCCTCTTTGGAGCTGTTCAATGTAAATATACAGGGATAAGTAAATATACAGGGATAAGTCAAATATGGGTTTGGTGCTTACCTGAGGCTTGGAGCAAAGCAGCCATCTGGGCTACAAGCCCTGCTCTGAGTCTGCAGAGCTGCATGTGGTTTTGGTGAGAGATGCTGTTAGACGATGAGTGGGCAGGAGGAGTCACCTGCTGCTTTTAATTACAGTCATGGGTGCACAGCTTGGAGGTCTAGAGTGAAGTTGCTTTCTTCTGTTTGCTGTTTTTTCCTCTGCATTTTTACCCCACTTGAACAGTACTAGAATTGTGTCTAGCAAGCCCATCAATTGCCCTGGGAAAACCTGTTCCAAAGCCTAGAGGACCTTCTCAACCTGAAACAAATCATATCTTGCAGACAGGAGGCCTAAGAAAGAGTTGGAGTCATTGTCCTCTTTTCAGTCCTCTGATTTGAGGAGTGGTTGTGGCAGTGGGGAATGGCTGGTTGGCTCCATGAGCTTCCAGCCCTCCCCTCTGCACTGCTGTGCTGGCTTCAAAGGGACAGATCTGCAGGAATATGCACATCTCTTCGTTTACTGAGTCAGCAGGGAGATGTTACCATGTAAAAGGAGGCAAGGTAACCGAAGACTGCATCCCTGTCACTGAGTAAGGGGAAGGACAGGGCAACCACATAACTGTCACGTGGCTACCTTTGAAGTAGAGGGAATTCTCTTCCTCAGGATGTGGTAAAATGTGGGGACGGTGAAGGACCAAGAGAGGAAGTCTGTGCATCCCAAAAAATGCAGGCCCTCAGCATTTAGCTCGTGGCTTTTCAGAGACTTGTGATGCCCTCAGTCTTGCCCGCAAAGCTACATGATTGCCCACAAGTGGAATTAAGTACCTCTTCCAGGTTTCACACACAGAATATTGAGGGGACAGGAAAAGTGCAGAGATAACAAGTGAATGTTCAAATGGGAGTCAGACTTCCAGTCCCAAGCAAAGTCAAAGAGTCATTGTAAGCCACTAAACAGGGTAATTCTTGCTTCAGAGCCAAAGGGCAGCGTGGTTCAACATCCCCCTCCTAGTTTCTACAAAAGGGAGTGGGGAAATACAATGGTAGGTGAGAAAGCTGAGTCTGTGGAGTTGGAGTGCAAGAGGCTGCAGTTAGAGCAAGAGAGGAGGCGGAAACAGAGCCAGCAGGGACAGAAACAGACTGTGCAGGAAATAGGAGCTGAAACCTAATCTTTAGTGAGTCTGCAACACGTAGGAACATCAGCGACTTCAGTAGGGGCTGGTGCCCAACTCCTCAAGAGAAAAATAAATAAAATACATGCAGGCTGTTCTTGTGTTATTGTGAGGGAATCTTGACACAGAAATGTCTTTTTTTTTTTTTTTTTTTAAATGTTATTTGCTGCTACAGGTCAAGGGTCTGACACTCTCAGATGTAACTTTTAATTGACGATGGTTTCTCAAGTCACGTTGTGATTCCAGAAGGACCGAGAAGGTGATCCTTTGTATGTGGGTGTTGTGGTTTAACCTGGTAGTCAGATAAAACAACCACACAGCCCCACACACACAGTGGGATGGGGGAGAGAATCGAAAAGAATCTCTCATGGGTTTAAATAAAGACAGTTTAATAGGGCAGAAAAGGAAGATAATAATGATAAAAGAATATACAAAACAAGTGATACACAGCACAATTGCTCATCACCATAAGCCAATGCTCCGTTAGTTCCTGAGCCATACTGCCTCCTGGCCAACCCCCCAGTTATATACTGATCGTGATGTCATATGTGTGGAATATCCCTTTGGCCAGTCTGGGTCAGCTGTTCTGGCCGTATTCCCTCCCAGTTTCTTGGGCACCCCCTGCCCTCCTGTTGGCAGGGCAGTATGAGAAGCTGAAAAGTCCCCAACTGCTTGGCAACAACTGAAATATTAGTGTGTTATCGACATTATTCTCATCCTAAATCCAAACCACAGCACTATACCAGCTGCTAGGAAGAACATTAACTCTATCCCAGCTGAAATGAAGACAGTGGGGGAAAATACATGGTTCTTCAGCCTGCTTTGGATAGATATCAGTATTCAGCATGTTGGGAGGTACAAAAATGCCATATGTTCCTGTTCCCAGGGAACTTCAAGACACAGCTTCTACAGCTTATTATAGTTTTCACATTATCACAAATTAAGGTATTTTTCAATGACTAATGCTTGGCCCTTTGATCAGCTAATCTTATGAAGGAAGCAGAATGAATTTAAGTCTCTGAGTAAGTAAAATAAGGTTGGTTTGTTTTTTTGGGTTTTTTTTTTTGCTGTTCTAATAATAACTGCAATGAGTTTGGGAGTCCAAACCTTTATTTTTAACCCTAAAGAATGAAAAGCCCTTAAACTACTAGAAGAGGATAGAAGCAAGGATGTGTGGAATTAAAAAAACCAAGCCTCAGGATAAACCACACAGTGTATTATGATTCATGCTGCAATACAGATGGGAACTTGTCTTGCGCAAGGAATCATCAGGAAGCAACAAGCAGTTAAGGATGAACCTAGAGTATGCCTGCAATTCTAATGGCAGGAGCCAATCCTTGATAGGCACATTTATTTGTTGTAGTGAGCCCAACGAGTTCATTTTGGACGCTGCTGCCTGAAGAGCATTGTTCTCTTCCTCTCTGGCTCTAGCATAAGCACGTAAGATGGTGACCTTGTGTGAGGCTTAATATTTCAGGCAATGTGTATCCTGTTTGGAGCAACATTAACAGAGCATTTTGGCACATGCAGGCCTGCTAACAGATTGTAAAGCCACACAACTCCAAGGAAAAGAAGCTGTTCCCTCAGATGGCTCTCCATCCGTTGATGTGAGCCAGCCAGCTCTTCCCCCTTGCATTTTATCCCAAGATCTGTCTGGGTTTTTTAGTCTGCCTCCTACATACAGGCAAGGTGATGGTGTGCTGCTGGGTGCGAGGACTGTTCCAGAATCAGATCCAGCTGCTCTTTCGTTTTAAGGACTTCATTATGTTCAGTTTAACTGGAAAAAGAGAAGGCAAGTCTAGCTTCTTTTGTCCTACTAGTTTTGTCTAGTTGCCTGGTTCACATTACTCCTATACCCCCATTTGCTGAGAACAAGAGCAAGTAATGATCCAAAATATGGACACTGTAATGTACCTCTAATCCTGTGATCAGTCCTGCAAAGCACTGCCACCCTTGCTGTGACCATGCTGGTCACACTGTTGAAGTTCTCACAGTGCATAAGCTGGTTTGCTGCAGGAGATGTGAGTGTCCCATAACTGTGTTCTTTCACTGATCAGATTTTCCTGAGAAGAGGTTATGTCTTTCCTCATTGTCTCTGATGTAAACCCTTGGCAGGTTGACTGGCATTAATGATCTAGGAGAGAAGGTTCTCCACATCCCTTTTCATTAACAGAGAAGTTCCTGCTCTTTGCAAAAATGCATTTCATTGGGTTTGGAAATTCTGCAGTTTAATGAGGCAAATGTTCTTCTTGAGAATGACAGTTTTGCTAGTGGTGCTGTTTATTTTTATAATGCTTTATGTCCTTGAGGTTTCATAGGTTGAGATAAACTAGGCAAAGTAGAAAGCCAAAAAGCAAATAATGTTCAACATCTGTCAGCCATTCAGCTGACATAGTGAAAAGGGAATATGGAGTTGTTGTTACTTTTTTAAAAAACTGGAAGTTTACAAATTGAGATAGCCCAAGTGGAAATCTCAAAATTACATGAAAGCTGACTTCAGTGGTTTGGCTTTTTGGGTTTTTTTGTGATTCCTTCCTCCCTGTCCCAAATACTCTGGGGACACTTAGGCTTTGTAATGATGATAGGCAGCTGAAAATTAAGAAAGGATCTACCTTTTCTGTGCTTTTAGGACTTGCTACAAAATACGGAGCCCACATTTATCATCCTGTGGTGTGCTAAGGCCACAGAAGCCCCCATCACATGGGAATAGAGGGAGAGGGAATAGAGTCAGGTGTGTAGCTGCCACAGCAGGTGAGTGAGATGTCTCCTTGGGACAGGGGAAAGCCCGGTGCTCAGTGATTTATGTATTTTTTCCTCTGGTCCCTATCATTGGAAGCATTGCACTGTACCAGGACAGTGTGTACCACAATAGAGGGAGCAAGACGCTAAAGCCTTCTTCATCCTTCCAGGAAGTGTCTGATTGCAGAGTGACAGGCAAAACTTTCATAACTCTCCATGAAGACATTAGCATTAAGGATGGCCTGGCTTGATAATCTTTACTTTTCTCTTACAAGCAACTTTTTGTTATGTTGGCCAGAATAAGAAAATAGCAAAGGCCAGGAGCTGTGCTAGTAAATGATGACAGAGACTCCAGATGAAGTCAACAGTTGCTGTCTGGCAGAGAGCCACCTGTGTGGCCTGTGCAAAGCCTAGGAAGGGTTAAACTGCTGCTAACAGCATCCAAAAAAATCAGCCACTTGAGCTATCCTGCAGGGAAATGTCACTGACACTGAGAGAGGAATATCCTCAGCACCACTCCTGTTGAGACTCAGGAGCTCCTATGCAGCTTCTGCCTCTCAGCTCCTTCCTGGAAGTGCCTGTCTTCCTCCCACCCTCGTCCCTTTAGAATGGGTGGGGTGAGGACAGACCACAGCAATTCGAGGTGAGCACCTCTCTGCTCACCCAGCTGGGGACCACCAACCCGTTTTGTACTGGGGACATGTCTGCATCTTCCACCATGTGTGTGGCTGAGGTCTCTAAGACCCCAAACACTCTCTTCACTACATGGTTTTCACAGAGGAATTGTAATACCAAATGAGGATTTCAATAATGAGTAGAAAACCATTTCCTGCTGTGGTTTTTCTTGCCTGTGAGCAGCGGGGTCAGTGTTCATTGTGTGTATTCTTAGTAGCATACAGTAGCCGCGTAACTACTGCAGTGGATGAGACTGATTCTGCCAGGACGCTTAGTACCAAGGAAGACTGTTCTGCAGTTCACAGACTTATGCCTGTTTCTTGGCCACGAGAGGCCCTCATGCATGTATAAATATGCTTTGGGACCCACTCCGTATGCCTTGTTGACCACGGCTGTTAGCTATTACTGTGACAGATATGATAGCCAAAAAGAAAACGAATGAACAGCAGTGGAGAAGAAGTATTATTTCAGAAAAAGATTCATATTGAGCAATTTGACACCAGGGAGTGCTTTCTGCAGACAGAAAATTCCAGTAACAGGGAGAACTTGGTTTTACTAGGTGGTTTTTTTCCTCTTTCTGTCAGAACTCATTTGTTTCATACTGATTAAAAAAAAAAAAGAAAAGAAAAGAAAAAAAAAAAGCTTTGAAACCAGCAGAAATTATTTACAGTTTAGTTCTTTAGAATAGGAAAATCAATCAAAATATTTTAAAAATAGAAGATAACTGGAGCTCCTCATCAAGATTTAGGACTAACTGTGGGCTTGATTGAGGACTCTAAAATTAGCTTTTATTTTATTTTTCATGTAGGCATGTGCAAAGCACAACATAATAATTATCAAGCTGAATTGTCACTGAAAAATGACTTAACTGGATCTTTGTAGTAGATTAAAACAGAATGCCTTTTCCTGCTGTAAATCTCCTGAGCAAATGATCACTTTGTCAGGACTCGTAGCTCCTTGTTTGAGGCTGTTTCCACTTCAGATATTTTGCAAGACATAGGTTATGTATATACTTCTATTTCAGTAGGAATACTCTGATTTACACCAGATAATTGTTTCTTTGTTTATTCTTTGTTAGCCTGTTTATGTTTCTCCATGGATTTAAAACCTGTTGAAAACTAGTATCGGCAAACAGTGGTCTTAGTACTATCCTGAACTGCTCCTTCTCATTGTCCTTCTTAAAATCTCTATGGCTTGTGAGCAAGGGGTGGAGCCAACTGAGACATGGAACTTAAAGGTATTTGCCTGCTTTAAGTTTTTCCTCACTTCCTTCTGTGCCTCTCAAACATTTGATGGTTAGAAAACCAACAAAGAGTCTCTCTGTGGGCAGTATGGTTTGCACCCCATCGCTATCCCAGCAAATCCCAGATTAGTAAAGATATAAAGGACAAAGAAGCTGTGATTATAAGAAACTAGACCCAACCATGTGATTTGCTTTTGAGTCTAAAACATTCAGCATTGCTCCCAAATTGGAATAAAAAATAGAAGTCTTTGTGCATCACAATAAATACGAACAGGTAATTTCTAAGGTTAAATAAGTTTTGTGCAGAATACCCCTTAAGGCACCAGAAGGGTACTCAAAGACTGGGTTCCTATTCCAGTTACTCATAATGCTGGGTTGTAATGAAGTCACTTAGGTCTTAGCTGCTCTATTGCAAAACTGACAATAGATCATCTAAATGCAGCATCTGGGCATCTGTTCCAAATGTATTTGGTCCCTTCCTCTTCCCCTGTCCCCCCGCAAAATGGTGGTGGTACTTTATTCAGATTACCTTATGTTGTACAGGGAAATGGTGGTGTTATGAGAAGAAAGCAAAAGTTAATTGCTTAAAATAAAAGTAGAAGAGTGTTTCACTCAGATGATCGGTGACAACCAACATGGCTTCACTAAGGGTAAATCATGCCTGACAAATTTGGTGGCCGTCTATGACAGGGTTACAGCATTGCCAGATAAGGGAAGAGTGATTGATGTAATCTACCTGGACTTCTGCAAAGCATTTGATACTGTCCCACACGACATCCTTGTCTCTAAATTGGATTTGACAGATGGACCACTTGGTGGATAAGGAATTGGTTGGATGGTCACACTCAAAGAGTTGTGGTCAATGGCTCAATGTCGAAGTGGAGATCAGTGATGAGTGGCGTTCCTCAGGGGGTTGATACTGGGACCGGCACTGTTTAACATCTTCGTCGGCGACATGGACAGTGGGATCAAGTGCACCCTCAGCAAGTTTGCCAACAACACCAAGCTGTGTGGTGCAGTTGACACACTGGAGGGAAGGGATGCCGTCCAGAGGGACCTTGACAAGCTCAAGAGGTGGGCCTGTGTGAACCACATGAAGTTCAACAAGGCCAAGTGCAAGGTCCTGCACGTGGGTTAGGCCAATCCCAAGCACAACTACAGGCTCAGCAGAGAATGGATTGAGAGCAGCCCTGAGGAGAAGGACTTGAGGGTGTTGGTGGATGAGCCAGCAATGTGTGCTTGCAGCCCAACTGTGTCCTGGGCTGCATCAAACAAAGCATGACCAGCAGGTCAAGGGAGGTGATTCTCCCCCTCTACTCCACTCTCATGAGACCCCACCTGGAGTACTGTGTCCAGCTCTGGGGCTCCCAACATAAGTAGGACATGGATCTGTTGGAGAGAGTCCAGAGGATGGCCATGAAGATCATCAGAGGGCTGGAGCACCTCTCCTGTGAAGACAGGCTGAGAGAGTTGGAGTTGTTCAGCCTGGAGAAAAGAAGGCTCTGGGGAGACCTTTTAGCAGCCTTCTAATACCTGAAGGGGCCTACAAGAAATCTGGAGAGGGACTGTTTACAAGGGCATGGAGTGATAGGACAAGGGGTAATGATCTTAAGCTGAAGGAAGGTAGATTTAGATTAGATGTTAGGAAGAAATTCTTCTCTATGAGGATGGTGAGGCACTGGAGCAGGTTGCCCAGAGAAGTTGTGGAGGCCCCCTCCCTGGAAGTGTTCAAGGCCAGGTTGGATGGGGCTTTGGGCAACCTGGTCTAGTGGAGGGTGTCCCTGCCCAGGGCAGGGGGGTTGGAACTAGGTGATCTTTGAGGTCCCTTCCAACCCAAACCATTCTACGATTCTATGATATAACACGGTGAATTGATAGGGGTTTGTGTAAGACTGAAATTGGTGTTCTCATTGTGCTGGCTATAAGTGACACGAGATATATATATATACACATTTCAGAATAAGTTAAACATTTTCTTCAAGTGAAATCGTTGCCAAATTTAAACTAAAATTTCAGTTATGTCCTAAGCAAGAAATGCTTTACAATAGAAAAAGAATTAAACCTCTTATTTTGGAGACGTCAACCCAAATGTCTTCATTTTTGAAGTGTTTTTTTCAAGGAGAGTTTCTTCCAGAAACAATCTGATTAAACATTAGAAAAGCTTTTCAGTCAATCCAAATACCTGGTCACGTATTTTTCTTTGTAGAAAAAGAAAAAAAATACCTGAAAATGTTTTCGCAGCTCACATAATTGAAGTAGTCAGAACTTTGTTATCCTCCTATGACCTGCAAGTCCTAGATGGCTCAGTCTCCTTTTCATTTAGGTCTGAGCTTCTTCTAAATAGAAGCTACCAAACCTAGGGCTGTTTCCTGAACCATAAAGTACATTAGCCATCAAAGGGAATGGAAACTTTCCTCCATTTACTGAAGAATTAATAAGCAAAGTGCAATGGTGGTTACAATTTAAGAGGCAGGAGCGCAGCTCTGGTTGCCTGGAAACAGGAGGATGCCTTTGGAAAGCCACCAGGCTCACTCAGGAGGGAGGCCTCTTATACAACCTGACGCCAATCTTGTCCCTTTTAAAAATGTGACTTTTCTCATCGCTTTTTATCAAGACTTCAAATTCTGAAATTCATTTAGCCTTTACCATGTATTTCAGTGTGAGAATATATCACACGGCATCCATGAATTAGAGATGGACCTGAATAAGGGTCTCGCATCCAAGCTTTGAAGAAATGAGCCAGCATTTAGATTTTGTAGCTGCTCTTTTTCTTGTACTGCTGACCAAACTGCTCAGGTGTGTTCCAACCTGGCTCAACCTATATAGCTAGAGCAAGCAGATTTTGCCAGAAGCCCTATATGAAGTAGGGCTCAGTTTAAAACCTGTCTGTCATCTTATTTAAGCTGATTTAAAGCAGTTTGCATAAAATATGTTACAAGTCTGCAGCAAAACTAATATCAAATCCTGACCTGTTGCAGGAAAACCAAAATTAATCATTTTATTAATGTTGCCAATGCATTTAATTTTCATGCATGCTTTCTATGCAACTTCAGCAGCAAAATCGTATAAACAATATCTCCTGCAGTAAAAAAGAGCTTAGGAATTCAGGTATATACAAAATATCTAATGAGTACAATATTACAATTAAACCAAAGATATAAGGGGCCAGGTTAGTAGAAAGCTCATAAGGTTTTATAAATATTTCGGTCAGCCTGGGACTGTGATCCTGGGCTGGTCCAGCACCAGCTCCAGTGGTGCCAAGCTGACCTCCACTGTTCAACCAAGTTTCACCTGTGACCTTTTGTAGGCATGCTGAGCTCTGGGGACACAAACCTCCACCCCCCACAGTCAAAGGAGAAATCATGTAATTGCTTTGAAATAGCACTCCGGGGTAGTCTGAGTGACTCAATGGCCAGTTGAGTTTGGGGCGAGACCCATGCATGCATTGAAGTACTGGAGTCATCCTTACAACACAGAGCCCCACCGTTGGGCTGTGAGGACCATGTGAGAAGGAAATGCAGCTATTCTAGGCTTCAGAATCACAGGCCTTTGAATGTGATGACTAACTTAGTCTACAGAATTTCACCCAATGTTTAGGTAAGACATCGGACAATTTGTCTAAAATGTATCTGCCTTCAACCAATATTTGTGCACATGGCAAATGAGAGTGGAAAATGGTTTGCCTTCTGAGTTGTTTTTTTGCAGAATACTCAACGTTCCCAGCTTCTGAGAAGCAAAAGTAGGGAGACACAGTAAGAACAGACTTTGTCAGAGTTCCCAGGCATGGAAGGAGTTACGTTGTATAAAAATAAGTAAAAAAAGTAATGATTACTTTAGAGGGCAGAAGAGGATAGATTCAAGATACCAGCCTTGTGCCTTGCACACTCACTATTTGATTGCTTGAACCTTTCATTACCACAGTTCTCCCCTACGTTAAGGTGGAGATAATGCACTTTTTCCTAGGACCATTGTGACAGCTAGTGCTTTACCAATTGCTTTGATGTCTTTGAAGGAAAAAAATACTCTATCTGCCTAAATTTAGACTGACAGAACATTGTGAATCAGATGCAGGTGGCTTTGACCAGATTCCTGCAGAGCCCTTTATTGTATGAGGTATGGTTGTTTTATCAAACACAGCTTTCCTTTTCTCATAGCTTCCTAAAGCACCATGATGTCCCCCAAGATGTGACACTTTTGCTAAGAATTGTTTGTCCTTGCATAACTGCTGTGTGTGCTGAGAAACAGGAATATTTCATGAGAGTCTTTGTGCTTGGTAATTGTATCAGTTCTTATCAGGTTGCAGAGAAAGAAATGGCAGTAAATTGGATGTCTTACCCTGAAAAGCTTTCAAAAAGAAAACGTGACATGGTGAATAGATGCCTGGAGGGTAAGGGTTTTTTCCTTCTTGGGTTACAGGAACACAGACAGGTCAATATGACAGAGAGTTATGTTAGTATTCATGAGCCAACTCTCCCTTTGCCTTGAGAGCTTGCTGTAATGGCTTGAGAAACATGCTCCACTGTGGTGGCTAAATGGCAGATTGCATCCAGCGTCAGAGGCTGGGGGAATGGTGACAGGTCCTGAATACCAATTGAGCAGGAGCTGATGATTGCTGCAATTTGCCAGTGGCTGTGAAGTGTCTGAGAGAGACAGCAAAACCTTCCCTTTTACTTCTTTTGTGTGTGTTCAGAGAATACTGCATGGCAGCTCGGACAAGTGAGTAATTTCCTCGTGGCATTGGGTCACGTGGCATACATAGGAACCCCTCTAGTTACAGCAAAAATGTCCTAGAATCTTAAAACGGTTCTTCTGAAATAAATAAATTAAACTTTGTGTTATCAACCCGAGGGAGGAGAGGTGGGGCGAGGGGGAATCCCTTGAGTATAACAAATTCTCAAAAATGGTCTATTTGGTTAAAATCTGCATGTTAAAATTGGGCAAACATCCAGCTGTGGCTAGATTAAATCTTTTTCCATATTTGAAAAAAATACTAGGTTAAATGCCTTCATGCTTTTTCCCAGCTCTTTTCAGCACTGTGGGCCAGTACTCCAGCTGGCATAAATCAACATCATTAGGCATATGATTATAACAGCAGCTGAGGCCCAAGAGCTTGGTAGGGATGGGTTGATTTACCTTTAACCTTACATTCATGGTTGATTTTCCCTGAGTTGTTTTTGCTGGTGCCTGTAAGTGAGATCTCTTCCTCAACACCAAAGAAATAAGTATGTCACATCTAATATGAACCGACTGCTCACCATTTCTGTAGCTCCTTATATCTGAGGCACTCACAGCAAATTTTATGCTGCCAGAACTTGGCACGTTATGGCTTATGCCATTGCTTGCGCTTGCTGAGGCAGCATCCCCAGTCAATGCTGGCAGCGAGTAGCTATGAAGGCAGCATCGATCTCAGCCTGATTTATGCGCTGTCTGTGCCCAAATCAAACCTCCTAGCCTGCAAGAAGGCAGGTCTTGCTGATCCTAATTGACATATAAGGAAACAGAGGGCAAGAAGAGCCACCTAGCCAGCCTGAATCTGTTTGCAGCTTAACCATGGATATATACCCAACTTCATGAGCTCTATTTTCTGCTACTTTGCTGATGAAATACATTTAGTGACTAGCACAGCCAAAAAAGCACATACTCCAAACAAGAAGCAGGCACATACATGCCAGGGTACATGCACAAACTATGGATTAAGCAACTACAGTTTTGTCTTGCTTAGATGGAGTGCAGTTGGAGATCTTGAGATAACTCAATGGATTCAGGGGCTTGTTGGGTGAGGCACAGAGGGACTGCACAGAACAGGTCCCTGGACCAGAGCAGCCTGGTCCTCTGGAGCAGCTCTCCTTTCCAAACAGGGGATGGGGATCATACCCTAGCTGGCAGGTGGGGTGCCCTACTGGACATAAGCATCCTGCAGGCACTATCATTCCAGTTAAATGCATTCACATGGGGCATATTTTGCAGGCAGATCATTAAAGCTTTATTGTTAATTATTCTTATTATTAGGCTGTATGGTTAGAGCAGTGTGAAGAACCCTTGTTGCTCCAAGTCTGGAGGTAGTTACTGAAAGTAGACTTTGTATGGTGAAAAACAGTGTCTGCCCCCAGCTACTCTGTAATGCCTTCAGCCATGCTACAGCCAGGGCTGACACACAGGAAAATGCCACATAACACCCAGGGGCTGCCTGTCTCTCAGAAAACAGACGCCGAGTCCTTTGTGGGGGTACCCTGTATCACAGGGACACTTGCTGGAGCTAAACCTCAGTAACAGCTGGAGGAAGTCAGCCAATTGCTCTGGAGCACGATTATGTTTTCAAATACAACTAAGATCTCATTTAAATGCAACTAAGCTCTCATTATTTTCTCTCTTCACTTAATTGTACTGCTCTGTGTCTTTGTTAAATTTCCCAGGCATCAGCACATATGAGCAGATGATTAAAAATTCTCTTTGATTTACATGATAACACAGATGACTGACCTTGTGCCGTACTATAGCACTTGTCAAAATGCTGCTTCTGTAAGAGAGTCTCTTGCTCCTCCTGTTCCTGTGAAGAGTCCTGGCTTAGTCCTTAGGGAGGCTTGGGGCTGCACTGTCCCCTCTGACCAGAATGTCATCTGGAGCTGACACTACTGCAAAGCCCTGAGAAAAGGGGCCATGTATGTTGTTCTGTCCCATAAGCAGAGCAGCATATTACTCCCTGCACACTGTTAAGTCTGGGCACAGTCAGATAAAGTTGTTAGAAGCAACATCCCATCTCCTTCTCTGGTCCCCAGGGGCAACAAGCCCCCTTAGAAGCAAATGGAAGGGACAGACCTTATTCCTCAGGATCAACTCTGACAACAAACCCAGTGCCTCCTTTGTGTGGTGGGCGTTTCTATCCTTTTGCTGTGGAGCTGTAGAGGTAATAGTTGTTAGTACTAGCTTTAAGAGATTTATTGCTTAAGCATTTAGGAATGCCAAGTCAATCACTTTAAATCACATATCTTATAATGAAATTTCATTCTGAAGTGTTGTGGTAGTACCCTTAGGAGCAGTATCATTCGGGATTGCTAAGGACATAAAATAAGGGCTTTTTTTTAATCTTATCCACTAAGCAAGCACCTTTAAATCACTCTCTTGCAGCTGTGATAGTGTATTGGTAATTGTGCAACTGATGATACACCAAGTTATCATCTCTCTCAGCTTCTAGTGAGCAGTAGGGCAAAGGAGGAAAGTTGTCATGTTTTCAGTTCCTTCCATCGAAGTGGTTCACTCATCATTAGACAATTCACATCCCCACCTACCCGAGTCATTTCTGATTGATCAAAGAGCAGTGATCTGTATGGTATTTGCATCTAAGGTCGCAAACATTACTTCTACATTTTTCTGGAGTATATGCATTCTGTAACATTATACGAGTATTCAAATACGCAGATTACCAAAGTATACAAATATAGCAGTGTCTGCTTTTGAGACAGGAGTAGGTAATTTATCAGTCCCACAATCCTGCAGTATTTGTAGTCACAACAAGGTAACACAAGTGCTTTCACTACTCTTTCAAAACTGACTTTCAGGTGTGTTAGAAGAGAATAACATATTTCAGTTGGAAGAGACCTACAATGACTATCTAGTCCAACTGCCTGACCAGTTCAGGGCTGACCAAAAGTTAAACCATGTTGTTAAGGGCATTGTCCAAATGCCTCTTGAATGCTGACAAACTTCAGGCATTGACCACCTCTCTAGGAAGCCTGTTCCAGTGTTTGACCACCCTCTTGGTAAAGAAATGCTTCCTAATGTCCGGTTTAAACCTTCCCTGGCACAGCTTTGAACTGTTCGCATGTGTCCTCTCACTGGATACCAGGGAGAAGAGCTCAGTGCTACTCTTCCCAGTTCCCCTCCCCAGGAAGCTGTAGAGAGCAATGAGGTCACCCCTCAGCCTCCTTTTCTCCAAACTAGACAACCCAAAGTCCTTAGCTGCTCCTCACAGGACGTTCCTTCCAGCCATTTCACCAGCTTTGTTGCCCTCTTCTGGATGCATTCAAGGACCTTCATTCCCTTCTTAAATTGTGGGGCCCCGCACTGCATACAGCACTCAACGTGAGGCTACACCAACACTGAATACAGCGGGATAATTGCGTCTTTTGGCCAGCTGGTGATGCTGTGTTTGATGCACCCCAGGATGCGGTTTGCCCTCTTGGCTGCCAGGGCACACTGCTCACTCATGTTGAGCTGCTGTCACCAGCACCCCCACATCCCATTCTGCAGGGCTGCTTTCCAGCCACCCCTATCCTGATTTATACTTGTGTCCAGCGTTACTCTGTCCTAGGTGCAGAATTTGGCATTTGGACTTGTTAAATTTCATCCCATTAATCATTGCCCAATGCTCCAATCTATGCTGATCCCTCTGCAAGGCATCTTGAAACTATTGATGCAGCATTTTCAAAAATAAGCATGAGATTCTGCAAACTAGTGCTGGTAACGCCTCTACCAAGAAAGCACAATCAAGATATGATATCTCATCCCATGAGGCAAGAGCTAACAATGTGAGGGTTGTGGTGTTGGGGCTTCCTTAAGGTGAATGGCATTGTCTAGGTCAGGTTTCAGTCTCAGTGGAGAAAGCTGATGTGTCCAGTAAAAGACAAAGACATTTGCTGTCTGCTGAAGGGGTATTTGGTAAACCCCAGCTTCTGCTCTTTTATTTCAGTATAACTGCAAGACCAATAGCTGAGAATCATGGGCATCATTCTGTGACAAGAAATGGGTGTAGATACATGCCTATTAATAAGCATGTATAAAACTGGGGTAAAATCCATCATGTATTAACTACTGTGAGGTCTCCATTCTCTTCCTGTAGTATTCTTCACCCATACTGTAGATCAAGGGTAGAGAGGCCCTTTATACCCTTGAGTTTTGCAAACACAGTTTCTCAGTGTTCAGGTGATAACTATCAATCATAACTTAGATTAGCTCTCAAGTCCATGCAAAGACAAATCTCTCCAGTCTTCTTCCCTGTCACCACTATTGATGAGCACCAGTCAGAAGTTTTGCTTTCTTTGATATTGTCATTCTGGACATTTGTTTCAACCTTTCATGATGCAGCACCTCTCATGGAAAATGACAGGTGAAACAGTTTTATTGTACAGGTGCTCTCTGATGCTGAACTGGA
This sequence comes from Aramus guarauna, assembly GCA_013400195.1. Taxonomy (NCBI): domain Eukaryota; kingdom Metazoa; phylum Chordata; class Aves; order Gruiformes; family Aramidae; genus Aramus; species Aramus guarauna. Next base: position 520,977 of record VXBL01006680.1, on the reverse strand, counting down.
ATTCTGGAAACAAATGTTTTGCACAATACTTTCTCAGTAGTCTCAGAATCAAAGTAGGTAAAACTGTGATGTACTAATATTTGGTGCTGAAGTAATATACCTATTTATTATTTACATATTCAGCACAGGAAACCATCTGCCTTTAGCATTGCTGCTAAATACAGCAGTGTGTTCAGCAGCTGCAGAACCTAAAGTCATATTTACAAGCAGGTAACCAAGCAGAAGAGCTCAGTGCCATAGCTAGCACACTAGGCATAACCTCAGGTCTGTAACTGGCAAAATTCCAAGGTTTTTGCAAATAAACAGATTTGGGTAATACAGAGACTGCAGAGCTCATGACTGGCATCAATTCAATGGCTTGTGGCTCTCCTGATACAGCAGCAACATTAACAGTATATGTAGCTAGGTGCGCAGTGAATCTAGGGCTAATTCTATTGACACTCATAACAGGAACCTCTAGCACAAGTAATTTCACATACTCTTTGCTCATTTGGAGAACTAGGATGTACTTTCACAAAATGTCCAAATTCATGCAGTGTTTGTACTCGATTTCTTTTGCAGGACACCGTGCATAATTTCCAATATACTGTGTGGAGACACAGTGGTAGCAGTTTTCCCTGTGTATTTAGAGTCTGCTGAGCATGTGCCTGCAGTATTGTAATTTTCCATAGGCTGTGCTTTAAACCCCCATCTGGAATGGCTGCACAGCTTGGACCGTGCTTGCTGTACCCTGACGTATCATTTTCACCTCTGCCATTGCTGACTCAGTTGACTAGCAATGGCTCTAGCCTCTGTTGAGTCAAGTTTGACTCAAGCAGTAAAACCCTCTCTAACGTGAGGGGTAATTGTTTTTCTCTGTAAGGTGATCTCAAATAATTTTTGAGATTTGCCATGTTTCCAGACCCACAGGTGACAATGAGCTCTCATGAAACTACAGTGTAATGTTCTGTTTGTCTCTTGTAGTCCCTTTCCAAGCTGACAGAATTTATGGTGTTCATCTACAGCAGTTGCTTTAAGTACACACAAACATCATTATGCCAGGAGTACAATATCATATTTATCATCAGCTGGGGAAAATGTAAACAGTATGTACTTGCCTTTGGTTGTACTTAAGTTTGCACTTTCCTCAGGAATGTCCCTAGCTTTAATTGTGAACATACAGTATGCAGACATGCTTGATTAAGTAATAGAAAGGTTAACAGTCTATTCACTTTTTGCAGGACTGCAGTGGGATAACTAGGGACTGTAGGAAAGTACAGATGGGAAGCGGAGACTCTGAGAAGTTTACTCAGGTACAAAAGAGCAACAGAAGTAAAGGCTAGGCATGCCTGTGGTCAGCGGTAATATACGCAAATGCATGTGGAGAAATTAGCCCATAAGGGAGTCAGGGTCACTGATATTTTTCTTTATCTCATAAGAGCTGAGTTGAGAAAATGCTACACTTCACCAATCTGTTGGAGCGAAATTTTACTTTAAGCACAGAGAAACTGAAAACCCATCAAAGTGACCCAAAGCTGTCCCCAAAGGGACAATGACAGTCCATTCCTTTGAACTTCGTATGGGTTGGCTGATGGTGGCCTTGGGCAGAGAAAGAGCATGGCTAGGAGCAGGAGCAACTCTGTGTCACCCTTCTCCAAACTGTAGGAAGTGAAAGGAATTTCTGTGGGATGAGCTCGCTCTTAGTGGCTGAGTGAGGTCGGCCCTGCTGAGCTGGAGCCCCTGGGCCCTCCATCTGAGAAGTGCTTTTACCGATGACGCTAAAAAGATGTCCAGATGCTGCTCTTGTTTTGCATTTTCAGACTGCTGCCAAACCAACTGGGAAGCCATACTGTACAGACTAGGCAAGTCACCTCATGTATAAATTTGTGTGTAATTCATAGCCCATGCCTTTATTTTCCAGCAAACTTTCTTTTAAAGGTCAGACCAGAAATTTGGGAAGGTATTTTGTCTCTCTGAGGGACAAAATGCAGCCTCATGTCAGTTATGGCACCCAGTTGCTTACACAGAGTGTTAAGCTGGATCCTATCGAAGAAGAAATGTTCAGCAGGAGAGAGTTTAAAAGTAATTAGTAACAGAGGAAGTCAAAAAGGTAGCTTTAATACAAGTAGAAAGTAGTGCATACTAATGATTAGCGAGAGAGATAATATGTAAGTGAAGAAAAGAACAGTTAATTTATCAAGATAAACAATAAGATACTCAAAATTAAGGAGAATAGAGGAAAAGATAATTAAAATCCAGTATTGTTAAATACAAAACCATACTTTAGGGTAGCTAGATACTCATTTTTTAACAGAGCCCAACTGAGCAATTGGGGGAATGCAAGGTATTGGTAAAGAGCTCCTAAAAGAACAGTGAAGCATCATTGTAAAGGTATCCTTTAGGACACATTTCCTCCACATATAAACAAAATTGTTTTGCTTCTCTTTTACCATCAGCATAGAAAATTGCAGTATGTCTGTCTTTGTAGCCTTTTGCAGGATGCAAACTGAGGGTAAGAATGTAATGCCAGTGTAAGTCGGGAATAAGAAATTTTTAGTGAATTCAGTCTTACTGGTGTGAAATTCATACCAGTGTACAGTACGAATGATATATAAATGTTATATAAAATGAGGTATAGAAAAGCAACAAATACTACTGTGCTACAAGAAGGCAAGCAAAGGGGCTGGGAAATAGAGAGGACATGAAAAATGAAACCAGGTCCTCTCTCCTGGATCACAGTTGGGG